>JAVLSZ010000027.1:45902500-46425000 GCA_032313775.1 Urocyon cinereoargenteus | reverse complement strand
TGGGCTAGGGTTAGGGCAGGGTTCGCGTTCGTTTTAGGGTTAGGTTTATGGTTAGGGTTAGGGTTCGGGTTAGGGTTAGGGTTAGGGTTAGGGTTCGGGTTAGGGTTAGGGTTAGGGTTCGGGTTAGGGTTAGGTTTAGGTTTAGGGTTAGGGTTAGGGTTAAGGTTCGGGGTAGGGTTAGGGTTAAGTTTCGGGGTAGGGTTAGGGTTAGGGTTAGGGTTAGGGTTAGGGTTCGCGTTAGGTTTCGTGTTAGGTGTCGGGTTAGGGTTAGTGTTAGGGTTCGGTTTAGGGTTACGGTTAGGTCAGGGTTCGGGTTAGGGTTAGGGTTATGGTTATGGTTAGGATTCGGGTTAGGTTTAGGGTTAGGGTTAGGGTTCGGGTTAGGGTTAGGGTTAGGGTTAGTGTTCGGTTTAGGGTTCGGGTTATGGTTAGGGTTCGGGTTAGGGTTCGGGTTAGGGTGAGGGTTAGGGTTAGGGTTCGGGTTAGGGTTAGGGTTAGGTTTAGGGTTCTGGTTAGGGTTAGGTTTCGGGTTAGGGTTAGGGTTAGGGTTAGGATTAGGGATAGGGTTCGGATTAGGGTTAGGGGTAGGGTTCGGGTTAGGGTTCGGGTTCGAGTTACGGTTAGGGTTAGGGTTAGGGTTAGGGTTCTGGTTCGGGTTCGGGTTAGGGTTAGGGTTAGGGGTTAGGGTTAGGGTTACCGTTCGGGTTAGTGTTAGGGTTAGGGTTAGGGTTAGGTTTCGGGTTAGGGTTAGGGTTAGGTTTAGGGTTAGGGTTAGGGTTAGGTTTAGGGTTCGGGTTAGGGTTAGGGTTAGGGTTAGGGTTCGGGTTAGGGTTAGGGGTAGGGTCAGGTTAGGGTTCGGGTTAGGGTTAGGTTTAGGGTTAGGGTTCGGGTTAGGGTTATGGTTAGGGTTAGTGTTAGGGTTCGGGTTAGGCTTAGGTTTAGGTTTAGGTTTAGGGTTAGGGTTAAGGTTCGGGGTAGGGTTAGGGTTAAGGTTCGGGTTAGGGTTAGGGTTAGGGTTCGGTTTAGGGTTACGTTTAGGTCAGGGTTCGGGTTAGGGTTAGGGTTAGGTTTAGGGTTAGAGTTAGGGTTCGGGTTAGGGTTAGGGTTCGGGTTAGGGTTCGGGTTAGGTTTAGGATTCGGGTAAGGGGTTAGGGTTCAGGTTCGGGGTAGGGTTAGGGTTAGGGTTTCGGTTAAGGTTAGGGTTAGGGTTCAGGTTAGGGTTAGGGTTAGGGTTCGGGTTCGGGTTAGGGTTAGTGTTAGGGTTAGGGTTCGGGTTAGGGTTAGGGTTCGGGTTAGGGTTAGGGTTAGTGTTAGGGTTAGGGTTCGGGTTAGGGTTAGTGTTAGTGTTAGGGTTAGGGTTCGGGTTAGGGTTAGGTTTCGGGTTCGGGTTACGGTTAGGGTTAGGGTTAGGGTTCAGTTTCGGGTTAGTGTTAGGGTTAGGGTTAGGGTTAGGGTCAGGGTTCGGGTTAGGGTTACTGTTAGGGTTAGTGTTCGGGTTAGTGTTAGGGTTAAGGATAGGGTTAGGGTTAGGTTTCGGGTTAGGGTTAGGGTTAGGGTTAGGGTTCGAGTTCGGGTTAGGGTTCGGGTTAGGGTTAGGGTTAGTGTTAGGGTTAGGGTTAGGGTTAGGGTTCGGGTTCGGTTTAGGGTTAGTGTTAGGGTTAGGGTTCGGGTTCGGGTTAGGGTTCGGGTTCGAGTTAGTGTTAGGGTTCGGGTTCGGGTTAGGGTTCGGGTTAGGGTTAGGGTTCGGGTTAGGGGTAGGGTTCGGGTTCGGGTTAGGTTTAGGGTTCGGGTTAGGGTTCGGGTTAGGGTTAGGGTTCAGTTAGGGTCAGGTTTCGGGTTAGGGTTAGGGTTAGGTTTAGGAGGTAGGGTTAGGGTTAGGGTTCGGGTTAGGGTTAGGGTTACGGTTAGGGTTAGGGTTCGGGTTAGGGTTAGGGTAGGGTTCGGGTTAGGGTTAGGGTTCGGGATAGGGTTAGGGTTAGGGTTCGGGTTAGGGTTAGGGTTAGGGTTAGGGTTCGGGTTATGGTTAGGGTTCGGGTTAGGGTTAGGGTTAGGGTAAGGGTTAGGGTTCGGGTTAGGGTTAGGGTTAGGGTTAGGGTTCGGGTTCGGGGTTAGGGTTAGGTTTAGGTTTCGGGTTAGGGTTCGGGTTAGGGTTAGGATTCGGGTAAGGGGTTAGGGTTCGGGTTCGGGTTAGGATTAGGGTTAGGGTTCCGGTTAGAATTAGGTTTAGGGTTAGGTTTCGGTTTAGGGTTAGACTTAGAGTTAGGGTTCAGGTTAGGGTTAGGGTTAGGTTTCGGGTTAGGGTTCGTATTAGGCTTAGGGTTAGGGTTAGTGTTAGGGTTCGGGTTAGGGTGAGGGTTCGGGTTAGGGTTAGGGTTAGGTTTAGGGTTAGGGGTTAGGGTTCGGGTTAGGAGTAGGGTTGGGTTTAGGGTTAGGGTTTGGGTTAGGGTTAGGTTTAGGGTTCCGGTTCGGGTTAGGGTTAGGGTTAAGGTTATGGTTAGGGTTCGAATTAGGGTTAGGTGTAGGGTTCGGGTTAGGGTTCGGGTTCGGGTTCGGGTTCGGGTTAGGGTTAGGGTTAGGGTTAGGGTTAGGGTTCGGGTTAGGGTTAGGGTTAGGTTAGGGGTTAGGGTTAGTGTTAGGGTTCGGGTTAGGGTTAGGGTTACGGTTAGGGTTAGGGTTCGGGCTAGGGTTAGGGTAGGGTTCGGGTTAGGGTTAGGGTTAGGTTTATGGTTGGGGTTAGATTTCAGGTTAGGGTTAGGGTTAGGGTTAGGGTTCGGGTTAGGGTTAGGGTTAGGGTTAGGGTTCGGGTTAGGGTTAGGTTTAGGTTTAGGGTTAGGGTTAGGGTTATGGTTCAGGGTAGGGTTAGGGTTAAGGTTCGGGTTAGTGTTAGGGTTAGGGTTAGGGTTAGGGTTCGCGTTAGGGTTCGTGTTAGGTGTCGGGTTAGGGTTAGGGTTAGGGTTCGGTTTAGGGTTACGGTTAGGTCAGGGTTCGGGTTAGGGTTAGGGTTATGGTTATGGTTAGGGTTCGGGTTAGGGTTAGGGTTAGGGTTAGGGTTAGGGTTCGGGTTAGGGTTAGGGTTAGGGTTACGGTTCGGGTTAGGGTTCGGGTTAGGGGTAGGGTTCGGGTTAGGGTTCGGGTTAGGGTGAGGGTTAGGGTTAGGGTTCGGGTTAGGGTTAGGTTTAGGGTTAGGGTTCAGGTTAGGGTTAGGTTTCGGGTTAGGGTTAGGGTTAGGGTTAGGGTTAGGGTTAGGGTTCGGATTAGGGTTGGGGTAGGGTTCGGGTTAAGGTTCGGGTTCGAGTTAGGGTTAGGGTTAGTGTTAGGGTTAGGGTTCGGGTTCGGGTTCGTGTTAGGGTTAGGGTAGGGGTTAGGGTTAGGGTTACCGTTCGGGTTAGTGTTAGTGTTAGGGTTAGGGTTAGGTTTCGGGTTAGGTTTAGGGTTAGGTTTAGGGTTAGGGTTAGGGTTAGGGTTCGGGTTAGGGTTCGGGTTAGGGTTAGGGTTCGGGTTAGGATTAGGGTTAGGGTTCAGGTTAGGGTTCGGGTTAGGGTTAGGTTTAGGGTTAGGGTTCGGGTTAGGGTTAGGTTTAGGGTTAGGGTTCGGGTTAGGCTTAGGTTTAGGTTTAGGTTTAGGGTTAGGGTTAAGGTTCGGGGTAGGGTTAGGGTTAAGGTTCGGGTTCGGGTTAGGGTTAGGGTTAGGGTTAGGGTTCGCGTTAGGGTTCGGGTTAGGAGTCGGGTTAGGGTTAGGGTTAGGGTTCGGTTTAGGGTTACGGTTAGGTCAGGGTTCGGGTTAGGGTTAGGGTTAGGTTTAGGGTTAGATTTAGGGTTCGGGTTAGGGTTCTGGTTAGGGTTCGGGTTAGGGTTAGGATTCGGGTAAGGGGTTAGGGTTCGGGTTCGGGGTAGGGTTAGGGTTAGGGTTCCGGTTAAGGTTAGGGTTAGGGTTCAGGTTAGGGTTAGGGTTAGGGTTCGGGTTCGGGTTAGGGTTAGTGTTAGGGTTAGGGTTCGGTTAGGGTTAGGGTTCGGGTTAGGGTTAGGGTTCGGGTTAGGGTTAGGGTTCGGGTTAGGGTTAGTGTTCTTGTTAGGGTTAAGGTTCGGGTTAGGGTTAGGGTTCGGGTTCGGGTTACGGTTAGGGTTAGGGTTAGGGTTCATTTTCGGGTTAGGTTTAGGGTTAGGGTTAGGGTTCCGGTTCGGGTTAGGGTTAGGGTTAAGGTTATGGTTAGGGTTCGGATTAGGGTTAGGGGTAGGGTTCGGGTTAGGGTTCGGGTTCGGGTTCGGGTTCGGGTTAGGTTTAGGGTTAGGGTTAGGGTTAAGGTTAGGGTTAGGGTTAGGGTTCGGGTTAGGGTTAGAGTTAGGGTTCAGGTTAGGGTTCGGGTTAGGGTTAGGGTTAGGGTTAGGGTTAAGGTTAGGGTTAGGGTTAGGGTTCGGGTTAGGGTTACAGTTAGGGTTCAGGTTAGGGTTCGGTTTCGGGTTAGGGGTAGGGTTAGGGTTAGGGTTAGGGTTCGGGTTAGGGTTAGGGTTAGGGTTAGGGTTAGGGTTAGGGGTTAGGGTTAGGGTTACCGTTCGGGTTAGGGTTAGGGTTAGGGTTAGGGTTAGGGTTCGGTTAGGGTTAGGGTTAGGGTTAGGGTTCGGGTTAGGGTTAGGGTTAGGGTTAGCGTTCCGGTTAGTGTTAGGGTTCGGGTTAGGGTTAGGGTTAGGGTTCGGGTTAGGGTTAGGGTTAGGGTTAGGGTTAGGGTTAGGGTTAGGGGTTAGGGTTAGGGTTACCGTTCGGGTTAGGGTTAGGGTTAGGGTTAGGGTTAGGGTTAGGGTTCGGTTAGGGTTAGGGTTAGGGTTAGGGTTCGGGTTAGGGTTAGGGTTAGGGTTAGCGTTCCGGTTCGTGTTAGGGTTCGGGTTAGGGTTAGGGTTAGGGTTAGGGTTAGGGTTAGGGTTCGGATTAGGGTTAGGGGTAGGTTTCGGGTTAGGGTTCCGGTTCGGGTTAGGGTTAGGGTTAGGGTTAGGGTTAGGGTTAGGGTTAAGGTTAGGTTTAGGGTTAGGGTTCGGGTTAGGGTTAGGGTTAGGGTTCAGGTTAGTGTTCGGGTTAGGGTTAGGGTTCGGATTTGGGTTAGGTTTAGGCTTAGGGTTCGGGTTCGGGGAGGGGGTATGGTTAGGGTTCGGGTTAGCGTTCGGGTTAGGGTTAGGATTCGGGTAAGGGGTTAGGGTTCGGGTTCGGGTTAGGGTTAGGGTTACGGTTCCGGTTAAGGTTAGGGTTAGGGTTCTGTTTAGGTTTAGGGTTAGGTTTAGGGTTAGGGTTCGGGTTAGGGTTAGGGTTAGTGTTCGGGTTAGGGTTCGGGTTCGGGTTAGAGTTAGGGTTAGGGTTAGGGTTAGGGTTCGGGTTAGGGTTAGGGTTAGTGTTAGGGTTCGGATTAGGGTTAGGGGTAGGGTTAGGGTTAGGGTTCGGATTAGGGTTAGGGTTCGGGTTAGGGTTAGGGTTATAGTTCGGGTTAGGGTTCGGGTTCGGGTTAGGGTTAGGGTTAGGGTTAGCGTTCTGGTTAGTGTTAGGGTTCGGGTTAGTGTTAGGGTTAGGGTTAGGGTAGGGTTAGGGTTCGGATTAGGGTTAGGTGTAGGGTTCGGGTTAGGGTTCCGGTTCGGGTTAGGGTTAGGGTAAGGGTTAGGGTTAGGGTTAATGTTAGGTTTAGGGTTAGGGTTCGGGTTAGGGTTAGGGATAGGGTTCAGGTTAGGGTTCGGGTTAGGGTTAGGGTTAGGGTGAGGGTTCCGTTTAGGGTTAGGGTTAGGGTTAGGGTTAGTTTTCGTGTTAGGGTTAGGGTTAGGGTTAGGGTTTGGTTTAGTGTTAGGGTTAGGGTTAGGGTTAGGGTTAGGGTTCGGGTTCGTGTTAGGGTTCGGGTTAAGGGTCGGTTTAGGGTTAGGGTTAGGGTTCGGGTTAGGGTTAGGGTTAGGGTTAGGTTTAGGGGTTAGGGTTAGGGTTATTGTTAGGTTTAGGGTTAGGGTTCGGTTTAGGGTTAGGGTTAGGTTTAGGGTTAGGGTTCGGGTTAGGGTTTGGGTTCGGGTTAGGTTTAGGGGTTAGTGTTCAGGTTAGGGTTAGGGTTAGGGTTCGGGTTAGGGTTCGGATTAGTGTTAGGGTTAGTGTTCGGGTTAGGGTTAGGGATAGGGTTCGGGTTCGTGTTAGGGTTAGGGTTCGGGTTAGGTTTAGGGTTAGGGTTCGGGTTAGGGTTAGGGTTCAGGTTAGGGTTAGAGATAGGGTTAGGGTTCGCGTTAGGGTTAGGGTTCGGGTTAGGGTTCGGGTTAGGGTTAGGGTTAGGGTTAGGGTTAGGGTTCCGGTTAGGGTTAGGTTTCGGGTTCGGGTTAGGGTTAGGGTTTGGGTTAGGGTTCGGATTAGGGTTAGGGGTAGGGTTCGGGTTAGGGTTCGGGTTCGGGTTAGGTTTAGGGTTAGGGTTAGGGTTAGGGTTCGGGTTAGGGTTAGGGTTAGGGTTAGGGTTAGGGGTTAGGGTTAGGGTTAACGTTCGGGTTAGGGTTAGGGTTAGGGTTAGGGTTAGGGTTCGGTTAGGGTTAGGGTTAGGGTTAGGGTTCGGGTTAGGGTTAGGGTTCGGGTTAGGGTTATGGTTAGGGTTAGGGTTCGGGTTAGGGTTAGGGTTAGGTTTCGGGTTAGGGTTAGGTTTCGGGTTAGGGTTAGGGTTAGGGTTCCGGTTAAGGTTAGAGTTAGGGTTCGGGTTAGGGATGGGTTAGTGTTAGGGTTAGGGTTCGGGTTAGTGTAAGGGTTAGGGTTCGGGTTAGGGTTAGGGTTAGGTTTCGGGTTAGGGTTAGGGTCGGTTTCGGGTTAGGGTTAGAGTTTGGGTTAGGTTTCGGGTTAGGGTTAGTGTTCGGCTTAGGGTTAGGGTTCGGGTTAGGGTTAGGGTTAGTGTTAGGGTTAGGGTTCGGGTTAGGTTTAGGGTTCGGGTTCGGGTTACGGTTAGTGTTAGGGTTAGGTTTCGGTTTCGGGTTAGTGTTAGGGTTAGGGTTAGGGTTAGGGCCAGGGTTCGGGTCAGGGTTCGGGTTCGTGTTAGGGTTAGGTTTAGGGTTAGGGTTATGGTTCGGGTTAGGGTTACGGTTAGCGTTAGGGGTTAGGGTTAGGGTAGGGTTCGGGTTCGGGTTAGGGTTAGGGTTATGGTTAGGGTTAGGGTTCGGGTTACGGTTAGGTTTAGGGTTAGGTTTCGGGTTAGGATTAGGGTTAGGGTTCCGGTTAAGGTTAGGGTTAGGTTTCGGGTTAGGGTTAGGGTTCGGGCTAGGGTTAGGGTTAGGGTTCGGGTTAGGGTTAGGGTTAGGGTAAGGGTTAGTTTTCGGGTTAGTGTTAGGGTTCGGGTTCGGGTTAGGGTTAGGGTTAAGGTTAGGGTTAGGGTTCGGATTAGGGTTAGGGGTAGGGTTCGGCTTAGGGTTCGGGTTCGGGTTAGGGTTAGGGATAGGGTTAGGGTTAGGGTTTGGGTTAGGTTTAGGTTTAGGGTTAGGGTTAGGGGTTAGGGTTAATGTTACCGTTCGGGTTAGGGTTAGGGTTAGGGTTAGGGTTCGGGTTAGGGTTAGGGTTAGGTTTCGGGTCAGTGTTAGGGTTAGGGTTAGGATTAGGGTTAGGTTTCGGGTTAGGGTTAGGTTTAGGGTTAGGGATCGGGTTAGGGTTAGGGTTAGGGTTCAGGTTAGGGTTCGGGTTTGGGTTAGGTTAGGGTTAGGGTTCGGGTTAGGGTTAGGATTCGGGTAAGGGTTTAGGGTTCGGGTTCGGGGTAGGGTTAGGGTTAGGGTTCCGGTTAAGGTTAGGGTTAGGGTTCAGGTTAGGGTTAGGGTTAGGGTTAGAGTTCGGGTTAGGGTTAGTGTTAGTGTTAGGGTTAGGGTTCGGGTTAGGGTTCGGGTTCGGGTTACGGTTAGGGTTAGGGTTCGGGTTCGGGTTACGGTTAGGGTTAGGGTTAGGGTTCAGTTTCGGGTTATGGTTAGGGTTAGGGTTAGGGTTAGTGTCAGGGTTCGGGTTAGGGTTATTGTTAGGGTTAGTGTTCGGGTTAGTGTTAGGTTTAGGGTTAGGGTTAGGTTTAGGGTTCGGGTTAGGGTTAGGGTTAGGGTTAGGTTCGGGTTCGGGTTAGGGTTCAGGTTAGGGTTAGGGTTAGTGTTAGGGTTAGGGTTAGGGTTAGGGTTCGGGTTCGGTTTAGGGTTAGTGTTAGGGTTAGGATTCGGGTTCGGGTTAGGGTTCGGGTGCGAGTTAGTGTTAGGGTTCGGGTTGGGGTTAGGGTTAGTGTTAGGGTTAGGGTTCGGGTTAGGGTTAGGGTTCGGGTTAGGGGTAGGGTTCGGGTTCGGTTTAGGGTTAGGGTTCGGGTTAGGGTTCGGGTTAGGGTTAGGGTTCGGTTAGGGTTAGGGTTCGGGTTAGGGTTAGGGTTAGGTTTAGGAGGTAGGGTTAGGGTTAGGGTTCGGGTTAGGGTTAGGGTTAGGGTTAGGGTTAGGGGTTAGGGTTCGGGTTAGGTTTAGGGTTCGGGTTCGGGTTAGGGTTTGGGTTAGGGTTAGGGTTAGGGTTCGGGTTCGGGTTAGGGTTAGGGTTATGGTTAGGGTTAGGGTTCGGTTTAGGGTTAGGTGTAGGGTTCGGGTTAGGGTTCGGGTTCGGGTTAGGTTTAGGGTTAGGGTTAGGGTTAGGGTTCGGGTTAGGGTTAGATTTAGGGTTAGGGGTTAGGGTTAGGGTTAGGGTTCGGGTTAGGGTTAGGGTTACGGTTAGGGTTAGGTTTCGGTTTAGGGTTAGGGTAGGGTTCGGGTTAGGGTTAGGGTAAGGGTTATGGTTAGGGTTAGGGTTCGGGTTAGGGTTAGGGTTAGGGTTAGGTTTCGGGTTAGGGTTAGGGTTCAGGTTAGGGTTCGGGTTAGGGTTAGGGTTAGGTTTAAGTTTCGGGTTAGGGTTAGGGTTAGGGTTAGGGTTCGGTTTAGGGTTAGGGTTAGGGTTAGGTTTAGGGTTCGGGTTAGGGTTAGGGTTAAGGTTCGGGTTAGGGTTAGGGTTAGGGTTAGGGTTCGTGTTCGGTTTAGGGTTAGGGTTTGGGTTAGGGTTCGGGTTCGGGTTAGGTTTAGGGTTAGGGTTAGGGTTAGTTTTAGGGTTAGGATTTGGGTTAGGGTTAGGGTTAGGGTTCGGGTTAGGTTTAGGGTTCGGGTTAGGGTTAGGGTTATAGTTCGGGTTAGGGTTCGGGTTCGGGTTAGGGTTAGGGTTAGGGTTAGCGTTCTGGTTAGTGTTAGGGTTCGGGTTAGGGTTAGGGTTAGGGTTAGGGTTAGGTTTAGGGTTCGGATTAGGGTTAGGTGTAGGGTTCGGGTTAGGGTTAGGGTTAGGGTTCAGGTTAGGGTTCGGGTTAGGGTTAGGGTTAGGGTGAGGGTTCCGGTTAGGGTTAGGGTTAGGGTTAGGGTTAGGTTTCGTGTTAGGGTTAGGGTTAGGTTTAGGGTTTGGTTTAGTATTAGGGTTAGGGTTAGGGTTAGGGTTAGGGTTCGGGTTAGGGTTAGGGTTTGGGTTAGGGGTCGGGTTAGGGTTAGGGTTAGGGTTCGTGTTAGGTTTAGGGTTAGGGTTAGGGTTCAAGTTAGGGTTAGGGTTCGGGTTAGTGTTAGGGTTAGGGTTCGGGTTCGGGTTAGGGTTAGGTTTCGGGATCGGGTTAGGGTTAGGGTTCGGGTTAGGGTTCGGGTTTGGGTTAGGTTTAGGGTTAGGGTTCGGGTTCGGGGTTAGGGTTATGGTTAGGGTTCGGGTTAGGGTTCGGTTTAGGGTTAGGATTCGTGTAAGGGGTTAGGGTTCGGGTTCGGGTTAGGGTTAGGGTTAGGGTTCCGGTTAAGGTTAGGGTTAGGGTTCTGTTTAGGGTTAGGGTTAGGTTTAGGGTTAGGGTTCGGGTTAGGGTTAGGGTTAGTCTTCGGGTTAGGGTTCGGGTTCGGGTTAGTGTTAGGGTTAGGGTTAGGGTTCGGGTTCGGGTTAGGGTTAGGGTTAGGGTTAGGGTTCGGATTCGGGTTAGGCGTAGGGTTCGGGTTAGGGTTCGGGTTCGGGTTAAGGTTAGGGTTAGGGTTCGGGTTAGGGTTAGGGTTAGGGTTAGGGTGAGGTGTTAGGTTTAGGGTCACCGTTCGTGTTAGCGTTAGGGTTAGGGTTAGGGTTAGGGTGAGTGTTAGGTTTAGGGTTAGGGTTCGGTTTAGGGTTAGGGTTAGGGTTAGGGTTAGGGTTCGGGTTAGGGTTCGGGTTAGGGTTAGGGGTTATTGTTCACGTTAGGGTTAGGGTTAGGGTTCGGGTTAGGGTTCGGATTAGTGTTAGGTTTAGTGTTCGGGTTAGGGTTAGGGTTAGGGTTCGGGTTCGTGTTAGGGATAGGGTTCGGGTTAGGTTTAGGTTTAGGGTTCGGGTTAGGGTTAGGGTTCGGGTTAGGGTTAGAGATAGGGTTAGGGTTCGCGTTAGGGTTAGGGTTAGGGTTCGGGTTAGGGTTCGGGTTCGGGTTAGGGTTAGGGTTAGGGTTAGGGTTAGGGTTCCGGTTAGGGTTAGGGTTCGTGTTCGGGTTAGGGTTAGGGTTAGGGTTAGGGTTCGGATTAGGGTTAGGGGTAGGGTTCGGGTTAGGGTTCGGGTTCGGGTTAGGGTTAGGGTTAGGGTTAGGGTTCGTGTTAGGGTTAGGGTTAGGGTTAGGGTTAGGGGTTAGGGTTAGGGTTACCGTTCGGGTTAGGGTTATGGTTAGGGTTAGGGTAGGTTTCGGGTTAGGGTTAGGGTTAGGGTTCGGGTTAGGGTTAGGGTTCGGGTTAGGGTTAGTGTTAGGGTTAGGGTTAGGGTTAGGGTTCGGGTTAGTGTTAGCGTTAGGGTTCCGGTTAAGGTTAGGTTTAGGGTTCGGGTTAGGTTTAGGGTTAGTGTTAGGGTTAGTGTTCGGGTTAGTGTTAAGGTTAGGGTTCGGGTTAGGGTTAGGCTTAGGTTTCGGGTTAGGGTTAGGTTCGGGTTCGGGTTAGGGTTAGAGTTTGTGTTAGGTTTCGAGTTAGGGTTAGTGTTCGGCTTAGGGTTAGGGTTAGGGTTAGGGTTCGGGTTCGGGTTAGGGTTCGGGTTCGAGTTAGTGTTAGGGTTCGGGTTCGGGTTAGGGTTAGTGTTAGGGTTAGGGTTCGGGTTAGGGTTAGGGTTCGGGTTAGGGGTAGGGTTCGGGTTCGGGTTAGGGTTAGGGTTCGGGTTAGTGTTAGCGTTAGGGTTCCGGTTAAGGTTAGGGTTAGGGTTCGGGTTAGGTTTAGGGTTAGTGTTAGGGTTAGTGTTCGGGTTAGTGTTAAGGTTAGGGTTCGGGTTAGGGTTAGGGTTAGGTTTCGGGTTAGGGTTAGGTTCGGGTTCGGGTTAGGGTTAGAGTTTGTGTTAGGTTTCGAGTTAGGGTTAGTGTTCGGCTTAGGGTTAGGGTTAGGGTTAGGGTTCGGGTTCGGGTTAGGGTTCGGGTTCGAGTTAGTGTTAGGGTTCGGGTTCGGGTTAGGGTTAGTGTTAGGGTTAGGGTTCGGGTTAGGGTTAGGGTTCGGGTTAGGGGTAGGGTTCGGGTTCGGGTTAGGGTTAGGGTTCGGGTTAGGTTTCGGGTTAGGGTTAGGGTTCGGTTAAGGTTAGGGTTCGGGTTAGGATTAGGGTTAGGTTTAGGAGGTAGGGTTAGGGTTAGGGTTCGGGTTCGGGTTAGGGTTAGGGTTAGGGTTAGGGGTTAGGGTTCGGGTTAGTTTTAGGGTTCCGGTTAGGGTTAGGGTTTGGGTTGGGGTTAGGGTTAGGGTTCGGGTTCGGGTTAGGGATAGGGTTAAGGTTAGGGTTAGGGTTCGGATTAGGGTTAGGGGTAGGGTTCGGGTTAGGGTTCGGGTTCGGGTTAGGGTTAGGGTTAGGGTTAGGGTTAGGGTTCGGGTTAGGGTTAGAGTTAGGGTTAGGGGTTAGTTTTAGGGTTAGGGTTCGGGTTAGGGTTAGGGTTACGGTTAGGGTTAGGTTTCGGGTTAGGTTTAGGGTAAGGTTAAGGTTAGGTTTAGGGTTAGGGTTCGGGTTAGGGTTAGGGTTAGGGTTCAGGTTAGGGTTCGGGTTAGGGTTAGGGTTAGGGTTAGGGTTAGGGTTCCGGTTAGGGTTAGGTTTCGGGTTCGGGTTAGGGTTAGGGTTTGGGTTAGGGTTCGGATTAGGGTTAGGGGTAGGGTTCGGGTTAGGGTTCGGGTTCGGGTTAGGTTTAGGGTTAGGGTTAGGGTTAGGGTTCGGGTTAGGGTTAGGGTTAGGGTTAGGGGTTAGGGTTAGGGTTAACGTTCGGGTTAGGGTTAGGGTTAGGGTTAGGGTTAGGGTTCGGTTAGGGTTAGGGTTAGGGTTAGGGTTCGGGTTAGGGTTAGGGTTCGGGTTAGGGTTATGGTTAGGGTTAGGGTTCGGGTTAGGGTTAGGGTTAGGTTTCGGGTTAGGGTTAGGTTTCGGGTTAGGGTTAGGGTTAGGGTTCCGGTTAAGGTTAGAGTTAGGGTTCGGGTTAGGGATGGGTTAGTGTTAGGGTTAGGGTTCGGGTTAGTGTAAGGGTTAGGGTTCGGGTTAGGGTTAGGGTTAGGTTTCGGGTTAGGGTTAGGGTCGGTTTCGGGTTAGGGTTAGAGTTTGGGTTAGGTTTCGGGTTAGGGTTAGTGTTCGGCTTAGGGTTAGGGTTCGGGTTAGGGTTAGGGTTAGTGTTAGGGTTAGGGTTCGGGTTAGGTTTAGGGTTCGGGTTCGGGTTACGGTTAGTGTTAGGGTTAGGTTTCGGTTTCGGGTTAGTGTTAGGGTTAGGGTTAGGGTTAGGGCCAGGGTTCGGGTCAGGGTTCGGGTTCGTGTTAGGGTTAGGTTTAGGGTTAGGGTTATGGTTCGGGTTAGGGTTACGGTTAGCGTTAGGGGTTAGGGTTAGGGTAGGGTTCGGGTTCGGGTTAGGGTTAGGGTTATGGTTAGGGTTAGGGTTCGGGTTACGGTTAGGTTTAGGGTTAGGTTTCGGGTTAGGATTAGGGTTAGGGTTCCGGTTAAGGTTAGGGTTAGGTTTCGGGTTAGGGTTAGGGTTCGGGCTAGGGTTAGGGTTAGGGTTCGGGTTAGGGTTAGGGTTAGGGTAAGGGTTAGTTTTCGGGTTAGTGTTAGGGTTCGGGATCGGGTTAGGGTTAGGGTTAGGGTTAGGGTTAGGGTTCGGATTAGGGTTAGGGGTAGGGTTCGGCTTAGGGTTCGGGTTCGGGTTAGGGTTAGGGATAGGGTTAGGGTTAGGGTTTGGGTTAGGTTTAGGTTTAGGGTTAGGGTTAGGGGTTAGGGTTAATGTTACCGTTCGGGTTAGGGTTAGGGTTAGGGTTAGGGTTCGGGTTAGGGTTAGGGTTAGGTTTCGGGTCAGTGTTAGGGTTAGGGTTAGGATTAGGGTTAGGTTTCGGGTTAGGGTTAGGTTTAGGGTTAGGGATCGGGTTAGGGTTAGGGTTAGGGTTCAGGTTAGGGTTCGGGTTTGGGTTAGGTTAGGGTTAGGGTTCGGGTTAGGGTTAGGATTCGGGTAAGGGTTTAGGGTTCGGGTTCGGGGTAGGGTTAGGGTTAGGGTTCCGGTTAAGGTTAGGGTTAGGGTTCAGGTTAGGGTTAGGGTTAGGGTTAGAGTTCGGGTTAGGGTTAGTGTTAGTGTTAGGGTTAGGGTTCGGGTTAGGGTTCGGGTTCGGGTTACGGTTAGGGTTAGGGTTCGGGTTCGGGTTACGGTTAGGGTTAGGGTTAGGGTTCAGTTTCGGGTTATGGTTAGGGTTAGGGTTAGGGTTAGTGTCAGGGTTCGGGTTAGGGTTATTGTTAGGGTTAGTGTTCGGGTTAGTGTTAGGTTTAGGGTTAGGGTTAGGTTTAGGGTTCGGGTTAGGGTTAGGGTTAGGGTTAGGTTCGGGTTCGGGTTAGGGTTCAGGTTAGGGTTAGGGTTAGTGTTAGGGTTAGGGTTAGGGTTAGGGTTCGGGTTCGGTTTAGGGTTAGTGTTAGGGTTAGGATTCGGGTTCGGGTTAGGGTTCGGGTGCGAGTTAGTGTTAGGGTTCGGGTTGGGGTTAGGGTTAGTGTTAGGGTTAGGGTTCGGGTTAGGGTTCGGGTTAGGGGTAGGGTTCGGGTTCGGTTTAGGGTTAGGGTTCGGGTTAGGGTTCGGGTTAGGGTTAGGGTTCGGTTAGGGTTAGGGTTCGGGTTAGGGTTAGGGTTAGGTTTAGGAGGTAGGGTTAGGGTTAGGGTTCGGGTTAGGGTTAGGGTTAGGGTTAGGGTTAGGGGTTAGGGTTCGGGTTAGGTTTAGGGTTCGGGTTCGGGTTAGGGTTTGGGTTAGGGTTAGGGTTAGGGTTCGGTTTCGGGTTAGGGTTAGGGTTATGGTTAGGGTTAGGGTTCGGATTAGGGTTAGGTGTAGGGTTCGGGTTAGGGTTCGGGTTCGGGTTAGGTTTAGGGTTAGGGTTAGGGTTAGGGTTCGGGTTAGGGTTAGATTTAGGGTTAGGGGTTAGGGTTAGGGTTAGGGTTCGGGTTAGGGTTAGGGTTACGGTTAGGGTTAGGTTTCGGTTTAGGGTTAGGGTAGGGTTCGGGTTAGGGTTAGGGTAAGGGTTATGGTTAGGGTTAGGGTTCGGGTTAGGGTTAGGGTTAGGGTTAGGTTTCGGGTTAGGGTTAGGGTTCAGGTTAGGGTTCGGGTTAGGGTTAGGGTTAGGTTTAAGTTTCGGGTTAGGGTTAGGGTTAGGGTTAGGGTTCGGTTTAGGGTTAGGGTTAGGGTTAGGTTTAGGGTTCGGGTTAGGGTTAGGGTTAAGGTTCGGGTTAGGGTTAGGGTTAGGGTTAGGGTTCGTGTTCGGTTTAGGGTTAGGGTTTGGGTTAGGGTTCGGGTTCGGGTTAGGTTTAGGGTTAGGGTTAGGGTTAGTTTTAGGGTTAGGATTTGGGTTAGGGTTAGGGTTAGGGTTCGGGTTAGGTTTAGGGTTCGGGTTAGGGTTAGGGTTATAGTTCGGGTTAGGGTTCGGGTTCGGGTTAGGGTTAGGGTTAGGGTTAGCGTTCTGGTTAGTGTTAGGGTTCGGGTTAGGGTTAGGGTTAGGGTTAGGGTTAGGTTTAGGGTTCGGATTAGGGTTAGGTGTAGGGTTCGGGTTAGGGTTAGGGTTAGGGTTCAGGTTAGGGTTCGGGTTAGGGTTAGGGTTAGGGTGAGGGTTCCGGTTAGGGTTAGGGTTAGGGTTAGGGTTAGGTTTCGTGTTAGGGTTAGGGTTAGGTTTAGGGTTTGGTTTAGTATTAGGGTTAGGGTTAGGGTTAGGGTTAGGGTTCGGGTTAGGGTTAGGGTTCGGGTTAGGGGTCGGGTTAGGGTTAGGGTTAGGGTTCGTGTTAGGTTTAGGGTTAGGGTTAGGGTTCAAGTTAGGGTTAGGGTTCGGGTTAGTGTTAGGGTTAGGGTTCGGGTTCGGGTTAGGGTTAGGTTTCGGGATCGGGTTAGGGTTAGGGTTCGGGTTAGGGTTCGGGTTTGGGTTAGGTTTAGGGTTAGGGTTCGGGTTCGGGGTTAGGGTTATGGTTAGGGTTCGGGTTAGGGTTCGGTTTAGGGTTAGGATTCGTGTAAGGGGTTAGGGTTCGGGTTCGGGTTAGGGTTAGGGTTAGGGTTCCGGTTAAGGTTAGGGTTAGGGTTCTGTTTAGGGTTAGGGTTAGGTTTAGGGTTAGGGTTCGGGTTAGGGTTAGGGTTAGTCTTCGGGTTAGGGTTCGGGTTCGGGTTAGTGTTAGGGTTAGGGTTAGGGTTCGGGTTCGGGTTAGGGTTAGGGTTAGTGTTAGGGTTCGGATTCGGGTTAGGGGTAGGGTTCGGGTTAGGGTTCGGGTTCGGGTTAAGGTTAGGGTTAGGGTTCGGGTTAGGGTTAGGTTTAGGGTTAGGGTGAGGTGTTAGGTTTAGGGTCACCGTTCGTGTTAGCGTTAGGGTTAGGGTTAGGGTTAGGGTGAGTGTTAGGTTTAGGGTTAGGGTTCGGTTTAGGGTTAGGGTTAGGGTTAGGGTTAGGGTTCGGGTTAGGGTTCGGGTTAGGGTTAGGGGTTATTGTTCACGTTAGGGTTAGGGTTAGGGTTCGGGTTAGGGTTCGGATTAGTGTTAGGTTTAGTGTTCGGGTTAGGGTTAGGGTTAGGGTTCGGGTTCGTGTTAGGGATAGGGTTCGGGTTAGGTTTAGGTTTAGGGTTCGGGTTAGGGTTAGGGTTCGGGTTAGGGTTAGAGATAGGGTTAGGGTTCGCGTTAGGGTTAGGGTTAGGGTTCGGGTTAGGGTTCGGGTTAGGGTTAGGGTTAGGGTTAGGGTTAGGGTTAGGGTTCCGGTTAGGGTTAGGGTTCGTGTTCGGATTAGGGTTAGGGTTAGGGTTAGGGTTAGGGTTCGGATTAGGGTTAGGGGTAGGGTTCGGGTTAGGGTTCGGGTTCGGGTTAGGGTTAGGGTTAGGGTTAGGGTTCGGGTTAGGGTTAGGGTTAGGGTTAGGGTTAGGGGTTAGGGTTAGGGTTACCGTTCGGGTTAGGGTTATGGTTAGGGTTAGGGTAGGTTTCGGGTTAGGGTTAGGGTTAGGGTTCGGGTTAGGGTTAGGGTTCGGGTTAGGGTTAGTGTTAGGGTTAGGGTTAGGGTTAGGGTTCGGGTTAGTGTTAGCGTTAGGGTTCCGGTTAAGGTTAGGGTTAGGGTTCGGGTTAGGTTTAGGGTTAGTGTTAGGGTTAGTGTTCGGGTTAGTGTTAAGGTTAGGGTTCGGGTTAGGGTTAGGGTTAGGTTTCGGGTTAGGGTTAGGTTCGGGTTCGGGTTAGGGTTAGAGTTTGTGTTAGGTTTCGAGTTAGGGTTAGTGTTCGGCTTAGGGTTAGGGTTAGGGTTAGGGTTCGGGTTCGGGTTAGGGTTCGGGTTCGAGTTAGTGTTAGGGTTCGGGTTCGGGTTAGGGTTAGTGTTAGGGTTAGGGTTCGGGTTAGGGTTAGGGTTCGGGTTAGGGGTAGGGTTCGGGTTCGGGTTAGGGTTAGGGTTCGGGTTAGTGTTAGCGTTAGGGTTCCGGTTAAGGTTAGGTTTAGGGTTCGGGTTAGGTTTAGGGTTAGTGTTAGGGTTAGTGTTCGGGTTAGTGTTAAGGTTAGGGTTCGGGTTAGGGTTAGGGTTAGGTTTCGGGTTAGGGTTACGTTCGGGTTCGGGTTAGGGTTAGAGTTTGTGTTAGGTTTCGAGTTAGGGTTAGTGTTCGGCTTAGGGTTAGGGTTAGGGTTAGGGTTCGGGTTCGGGTTAGGGTTCGGGTTCGAGTTAGTGTTAGGGTTCGGGTTCGGGTTAGGGTTAGTGTTAGGGTTAGGGTTCGGGTTAGGGTTAGGGTTCGGGTTAGGGGTAGGGTTCGGGTTCGGGTTAGGGTTAGGGTTCGGGTTAGGTTTCGGGTTAGGGTTAGGGTTCGGTTAAGGTTAGGGTTCGGGTTAGGATTAGGGTTAGGTTTAGGAGGTAGGGTTAGGGTTAGGGTTCGGGTTCGGGTTAGGGTTAGGGTTAGGGTTAGGGGTTAGGGTTCGGGTTAGTTTTAGGGTTCCGGTTAGGGTTAGGGTTTGGGTTGGGGTTAGGGTTAGGGTTCGGGTTCGGGTTAGGGATAGGGTTAAGGTTAGGGTTAGGGTTCGGATTAGGGTTAGGGGTAGGGTTCGGGTTAGGGTTCGGGTTCGGGTTAGGGTTAGGGTTAGGGTTAGGGTTAGGGTTCGGGTTAGGGTTAGAGTTAGGGTTAGGGGTTAGTTTTAGGGTTAGGGTTCGGGTTAGGGTTAGGGTTACGGTTAGGGTTAGGTTTCGGGTTAGGGTTAGGGTAGGGTTAGGGTTAGGGTTAGGGTTAGGGTTATGGTTAGGGTTAGGGTTCGGGTTAGGGTTAGGGTTCGGTTTAGGGTTCGGGTTAGGGTTAGGGTTCAGGTTAGGGTTCGGGTTAGGGTTAGGGTTAGGGTTAAGGTTCGGGTTAGGGTTAGGGTTAGGTTTAGGGTTCGGTTTAGGGTTAGGGTTAGGGTTAGTGTTAGGGTTCGGGTTAGTGTTAGGGTTAAGGTTCGGGTTAGGGTTATGGTTAGGGTTAGGATTCGTGTTCGGTTTAGGGTTAGGGTTTGGGTTAGGGTTCGGGTTCGGGTTCGGGTTAGGGTTAGGGTTAGGGTTAGGGTTAGGGTTAGGGTTAGGATTCGGGTAAGGGTTAGGGTTAGGGTTCGGGTTAGGTTTAGGGTTCGGGTTAGGGTTAGGGTTATAGTTCGGGTTAGGGTTCGGGTTCGGGTAGGTTTAGGGTTAGGGTTATCGTTCTGGTTAGTGGTAGGGTTCGGGTTAGGGTTAGGGTTAGGGTTAGGGTTTGGGTTCGGATTAGGGTTAGGGGTAGGGTTCGGGTTAGGGTTCCGGTTCGGGTTAGGGTTAGGGTTAGGGTTAGGGTTAAGGTTAGGTTTAGGGTTAGGGTTCGGGTTAGGGTTAGGGTTAGGGTTCAGGTTAGGGTTCGGGTTAGGGTTAGGGTTAGGGTGAGTGTTCTGGTTAGGGTTAGGGTTAGGGTTAGGGTTAGTTTTCGTGTTAGGGTTAGGGTTAGGGTTAGGGTTTGGTTTAGTGTTAGGGTTAGGGTTAGGGTTAGGGTTAGGGTTCGGGTTAGGGTTAGGGTTCGGTTTAGGGGTCGGGTTAGGGTTAGGGTTAGGGTTCGGGTTAGGGTTAGGGTTAGGGTTAGGGTTCAAGTTAGGGTTAGGGTTCGGGTTAGTGTTAGGGTTAGGGTTCGGGTTCGGGTTAGGGTTAGGTTTCGGGTTCGGGTTAGGGTTAGGGTTCGGGTTAGGGTTCGGGTTTGGGTTAGGTTTAGGGTTAGGGTTCGGGTTCGGGGTTAGGGTTATGGTTAGGGTTCGGGTTAGGGTTCGGTTTAGGGTTAGGATTCGGGTAAGGGGTTAGGTTTCGGGTTCGGGTTAGGGTTAGGGTTAGGGTTCCTGTTAAGGTTAGGGTTAGGGTTCTGTTTTGGGTTAGGGTTAGGGTTAGGGTTAGGGTTCGGGTTAGGGTTAGGGTTAGTCTTCGGTTTAGGGTTCGGGTTAGGGTTAGGGTTAGGGTTAGGGTTCGGGTTAGGGTTAGGGTTAGGGTTAGGGTTAGGGTTCGGATTCGGGTTAGGGGTAGGGTTCGGGTTAGGGTTCGGGTTCGGGTTAGGGTTAGGGTTAGGGTTCGGGTTAGGGTTAGGTTAGGGTTAGGGTTAGGTGTTAGGTTTAGGGTCACCGTTTGGGTTAGGGTTAGGGTTAGGGTTAGGGTTAGGGTGAGTGTTAGGTTTAGGGTTAGGGTTCGGTTTAGCGTTAGGGTTAGGGTTAGGGTTAGGGTTCGGGTTAGGGTTCGGGTTCGGGTTAGGTTTAGGGGTTAGTGTTCACGTTAGGGTTAGGGTTAGGGTTCGGGTTAGGGTTCGGATTAGTGTTAGGGTTAGTGTTCGGGTTAGGGTTAGGGTTAGGGTTCGGGTTCGTGTTAGGGTTAGGGTTCGGGTTAGGTTTAGGGTTAGGGTTCGGGTTAGGGTTAGGGTTCGGGTTAGGGTGAGAGATAGGGTTAGGGTTCGCGTTACGGTTAGGGTTAGGGTTCGGGTTAGGGTTCGGGTTAGGGTTAGGTTTAGGGTTAGGGTTAGGGTTCCAGTTAGGGTTAGGGTTAGGGTTAGGGTTCGGGTTAGGGTTAGGGGTTGGGTTCGGGTTAGGGTTCGGGTTCGGGTTAGGGTTAGGGTTAGGGTTTGGGTTCGGGTTAGGGTTAGGGTTAGGGTTAGGGTTAGGGGTTAGGGTTAGGGTCACCGTTCGGGTTGGGGTTAGGGTTAGGGTTAGGGTTAGGTTTCGGGTTAGGGTTAGGGTTAGGGTTCGGGTTAGGGTTAGGGTTAGGGTTAGGGTTATGGTTAGGGTTAGGGTTCGGGTTAGGGTTAGTGTTAGGGCTCGGGTTAGGGTTAGGGTTCGGGTTAGGGTTAGGGTTAGGGTTCCGGTTAAGGTTAGGGTTAGGGTTCGGCTTAGGATTAGGGTTAGTGTTAGGGTTAGGATTCGGGTTAGTGTTAAGGTTAGGGTTCGGGTTAGGTTTAGGGTTAGGTTTCGGGTTAGGGTTAGGGTCGGGTTCGGGTTAGGGTTAGAGTTTGGGTTAGGTTTCGGGTTAGGGTTAGTGTTCGGCTTAGGGTTAGGGTTCGGGTTAGGGTTAGGGTAAGTGTTAGGGTTAGGGTTCGGGTTAGGGTTAGGGTTCGGGTTCGGGTTACGGTTAGGGTTAGGGTTAGGGTTCGGTATCGGGTTAGTGTTAGGGTTAGGGTTAGGGTTAGGGCCAGGGTTCGGGTTAGGGTTCGGGTTCGGGTTAGGGTTCGGTTTAGGGTTAGGGTTACGGTTCGGGTTAGGGTTACGGTTAGCGTTAGGGTTTAGGGTTAGGGTAGGGTTCAGGTTAGGGTTAGGGTTAGCGTTATAGTTAGGGTTAGGGTTCGGGTTACGGTTAGGGTTAGGGTTAGGTTTCGGGTTAGTGTTAGGGTTAGGGTTCCGGTTAAGGTTAGGGTTAGGGTTCGGATTAGGGTTAGGGTTAGGGTTCGGGTTAGCGTTAGGGTTAGGGTTCGGGTTAGGGTTAGGGTTAGGGTAAGGGTTAGTTTTCGGGTTAGGGTTAGGGGTAGGGTTCGGCTTAGTGTTCGGGTTCGGGTTAGGGTTAGGGATAGGGTTATGGTTAGGGTTCGGGTTAGGGTTAGGTTTAGGGTTAGGGTTAGGGGTTAGGGTTAATGTTACCGTTCGGGTTAGGTTTAGGGTTAGGGTTAGGGTAAGGGTTCGGGTTAGGGTTAGGGTTAGGGTTCGGGTTAGGGTTAGGGTTAGGGTTAGGATTAGGGTTAGGTTTCGGGTTAGGGTTAGGTTTAGGGTTAGGGTTCGGGTTAGGGTTAGGGTTAGGGTTCAGGTTAGGGTTCGGGTTTGGGTTAGGTTAGGGTTAGGGTTCGGGTTACGGTTAGGGTTAGGGTTAGGGTTCGGTTTCGGGTTAGGGTTCGGGATAGGGTTAGGGTTCGGGTTAGAGTTAGGGTTCGGGTTCGGGTTAGGGTTAGGGTTCGGGTTCGGTTTAGGGTTAGGGTTAGGGTTAGGGTTAGGTTTCGGATTAGGGTTAGGGGTAGGGTACGGGTTAGGGTTCGGGTTCGGGTTAGTGTTAGGTTTAGGGTTAGGGTTAGGGTTCGGGTTACGGTTAGGTTTAGGGTTAGGGTTAGGGGTTAGGGTTAGGGTTCGGGTTAGGGTTAGGGTTAGGGTTAGTGTTCGGGTTACGGTTAGGGTTAGGGTTCGGGTTAGGTTCGGGTTAGGGTTAGGGTTAGAGTTCGGGTTCAGGTTAGGGTTAGGGTTCGGGTTAGTGTTCGGGTTAGGATTAGGGTTCGGGTTAGGTTTAGAGTTCGGTTTAGGGTTAGTGTTAGGGTTAGGAGGTAGGGTTAGGGTTAGGGTTCGGGTTAGGGTTAGGGTTAGGGTTAGGGTTAGGGTTAGGGGTTAGGGTTCGGGTTAGGGTTAGGGTTCGGGTTAGGGTTAGGGTTAGGGTTAGGGTTCGGGTTCGGGTTAGGGTTAGGGTTAGGATTAAGTTTAGGGTTAGGGTTCGGATTAGTGTTAGGTGTAGGATTCGGGTTAGGGTTCGGGTTCGGGTTAGGGTTAGGGTTAGGGTTAGGGTTAGTGTTAGGGGTTAGGGTTAGGGTTCGGGTTAGGGTTAGGGTTACGGTTAGGGTTAGGGTTCGGGTTAGGGTTAGGGTTCGGGTTAGTGTTAGGGTTAGGGTTCGGGTTAGGGTTAGGGTTAGGGTTAAGGTTAGGTTTAGGGTTCGGGTTAGGGTTAGGGTTAGGTTTAGGGTTCGGGTTCGGGTTAGGGTTAGGGTTCGGTTTAGGGTTTGGGTTAGGGTTAGGATTAGGGTTAGGTTTCGGGGCAGGGTGAGGGTTAGGGTTAGGGTTCGGTTTAGCGTTAGGGTTAGGGTTAAGGTTAGGGTTAGTGTTCGGGTTAGGGTTAGGGTTAAGTTTCGGGTTCGGTTTAGGGTTAGTGTTAGTGTTAGGGTTCGTGTTCGGGTTAGGGTTAGTGTTAGGTTTAGGGTTCGGGTTAGGGTTAGGGTTCGGGTTAGGGGTAGGGTTCGGGTTCGGGTTAGGTTTAGGATTCGGGTTAGGGTTCGGGTTAGGGTTAGGATTCGGTTAGGGTTAGGGTTCGGGTTAGGGTTAGGGTTAGGTTTAGGAGGTAGGGTTAGGGTTAGGGTTCGGGTTAGGGTTAGGGTTAGGGTTAGGGGTTAGGGTTCGGGTTTGGTTAGGATTCGGGTTAGGGTTAGGGTTTGGGTTAGGGTTAGGGTTAGAGTTCCGGTTCGGCTTAGGGTTAGGGTTAAGGTTAGGGTTAGGTTTCGGATTAGGGTTAGGGGTAGGGTTCGGGTTATGGTTCGGGTTCGGGTTCTGGTTAGGGTTAGGGTTAGAGTTAGGGTTAGGGTTCGGGTTAGGGTTAGGGTTAGGGTTAGGGGTTAGGGTTAGGGTTAGGGTTCGGGTTAGGGTTAGGGTTACGGTTAGGGTTAGTGTTCGGGTTAGGGTTAGGGTAGGGTTCGGGTTAGGGTTAGGGTTAGGGTTATGGTTAGGGTTAGGGTTCGGGTTAGGGTTAGGGTTAGGGTTCGGTTTAGGGTTACGGTTTGGGTGTGGGTTAGGGTTCGGGTTAGGGTTAGGGTTAGGGTTAGGGTTAGGGTTAGGGTTCGGGTTAGGGTTAGGGTTAGGGTTAAGGTTCGGTTTAGGGTTAGGGTTAGGGTTAGGGTTAGAGTTCGGGTTAGGTTTAGGGTTAAGGTTCGGGTTAGTGTTAGGGTTAGGGTGAGGGTTCGTGTTCGGTTTAGGGTTAGGGTTTGGGTTAGGGTTCGGGTTCGGGTTAGGGTTAGGGTTAGGGTTCGGGTTAGGTTTAGGGTTAGGGTTAGGGTTCGGGTTAGGGTTAGGGTTAGGGTTCGGGTAGGGTTAGGGTTCGGGTTAGGGTTAGGTTTAGGGTTCGGGTTAGGGTTCGGGTTCGGGTTAGGGTTAGGGTTAGGATTAGCGTTCTGGTTATTGTTAGGGTTCGGGTTAGGGTTAGGGTTAGGGTTAGGGTTAGGGTTAGGGTTAGGGTAAGGGTTCGGATTAGGGTTAGGGGTAGAGTTCGGGTTAGGCTTCCGGTTCGGGTTAGGGTTAGGGTTAGGTTTAGGTTTAGGGTTAGGGTTAAGGTTAGGGTTAGGGTTAGGGTTAGGGTTATGTTTCAGGTTAGGGTTCGGGTTAGGGTTAGGGTTAGGGTTCCGGTTAGGGTTAGGATTAGGGTTCGGGTTCGGGTTCGGGTTAGGTTTAGGGTTAGGGTTAGGGTTAGGGTTAATGTTCGGGTTAGGGTTAGGGTTCGGGTTAGGGTTAGGTTTAGGATTCGGGTTAGGGTTAGGGTTAGGGTTCGGGTTAGTTTTAGGTTTACGGTTAAGGTTAGGGTTCGGGTTAGGGTTAGGTTTAGGGTTCGGGTTAGGGTTAGGGTTAGGGTTAGGGTTCGGGTTAGGGTTAGGGTTAGGGTTCGGGTTAGGGTTCGGGTTAGGGTTAGGGTTAGGGTTAGGGTTCGGGTTAGGGTGAGGGTTAGGTTTAAGGTTCGGGTTAGGGTTAGGGTTAGGGTTAGGGTTCTGGTTAGGGTTAGGTTTCGGGTTAGGTTTAGGGTTAGGGTTAGGGTTAGGGTTAGGTTTAGGGTTCGGATTAGGGTTAGGGGTAGGGTTCGGGTTAGGGTTCGGGTTCGATTTAGGGTTAGGGTTAGGGTTAGGGTTCGGGTTCGGGTTCGGGTTAGGGTTAGGGTTAGGGGTTAGGGTTAGGGTTAGGTTTCGGGTTAGGGTTAGGGTTAGGGTTCGGGTTCGGGTTAGGGTTAGGGTTAGGGTTAGGGGTTAGGGTTAGGGTCACCGTTCGGGTTGGGGTTAGGGTTAGGGTTAGGGTTAGGTTTCGGGTTAGGGTTAGGGTTAGGGTTCGGGTTAGGGTTAGGGTTAGGGTTAGGGTTAGGGTTATGGTTAGGGTTAGGGTTCGGGTTAGGGTTAGTGTTAGGGCTCGGGTTAGGGTTAGGGTTCGGGTTAGGGTTAGGGTTAGGGTTCCGGTTAAGGTTAGGGTTAGGGTTCGGCTTAGGATTAGGGTTAGTGTTAGGGTTAGGATTCGGGTTAGTGTTAAGGTTAGGGTTCGGGTTAGGGTTAGGGTTAGGTTTCGGGTTAGGGTTAGGGTCGGGTTCGGGTTAGGGTTAGAGTTTGGGTTAGGTTTCGGGTTAGGGTTAGTGTTCGGCTTAGGGTTAGGGTTCGGGTTAGGGTTAGGGTAAGTGTTAGGGTTAGGGTTCGGGTTAGGGTTAGGGTTCGGGTTCGGGTTACGGTTAGGGTTAGGGTTAGGGTTCGGTATCGGGTTAGTGTTAGGGTTAGGGTTAGGGTTAGGGCCAGGGTTCGGGTTAGGGTTCGGGTTCGGGTTAGGGTTCGGTTTAGGGTTAGGGTTACGGTTCGGGTTAGGGTTACGGTTAGCGTTAGGGTTTAGGGTTAGGGTAGGGTTCAGGTTAGGGTTAGGGTTAGCGTTATAGTTAGGGTTAGGGTTCGGGTTACGGTTAGGTTTAGGGTTAGGTTTCGGGTTAGTGTTAGGGTTAGGGTTCCGGTTAAGGTTAGGGTTAGGGTTCGGATTAGGGTTAGGGTTAGGGTTCGGGTTAGCGTTAGGGTTAGGGTTCGGGTTAGGGTTAGGGTTAGGGTAAGGGTTAGTTTTCGGGTTAGGGTTAGGGGTAGGGTTCGGCTTAGTGTTCGGGTTCGGGTTAGGGTTAGGGATAGGGTTATGGTTAGGGTTCGGGTTAGGGTTAGGTTTAGGGTTAGGGTTAGGGGTTAGGGTTAATGTTACCGTTCGGGTTAGGTTTAGGGTTAGGGTTAGGGTAAGGGTTCGGGTTAGGGTTAGGGTTAGGGTTCGGGTTAGGTTTAGGGTTAGGGTTAGATTTAGGGTTAGGTTTCGGGTTAGGGTTAGGTTTAGGGTTAGGGTTCGGGTTAGGGTTAGGGTTAGGGTTCAGGTTAGGGTTCGGGTTTGGGTTAGGTTAGGGTTAGGGTTCGGGTTACGGTTAGGGTTAGGGTTAGGGTTCGGTTTCGGGTTAGGGTTCGGGATAGGGTTAGGGTTCGGGTTAGGGTTAGGGTTCGGGTTCGGGTTAGGGTTAGGGTTCGGGTTCGGTTTAGGGTTAGGGTTAGGGTTAGGTTTAGGTTTCGGATTAGGGTTAGGGGTAGGGTACGGGTTAGGTTTCGGGTTCGGGTTAGTGTTAGGTTTAGGGTTAGGGTTAGGGTTCGGGTTACGTTTAGGTTTAGGGTTAGGGTTAGGGGTTAGGGTTAGGGTTCGGGTTAGGGTTAGGGTTAGGGTTAGTGTTCGGGTTACGGTTAGGGTTAGGGTTCGGGTTAGGTTCGGGTTAGGGTTAGGGTTAGAGTTCGGGTTCAGGTTAGGGTTAGGGTTCGGGTTAGTGTTCGGGTTAGGATTAGGGTTCGGGTTAGGTTTAGGGTTCGGTTTAGGGTTAGTGTTAGGGTTAGGAGGTAGGGTTAGGGTTAGGGTTCGGGTTAGGGTTAGGGTTAGGGTTAGGGTTAGGGTTAGGGGTTAGGGTTCGGGTTAGGGTTAGGGTTAGGGTTCGGGTTAGGGTTAGGGTTAGGTTTAGGGTTCGGGTTCGGGTTAGGGTTAGGGTTAGGATTAAGTTTAGGGTTAGGGTTCGGATTAGTGTTAGGTGTAGGATTCGGGTTAGGGTTCGGGTTCGGGTTAGGGTTAGGGTTAGGGTTAGGGTTAGGGTTAGTGTTAGGGGTTAGGGTTAGGGTTCGGGTTAGGGTTAGGGTTACGGTTAGGGTTAGGGTTCGGTTTAGGGTTAGGGTTCGGGTTAGTGTTAGGGTTAGGGTTCGGGTTAGGGTTAGGGTTAGGGTTAAGGTTAGGTTTAGGGTTCGGGTTAGGGTTAGGGTTAGGTTTAGGGTTCGGGTTAGGGTTAGGGTTAGGGTTCGGTTTAGGGTTTGGGTTAGGGTTAGGATTAGGGTTAGGTTTCGGGGCAGGGTGAGGGTTAGGGTTAGGGTTCGGTTTAGCGTTAGGGTTAGGGTTAAGGTTAGGGTTAGTGTTCGGGTTAGGGTTAGGGTTAAGTTTCGGGTTCGGTTTAGGGTTAGTGTTAGTGTTAGGGTTCGTGTTCTGGTTAGGGTTAGTGTTAGGTTTAGGGTTCGGGTTAGGGTTAGGGTTCGGGTTAGGGGTAGGGTTCGGGTTCGGGTTAGGTTTAGGATTCGGGTTAGGGTTCGGGTTAGGGTTAGGATTCGGTTAGGGTTACGGTTCGGGTTAGGGTTAGGGTTAGGTTTAGGAGGTAGTGTTAGGGTTAGGGTTCGGGTTAGGGTTAGGGTTAGGGTTAGGGGTTAGGGTTCGGGTTTGGTTAGGATTCGGGTTAGGGTTAGGGTTTGGGTTAGGGTTAGGGTTAGAGTTCCGGTTCGGCTTAGGGTTAGGGTTAAGGTTAGGGTTAGGTTTCGGATTAGGGTTAGGGGTAGGGTTCGGGTTATGGTTCGGGTTCGGGTTCTGGTTAGGGTTAGGGTTAGAGTTAGGGTTAGGGTTCGGGTTAGGGTTAGGGTTAGGGTTAGGGTTAGGGGTTAGGGTTAGGGTTAGGGTTCGGGTTAGGGTTAGGGTTACGGTTAGGGTTAGTGTTCGGGTTAGGGTTAGGGTAGGGTTCGGGTTAGGGTTAGGGTTAGGGTTATGGTTAGGGTTAGGGTTCGGGTTAGGGTTAGGGTTAGGGTTCGGTTTAGGGTTACGGTTTGGGTGTGGGTTAGGGTTCGGGTTAGGGTTAGGGTTAGGGTTAGGGTTAGGGTTAGGGTTCGGGTTAGGGTTAGGGTTAGGGTTAAGGTTCGGTTTAGGGTTAGGGTTAGGGTTAGGTTTGAGTTCGGGTTAGGTTTAGGGTTAAGGTTCGGGTTAGTGTTAGGGTTAGGGTGAGGGTTCGTGTTCGGTTTAGGGTTAGGGTTTGGGTTAGGGTTCGGGTTCGGGTTAGGGTTAGGGTTAGGGTTAGGGTTCGGGTTAGGTTTAGGGTTAGGGTTAGGGTTCGGGTTAGGGTTAGGGTTAGGGTTCGGGTAGGGTTAGGGTTCGGGTTAGGGTTAGGTTTAGGGTTCGGGTTAGGGTTCGGGTTCGGGTTAGGGTTAGGGTTAGGATTAGCGTTCTGGTTATTGTTAGGGTTCGGGTTCGGGTTAGGGTTAGGGTTAGGGTTAGGGTTAGGGTAAGGGTTCGGATTAGGGTTAGGGGTAGAGTTCGGGTTAGGGTTCCGGTTCGGGTTAGGGTTAGGGTTAGGTTTAGGTTTAGGGTTAGGGTTAAGGTTAGGGTTAGGGTTAGGGTTAGGGTTATGTTTCAGGTTAGGGTTCGGGTTAGGGTTAGGGTTAGGGTTCCGGTTAGGGTTAGGATTAGGGTTCGGGTTCGGGTTCGGGTTAGGTTTAGGGTTAGGGTTAGGGTTAGGGTTAATGTTCGGGTTAGGGTTAGGGTTCGGGTTAGGGTTAGGTTTAGGATTCGGGTTAGGGTTAGGGTTAGGGTTCGGGTTAGTTTTAGGTTTACGGTTAAGGTTAGGGTTCGGGTTAGGGTTAGGTTTAGGGTTCGGGTTAGGGTTCGGGTTAGGGTTAGGGTTCGGATTAGGGTTAGGGTTAGGGTTCGGGTTAGGGTTCGGGTTAGGGTTAGGGTTAGGGTTAGGGTTCGGGTTAGGGTGAGGGTTAGGTTTAAGGTTCGGGTTAGGGTTAGGGTTAGGTTTAGGGTTCTGGTTAGGGTTAGGTTTCGGGTTAGGGTTAGGGTTAGGGTTAGGGTTAGGGTTAGGGTTCGGATTAGGGTTAGGGGTAGGGTTCGGGTTAGGGTTCGGGTTCGATTTAGGGTTAGGGTTAGGGTTAGGTTTCGGGTTCGGTTTCGGGTTCGGGTTAGGGTTAGGGTTAGGGGTTAGGGTTAGGGTTACCGTTCGGGTTAGGGTTAGGGTTAGGTTTAGGGTTAGGTTTCGGGTTAGGGTTCGGGTTCGGGGTACGGTTAGGCTTAGGGTTCCGGTTAAGTTTAGGGTTAGGTTTCAGGTTAGGGTTAGGGTTAGTGTTCGGGTTCGGGTTAGGGTTAGTGTTAGGGTTAGGGTTCGGGTTAGGGTTACGGTTAGGTCAGGGTTCGGGTTAGGGTTAGGTTTAGGGTTAGGGTTAGGGTTAGGGTTCGGGATAGGGTTAGGGTTAGGATTAGGGTTCGGGTTCGGGTTAGGGTTAGGTTTAGGTTTAGGTTTAGGGTTAGGGTTATGGTTCGGGGCATGGTTAGGGTTAAGGTTCGGGTTAGGGTTAGGGTTAGGGTTAGGGTTCGCGTTAGGGTTCGGGTTAGGTGTCGGGTTAGGGTTAGGGTTAGGGTTCGGGTTAGGGTTAGGGTTCGGGTTAGGGTTCGGGTTAGTGTTAGGATTCGGGTAAGGGGTTAGGGTTCGGGTTCGGGGTAGGGTTAGGGTTAGGGTTCCGGTTAAGGTTAGGGTTAGGTTTCAGGTTAGGGTTAGGGTTAGTGTTCGGGTTCGGGTTAGGGTTCGGGTTAGGGTTAGGGTTCGGGTTAGGGTTAGGTTTAGGCTTCCGGTTAAGGTTAGGGTTAGGGTTCGGGTTAGGGTTAGGGTTAGTGTTAGGATTCGGGTAAGGGGTTAGGGTTCGGGTTCGGGGTAGGGTTATGGTTAGGGTTCCGGTTAAGGTTAGGGTTAGGTTTCAGGTTAGGGTTAGGGTTAGTGTTCGGGTTCGGGTTAGGGTTCGGGTTAGTGTTAGGGTTAGGGTTCGGGTTAGGTTTAGGGTTAGGTTTCGGGTTAGGGTTAGGGTTGGGTTCGGGTTAGGGTTAGAGTTTGCGTTAGGTTTCGGGTTAGGGTTAGTGTTCGGCTTAGGGTTAGGGTTCGGGTTAGGGTTAGGGTTAGTGTTAGGGTTAGGGTTCGGGTTAGGGTTAGGGTTCGGGTTCGGGTTACGGTTAGTGTTAGGGTTAGGTTTCGGTTTCGGGTTAGTGTTAGGGTCAGGGTTAGGGTTAGGGCCAGGGTTCGGGTTAGGGTTCGGGTTCGGGTTAGGGTTACGTTTAGGGTTAGGGTTACGGTTCGGGTTAGGGTTACGGTTAGCGTTAGGGGTTAGGGTTAGGTTAGGGTTCGGGTTAGGGTTAGGGTTAGGGTTATGGTTAGGGTTAGGGTTCGGGTTACGGTTAGGGTTAGGGTTAGGTTTCGGGTTAGGGTTAGGGTTAGGGTTCCGGTTAAGGTTAGGGTTAGGTTTCGGGTTAGGGTTAGGGTTAGGGTTCGGGTTAGGGTTAGGGTTAGGGTTCGGGTTAGGGTTAGGGTTAGGGTAAGGGTTAGTTTTCGGGTTAGGGTTAGTGTTCGGGTTCAGGTTAGGGTTAGGTTTAGGGTTAGGGTTAGGGTTCGGATTAGGGTTAGGGGTAGGTTTCGGCTTAGGGTTCGTGTTCGGGTTAGGGTTAGGGATAGGGTTAGGGTTAGGATTCGGGTTAGGGTTAGGTTTAGGGTTAGGGTTAGGGGTTAGGGTTAATGTTACCGTTCGGGTTAGGGTTAAGTTTAGGGTTAGGGTTAGGGTTAGGGTTCGGGTTAGGGTTAGGGTTAGGGTTCGGGTTAGGGTTAGGGTTAGGGTTAGGATTAGGGTTAGGTTTCGGGTTAGGGTTAGGTTTAGGGTTAGGGTTCGGGTTAGGGTTAGGTTTAGGGTTCAGGTTAGGGTTCGGGATTGGGTTAGGTTAGGGTTAGGGTTCGGGTTACTGTTAGGGTTAGGGTTAGGGTTCGGTTTCGGGTTAGGGTTTGGGATAGGGTTAGGGTTCGTGTTAGGGTTAGGGTTCGGGTTCGGGTTAGGGTTAGGGTTCGGGTTCGGTTTAGGGTTAGGGTTATGGTTAGGTTTCGGATTAGGGTTAGGGGTAGGGTACGGGTTAGGGTTCGGGTTCGGGTTAGTGTTAGGTTTAGGGTTAGGGTTAGGGTTCGGGTTACGGTTAGGGTTAGGGTTAGGGTTAGGGGTTAGGGTTAGGGTTAGGGTTCGGGTTAGGGTTAGGGTTAGGGGTAGGGTTAGGGTTAGGGTTCGGGTTAGGGTTAGGGTTATGGTTCGGGTTAGTGTTAGGGTTAGGGTTAGGGTTAGGGTTCGGGTTAGGGTTAGGGTTAGGGTTAGTGTTCGGGTTACGGTTAGGGTTAGGGTTCGGGTTGGTTTGGGTTAGGGTTAGGGTTAGGGTTCGGGTTCAGGTTAGGTTTAGGGTTCGGGTTAGTGTTCGGGTTAGGTTTAGGGTTCGGGTTAGGTTTAGCGTTCGGTTTAGGGTTAGTGTTAGGGTTAGGAGGTAGGGTTAGGGTTAGGTTTCGGGTTAGGGTTAGGGTTAGGGTTAGGGGTTAGGGTTCGTGTTAGTGTTAGGGTTCAGGTTTGGGTTAGGGTTAGGGTTAGGGTTAGGGTTAGGGTTAGGGTTCGGGTCAGGGTTAGGGTTACGGTTAGGGTTAGGGTTCCGGTTAGGGTTAGGGTTCGGTTTAGTGTTAGGGTTAGTGTTCGGGTTAGGTTTAGGGTTAAGGTTATGGTTAGGTTTAGGGTTCGGTTTAGGGTTAGGGTTAGGGTTAGGGTTCGGGTTAGGGTTAGGGTTAGGGTTCGGTTTAGGGTTCGGATTACGGTTAGGATTAGGGTTAGGGTTCGGGGCAGGGTGAGGGTTAGGGTTAGGGTTCGGTTTAGCGTTAGGGTTAGGGTTAAGGTTAGGGTTAGGGTTCGGGTTAGGGTTAGGGATAAGGTTCGGGTTAGGATTAGGGTTAGGGTTAGGGTTAGGGTTCGCGTTAGGGTTCGGGTTAGGGGTCGGGTTAGGGTTAGGGTTCGGGTTAGTGTTAGGGTTCGGGTTAGGGTTAGGGTTCGGTTTAGGGTTAGGGTTAGGTTTAGGGTTCGGGTTCGGGTTAGGGTTCGGGTTAGGGTTAGGGTTAGTGTTAGGGTTAGGGTTAGGGTTAGGGTTCGGGTTCGGTTTAGGGTTAGTGTTAGGGTTAGGGTTCGGTTTCGGGTTAGGGTTCGGGTTCGGGTTAGGGTTAGTGTTAGGGTTAGGTTTCGGGTTAGGGTTAGGGTTCGGGTTAGGGGTAGGGTTCGGGTTCGGGTTAGGTTTAGGGTTCGGGTTAGGGTTCGGGTTAGGGTTAGGGTTCGGTTAGGTTTAGGGTTCGGGTTAGGGTTAGGGTTAGGTTTAGGAGGTAGGGTTAGGGTTAGGGTTCCGGTTAGGGTTAGGTTTAGGGTTAGGGTTAGGGGTTAGGGTTCGTGTTAGGGTTAGGGTTTGGGTTAGGGTTAGGGTTAGGGTTAGGGGTTAGGGTTAGGGTTAGGGTTCGGGTTAGGGTTAGGGTTACGGTTAGGGTTAGGGTTCGGGTTAGGGTTAGGGTAGGGTTCGGGTTAGGGTTAGGGTTAGGGTTATGGTTAGGGTTAGGGTTTGGTTTAGGCTTAGGGTTAGGGTTAGGTTTCGGGTTAGGGTTAGGGTTAGGGTTCGGGTTAGGGTTCGGGTTAGGGTTAGGGTTAGGGTTCGGGTTAGGATTAGGGTTAGGGTTAGGGTTCGGTTTAGGGTTAGGGTTAGGGTTAGGGTTAGGGTTCGGTTTAGGGTTAGGGTTAAGGTTCGGATTAGGGTTAGGGTTAGGGTGAGGGTTCGTGTTCGGATAGGGTTAGGGTTTGGGTTAGGGTTCGGGTTCGGGTTAGGGTTAGGGTTAGAGTTAGGGTTCGGGTTCGGTTTAGGGTTAGGGTTAGGGTTCGGGTTAGGGTTAGGGTTCGGGTTCGGGTTAGGGTTAGGGTTCGGTTTAGGGTTAGGTTTAGGGTTCGGGTTAGGGTTCGGGTTCGGGTTAGTGTTAGGGTTAGGGTTAGCGTTCTGGTTAATGTTAGGGTTCGGGTTAGGGTTAGGGTTAGGGTTAGGGTTAGGGTTAGTGTTCGGGTTCGGGTTAGGGTTCGGGTTAGTGTTAGGGTTAGGGTTCGGGTTAGGTTTAGGGTTAGGTTTCGGGTTAGGGTTAGGGTTGGGTTCGGGTTAGGGTTAGAGTTTGCGTTAGGTTTCGGGTTAGGGTTAGTGTTCGGCTTAGGGTTAGGGTTCGGGTTAGGGTTAGGGTTAGTGTTAGGGTTAGGGTTCGGGTTAGGGTTAGGGTTCGGGTTCGGGTTACGGTTAGTGTTAGGGTTAGGTTTCGGTTTCGGGTTAGTGTTAGGGTCAGGGTTAGGGTTAGGGCCAGGGTTCGGGTTAGGGTTCGGGTTCGGGTTAGGGTTACGTTTAGGGTTAGGGTTACGGTTCGGGTTAGGGTTACGGTTAGCGTTAGGGGTTAGGGTTAGGTTAGGGTTCGGGTTAGGGTTAGGGTTAGGGTTATGGTTAGGGTTAGGGTTCGGGTTACGGTTAGGGTTAGGGTTAGGTTTCGGGTTAGGGTTAGGGTTAGGGTTCCGGTTAAGGTTAGGGTTAGGTTTCGGGTTAGGGTTAGGGTTAGGGTTCGGGTTAGGGTTAGGGTTAGGGTTCGGGTTAGGGTTAGGGTTAGGGTAAGGGTTAGTTTTCGGGTTAGGGTTAGTGTTCGGGTTCAGGTTAGGGTTAGGTTTAGGGTTAGGGTTAGGGTTCGGATTAGGGTTAGGGGTAGGTTTCGGCTTAGGGTTCGTGTTCGGGTTAGGGTTAGGGATAGGGTTAGGGTTAGGATTCGGGTTAGGGTTAGGTTTAGGGTTAGGGTTAGGGGTTAGGGTTAATGTTACCGTTCGGGTTAGGGTTAAGGTTAGGGTTAGGGTTAGGGTTAGGGTTCGGGTTAGGGTTAGGGTTAGGGTTCGGGTTAGGGTTAGGGTTAGGGTTAGGATTAGGGTTAGGTTTCGGGTTAGGGTTAGGTTTAGGGTTAGGGTTCGGGTTAGGGTTAGGTTTAGGGTTCAGGTTAGGGTTCGGGATTGGGTTAGGTTAGGGTTAGGGTTCGGGTTACTGTTAGGGTTAGGGTTAGGGTTCGGTTTCGGGTTAGGGTTTGGGATAGGGTTAGGGTTCGTGTTAGGGTTAGGGTTCGGGTTCGGGTTAGGGTTAGGGTTCGGGTTCGGTTTAGGGTTAGGGTTATGGTTAGGTTTCGGATTAGGGTTAGGGGTAGGGTACGGGTTAGGGTTCAGGTTCGGGTTAGTGTTAGGTTTAGGGTTAGGGTTAGGGTTCGGGTTACGGTTAGGGTTAGGGTTAGGGTTAGGGGTTAGGGTTAGGGTTAGGGTTCGGGTTAGGGTTAGGGTTAGGGGTAGGGTTAGGGTTAGGGTTCGGGTTAGGGTTAGGGTTATGGTTCGGGTTAGTGTTAGGGTTAGGGTTAGGGTTAGGGTTCGGGTTAGGGTTAGGGTTAGGGTTAGTGTTCGGGTTACGGTTAGGGTTAGGGTTCGGGTTGGTTTGGGTTAGGGTTAGGGTTAGGGTTCGGGTTCAGGTTAGGTTTAGGGTTCGGGTTAGTGTTCGGGTTAGGTTTAGGGTTCGGGTTAGGTTTAGGGTTCGGTTTAGGGTTAGTGTTAGGGTTAGGAGGTAGGGTTAGGGTTAGGTTTCGGGTTAGGGTTAGGGTTAGGGTTAGGGGTTAGGGTTCGTGTTAGTGTTAGGGTTCAGGTTTGGGTTAGGGTTAGGGTTAGGGTTAGGGTTAGGGTTCGGGTCAGGGTTAGGGTTACGGTTAGGGTTAGGGTTCCGGTTAGGGTTAGGGTTCGGTTTAGTGTTAGGGTTAGTGTTCGGGTTAGGTTTAGGGTTAGGGTTATGGTTAGGTTTAGGGTTCGGGTTAGGGTTAGGGTTAGGGTTAGGGTTCGGGTTAGGGTTAGGGTTAGGGTTCGGTTTAGGGTTCGGATTACGGTTAGGATTAGGGTTAGGGTTCGGGGCAGGGTGAGGGTTAGGGTTAGGGTTCGGTTTAGCGTTAGGGTTAGGGTTAAGGTTAGGGTTAGGGTTCGGGTTAGGGTTAGGGATAAGTTTCGGGTTAGGATTAGGGTTAGGGTTAGGGTTAGGGTTCGCGTTAGGGTTCGGGTTAGGGGTCGGGTTAGGGTTAGGGTTCGGGTTAGTGTTAGGGTTCGGGTTAGGGTTAGGGTTCGGTTTAGGGTTAGGGTTAGGTTTAGGGTTCGGGTTCGGGTTAGGGTTCGGGTTAGGGTTAGGGTTAGTGTTAGGGTTAGGGTTAGGGTTAGGGTTCGGGTTCGGTTTAGGGTTAGTGTTAGGGTTAGGGTTCGGGTTCGGGTTAGGGTTCGGGTTCGGGTTAGGGTTAGTGTTAGGGTTAGGTTTCGGGTTAGGGTTAGGGTTCGGGTTAGGGGTAGGGTTCGGGTTCGGGTTAGGTTTAGGGTTCGGGTTAGGGTTCGGGTTAGGGTTAGGGTTCGGGTTAGGGTTAGGGTTAGGGTTCGGTTTAGGGTTCGGATTACGGTTAGGATTAGGGTTAGGGTTCGGGGCAGGGTGAGGGTTAGGGTTAGGGTTCGGTTTAGCGTTAGGGTTAGGGTTAAGGTTAGGGTTAGGGTTCGGGTTAGGGTTAGGGATAAGGTTCGGGTTAGGATTAGGGTTAGGGTTAGGGTTAGGGTTCGCGTTAGGGTTCGGGTTAGGGGTCGGGTTAGGGTTAGGGTTCGGGTTAGTGTTAGGGTTCGGGTTAGGGTTAGGGTTCGGTTTAGGGTTAGGGTTAGGTTTAGGGTTCGGGTTCGGGTTAGGGTTCGGGTTAGGGTTAGGGTTAGTGTTAGGGTTAGGGTTAGGGTTAGGGTTCGGGTTCGGTTTAGGGTTAGTGTTAGGGTTAGGGTTCGGGTTCGGGTTAGGGTTCGGGTTCGGGTTAGGGTTAGTGTTAGGGTTAGGTTTCGGGTTAGGGTTAGGGTTCGGGTTAGGGGTAGGGTTCGGGTTCGGGTTAGGTTTAGGGTTCGGGTTAGGGTTCGGGTTAGGGTTAGGGTTCGGTTAGGTTTAGGGTTCGGGTTAGGGTTAGGGTTAGGTTTAGGAGGTAGGGTTAGGGTTAGGGTTCCGGTTAGGGTTAGGGTTAGGGTTAGGGTTAGGGGTTAGGGTTCGTGTTAGGGTTAGGGTTTGGGTTAGGGTTAGGGTTAGGGTTAGGGGTTAGGGTTAGGGTTAGGGTTCGGGTTAGGGTTAGGGTTACGGTTAGGGTTAGGGTTCGGGTTAGGGTTAGGGTAGGGTTCGGGTTAGGGTTAGGGTTAGGGTTATGGTTAGGGTTAGGGTTTGGTTTAGGTTTAGGGTTAGGGTTAGGTTTCGGGTTAGGGTTAGGGTTAGGGTTCGGGTTAGGGTTCGGGTTAGGGTTAGGGTTAGGGTTCGGGTTAGGATTAGGGTTAGGGTTAGGGTTCGGTTTAGGGTTAGGTTTAGGGTTAGGGTTAGGGTTCGGTTTAGGGTTAGGGTTAAGGTTCGGATTAGGGTTAGGGTTAGGGTGAGGGTTCGTGTTCGGATAGGGTTAGGGTTTGGGTTAGGGTTCGGGTTCGGGTTAGGGTTAGGGTTAGAGTTAGGGTTCGGGTTCGGTTTAGGGTTAGGGTTAGGGTTCGGGTTAGGGTTAGGGTTCGGGTTCGGGTTAGGGTTAGGGTTCGGTTTAGGGTTAGGTTTAGGGTTCGGGTTAGGGTTCGTGTTCGGGTTAGTGTTAGGGTTAGGGTTAGCGTTCTGGTTAATGTTAGGGTTCGGGTTAGGGTTAGGGTTAGGGTTATGGTTAGGCTTAGTGTTCGGGTTCGGGTTAGGGTTCGGGTTAGTGTTAGGGTTAGGGTTCGGGTTAGGTTTAGGGTTAGGTTTCGGGTTAGGGTTAGGGTTGGGTTCGGGTTAGGGTTAGAGTTTGCGTTAGGTTTCGGGTTAGGGTTAGTGTTCGGCTTAGGGTTAGGGTTCGGGTTAGGGTTAGGGTTAGTGTTAGGGTTAGGGTTCGGGTTAGGGTTAGGGTTCGGGTTCGGGTTACGGTTAGTGTTAGGGTTAGGTTTCGGTTTCGGGTTAGTGTTAGGGTCAGGGTTAGGGTTAGGGCCATGGTTCGGGTTAGGGTTCGGGTTCGGGTTAGGGTTACGTTTAGGGTTAGGGTTACGGTTCGGGTTAGGGTTACGGTTAGCGTTAGGGGTTAGGGTTAGGTTAGGGTTCGGGTTAGGGTTAGGGTTAGGGTTATGGTTAGGGTTAGGGTTCGGGTTACGGTTAGGGTTAGGGTTAGGTTTCGGGTTAGGGTTAGGGTTAGGGTTCCGGTTAAGGTTAGGGTTAGGTTTCGGGTTAGGGTTAGGGTTAGGGTTCGGGTTAGGGTTAGGGTTAGGGTTCGGGTTAGGGTTAGGGTTAGGGTAAGGGTTAGTTTTCGGGTTAGGGTTATTGTTCGGGTTCAGGTTAGGGTTAGGTTTAGGGTTAGGGTTAGGGTTCGGATTAGGGTTAGGGGTAGGTTTCGGCTTAGGGTTCGTGTTCGGGTTAGGGTTAGGGATAGGGTTAGGGTTAGGATTCGGGTTAGGGTTAGGTTTAGGGTTAGGGTTAGGGGTTAGGGTTAATGTTACCGTTCGGGTTAGGGTTAAGGTTAGGGTTAGGGTTAGGGTTAGGGTTCGGGTTAGGGTTAGGGTTAGGGTTCGGGTTAGGGTTAGGGTTAGGGTTAGGATTAGGGTTAGGTTTCGGGTTAGGGTTAGGTTTAGGGTTAGGGTTCGGGTTAGGGTTAGGTTTAGGGTTCAGGTTAGGGTTCGGGATTGGGTTAGGTTAGGGTTAGGGTTCGGGTTACTGTTAGGGTTAGGGTTAGGGTTCGGTTTCGGGTTAGGGTTTGGGATAGGGTTAGGGTTCGTGTTAGGGTTAGGGTTCGGGTTCGGGTTAGGGTTAGGGTTCGGGTTCGGTTTAGGGTTAGGGTTATGGTTAGGTTTCGGATTAGGGTTAGGGGTAGGGTACGGGTTAGGGTTCGGGTTCGGGTTAGTGTTAGGTTTAGGGTTAGGGTTAGGGTTCGGGTTACGGTTAGGGTTAGGGTTAGGGTTAGGGGTTAGGGTTAGGGTTAGGGTTCGGGTTAGGGTTAGGGTTAGGGGTAGGGTTAGGGTTAGGGTTCGGGTTAGGGTTAGGGTTATGGTTCGGGTTAGTGTTAGGGTTAGGGTTAGGGTTAGGGTTCGGGTTAGGGTTAGGGTTAGGGTTAGTGTTCGGTTTACGGTTAGGGTTAGGGTTCGGGTTGGTTTGGGTTAGGGTTAGGGTTAGGGTTCGGGTTCAGGTTAGGTTTAGGGTTCGGGTTAGTGTTCGGGTTAGGTTTAGGGTTCGGGTTAGGTTTAGGGTTCGGTTTAGGGTTAGTGTTAGGGTTAGGAGGTAGGGTTAGGGTTAGGTTTCGTGTTAGGGTTAGGGTTAGGGTTAGGGGTTAGGTTTCGTGTTAGTGTTAGGGTTCAGGTTTGGGTTAGGGTTAGGGTTAGGGTTAGGGTTAGGGTTAGGGTTCGGGTCAGGGTTAGGGTTACGGTTAGGGTTAGGGTTCCGGTTAGGGTTAGGGTTCGGTTTAGTGTTAGGGTTAGTGTTCGGGTTAGGTTTAGGGTTAGGGTTATGGTTAGGTTTAGGGTTCGGGTTAGGGTTAGGGTTAGGGTTAGGGTTCGGGTTAGGGTTAGGGTTAGGGTTCGGTTTAGGGTTCGGATTACGGTTAGGATTAGGGTTAGGGTTCGGGGCAGGGTGAGGGTTAGGGTTAGGGTTCGGTTTAGCGTTAGGGTTAGGGTTAAGGTTAGGGTTAGGGTTCGGGTTAGGGTTAGGGATAAGGTTCGGGTTAGGATTAGGGTTAGGGTTAGGGTTAGGGTTCGCGTTAGGGTTCGGGTTAGGGGTCGGGTTAGGGTTAGGGTTCGGGTTAGTGTTAGGGTTCGGGTTAGGGTTAGGGTTCGGTTTAGGGTTAGGGTTAGGTTTAGGGTTCGGATTCGGGTTAGGGTTCGGGTTAGGGTTAGGGTTAGTGTTAGGGTTAGGGTTAGGGTTAGGGTTCGGGTTCGGTTTAGGGTTAGTGTTAGGGTTAGGGTTCGGGTTCGGGTTAGGGTTCGGGTTCGGGTTAGGGTTAGTGTTAGGGTTAGGTTTCGTGTTAGGGTTAGGGTTCGGGTTAGGGGTAGGGTTCGGGTTCGGGTTAGGTTTAGGGTTCGGGTTAGGGTTCGGGTTAGGGTTAGGGTTCGGTTAGGTTTAGGGTTCGGGTTAGGGTTAGGGTTAGGTTTAGGAGGTAGGGTTAGGGTTAGGGTTCCGGTTAGGGTTAGGGTTAGGCTTAGGGTTAGGGGTTAGGGTTCGTGTTAGGGTTAGGGTTTGGGTTAGGGTTAGGGTTAGGGTTAGGGGTTAGGGTTAGGGTTAGGGTTCGGGTTAGGATTAGGGTTACAGTTAGGGTTAGGGTTCGGGTTAGGGTTAGGGTAGGGTTCGGGTTAGGGTTAGGGTTAGGGTTATGGTTAGGGTTAGGGTTTGGCTTAGGTTTAGGGTTAGGGTTAGGTTTCGGGTTAGGGTTAGGGTTAGGGTTCGGGTTAGGGTTCGGGTTAGGGTTAGGGTTAGGGTTCGGGTTAGGATTAGGGTTAGGGTTAGGGTTCGGTTTAGGGTTAGGGTTAGGGTTAGGGTTAGGGTTCGGTTTAGGGTTAGGGTTAAGGTTCGGATTAGGGTTAGGGTTAGGGTGAGGGTTCGTGTTCGGATAGGGTTAGGGTTTGGGTTAGGGTTCGGGTTCGGGTTAGGGTTAGGGTTAGAGTTAGGGTTCGGGTTCGGTTTAGGGTTAGGGTTAGGGTTCGGGTTAGGGTTAGGGTTCGGGTTCGGGTTAGGGTTAGGGTTCGGTTTAGGGTTAGGTTTAGGGTTCGGGTTAGGGTTCGGGTTCGGGTTAGTGTTAGGGTTAGGGTTAGCGTTCTGGTTAATGTTAGGGTTCGGGTTAGGGTTAGGGTTAGGGTTAGGGTTAGGGTTAGGGTAAGGGTTCGGATTAGGGTTAGGGGTAGAGTTCGGGTTAGGGTTCCGGTTCGGGTTGGGGTTAGGGTTAGGTTTAGGTTTAGGGTTAGGGTTAAGGTTAGGGTTAGGGTTACGGTTAGGGTTTGGGTTCAGGTTAGGGTTCGGGTTAGGGTTAGGGTTAGGGTTCCGGTTATGGTTAGGATTAGGGTTCGGGTTCGGGTTCGGGTTAGGTTTAGAGTTAGGGTTAGGGTTAGGGTTAAGGTTCGGGGTAGGGTTAGGGTTAAGGTTCGGGTTAGGGTTAGGGTTAGGGTTCGGGTTAGGCTTAGGGTTAGGGTTAGGGTTAGGGTTCGGGTTAGGGTTAGGGTTCGGGATAGGGTTAGGTTTAGGGTTCGGGTTAGGGTTAGGGTTAGGGTTCGGGTTAGGGTTAGGTTTACGGTTAAGGTTAGGGTTCGGGTTAGGGTTAGGGTTAGGGTTCGGGTTAGGGTTAGGTTTAGGGTTTTGTTTATGGTTAGGGTTCGGGTTAGGGTTAGGGTTAGGGTTCGTGTTAGGGTTAGGGTTAGGGTTCGGGTTAGGGTTCGGGTTAGGGTTAGGGTTACGGTTAGGGTTCGGGTTAGGGTGAGGGTTAGGGTTAGGGTTCGGGTTAGGGTTAGGGTTAGGGTTCTGGTTAGGGTTAGGTTTCGGGTTAGGGTTAGGTTTAGGGTTAGGGTTAGGGTTAGGGTTCGGATTAGGGTTAGGGGTAGGGTGCGGGTTAGGGTTCGGGTTCGAGTTAGGGTTAGGGTTAGGGTTAGGGTTAGGGTTCGGGTTCGGGTTCGGGTTAGGGTTAGGGTTAGTGTTAGGGTTAGGGGTTAGGGTTAGGGTTACCGTTCGGGTTAGGGTTAGGGTTAGGGTTAGGTTTCGGGTTAGGGTTAGGGTTAGGGTTCGGGTTAGGTTTCGGGTTAGGGTTAGGGTTAGGGTTCGGGTTAGGGTTAGGGTTAGGGTTAGGTTTCGGGTTAGGGTTAGGGTTAGGGTTCGGGTTAGGGTTAGGGTTAGGGTTAGGGTTAGGGTTCGGGTTAGGGTTAGGGTTAGGTTTAGGGTTCGGGTTAGGGTTAGGGTTAGGGTTCAGGTTAGGGTTCGGGTTAGGGTTAGGTTTAGGTTTAGGGTTCGGGTTAGGGTTAGGGTTAGGGTTAGGGTTCGGGTTAGGGTTAGGTTTAGGTTTAGGTTTAGGGTTAGGGTTAATGTTCGGGGCAGGGTTAGGGTTAAGGTTCGGGTTAGGGTTAGGGTTAGGGTTAGGGTTCGCGTTAGGTTTCGGGTTAGGTGTCGGGTTAGGGTTAGGGTTAGGGTTCGGTTTAGGGTTACGGTTAGGTCAGGGTTCGGGTTAGGGTTAGGTTTAGTGTTACGGTTAGGGTTAGGGTTCGGGTTAGGGTTAGGGTTCGGGTTAGGGTTAGGGTTAGGGTTAGGGTTAGGGTTCGGGTTAGGGTTAGGGTTAGGGTTACGGTTAGGGTTCGGGTTAGGGTTAGGGTTAGGGTTCGGGTTAGGTTTAGGGTTAGGGTTCGCGTTAGGGTTAGGGTTCGGGTTAGGGTTAGGGTTAGGGTTAGGGTTCGGGTTAGGGTTAGGGTTAAGTTTAGGGTTAGGGTATGTGTTAGGGTTCGGGTTCGGGTTAGGGTTAGGGTTCGGGTTAGGTTTAGGGTTAGGGTTCGCGTTAGGGTTAGGGTTCGGGTTAGGGTTAGGGTTCGGGTTAGGTTTCGGGTTAGGTTTCGGGTTAGGGTTAGGGTTAGAGTATGGGAAGGGTTTGTGTTAGGGTCAGGGTTAGGTTTAGTGTACGGATAGGGTTAGGGTTAGGGTTAGGGTTAGGGTCAGGGTTAAGGTTAGGGATAGGGTTATGATACGGGTTAGGGTTAGGGTTGGGGTTAGGTTATGGGTTAGTTTTAGGGTTAGGGTATGGGTTAGGTTTAGGGTACGGGTTAGGGTTAGCGTTAGGGTTGTGTTATGGGTTAGGGTTAGGGTTGGGGTTAGTGTTAGGGTATGGGTTAGGGTTAGGTTTATGGTACGGGTTAGTGTTACAATACGGGTTAGGGTTAGGGTTAGGGTTAGGGTTAGGGTTAGGGATAGAGTACGGGTTAGGGTTAGTGTTAGGGTTAGGGAAAGGGTTAGGATTAGGGTTAGGGTATGGGATAGGGTTAGGGTTAGGGTTAGAGTACAGGGTAGTGTTAGTGTTAGGGTTAGGGTTAGGGTTAATGTATGGTTTAGGCTTAGGATTAGGTTTAGGGTTAGGTTACGGGTTAGTGTTAGGTTTAGGGTATGGGATAGGATTAGCGTACGGGTTAAGTTTAGGGTTTGGTTTAGGTTTAGTTTACGGGTTAGGGTTAGGGTACTGGTTAGGGTTAAGGTTATGTTGTGGGTTAGGGTTAGGGTTAGGGTTAGTGTACCGTTTAGGGTTAGGTTTTGGGTCAGGGTAAGGGTTAGGGTTAGTGTTAGGGTATGTGTTAGGGTTAGGGTTCGGGTTAGGGTTAGGGTTAGGTTTCGGGTTAGGGTTAGGGTTAGGGTTTGGGTTAGGGTGAGGATTAGGGTTAGTGTTCGGGTTAGGGTTCGGGTTAGGGTTAGGGTTAGGATTCGGGTTAGGGTTAGGGTTAGGGTTCGGGTTAGGGTTAGGGTTCGGGTTAGGGTTCGGGTTAGGGGTCGGGTTAGGGTTAGGGTTCGGGTTAGGGTTAGGGTTCGTGTTAGGGTTCGGGTTAGGGGTCGGGTTAGGGTTAGGGTTCGGGTTCGGGTTAGGGTTCGTGTTAGGGTTCGGGTTAGTGGTCGGGTTAGGGTTAGGGTTCGGTTTCGGGTTAGGGTTAGGGTTAGGGTTAGGGTTCGGGTTAGGGTTAGGTTCGGGTTAGGGTTAGGGTGAGAGTTAGGGTTCGGGTTCGGGTTAGGGTTAGGGTTCGGGTTAGGGTTAGGGTTAGGGTTCGGGTTAGGGTTAGGTTCGGGTTAGGGTTAGGGTGAGAGTTAGGGTTCGGGTTCGGGTTAGGGTTAGGGTTCGGGCAGGGTTAGGGTTAGGGTACGGGTTAGGGTTAGGGTTAGGGTTAGGGTTAGGTTTCGTGTTAGGGTTCGGGTTAGGGGTCGGGTTAGGGTTAGGGTTAGGGTTCGGGTTATGGTTAGGGTTAGGTTTAGGGTTCGGGTTAGGGTTAGGGTTAGGGTTCGGGTTCGGATTAGGGTTAGGGTTGGGGTTCGGGTTAGGTTTCGGCTTAGGGTTCGGGTTAGGGTTCGGGTAAAGGTTAGGATTCGGGTAAGGGGTTAGGGTTCGGGTTCGGGTTAGGGTTAGGTTTAGGGTTCCGGTTAGGGTTAGGGTTAGGGTTCGGGTTAGGGTTAGGGTTAGGGTTAGGGTTAGGGTTCGGGTTACGGTTCGGGTTAGGGTTCGGGTTAGGGTTCGGTTTAGGGTTAGGGTTAGTGCTCGGGTTAGGGTTCGGGTTAGAGTTAGGGTTCGGGTTAGGGTTAGGGTTAGGGTTAGGGTTAGGGTTCGGGTTAGGTTTTGGGTTAGGTTTAGGGTTCGGGTTAGGGTTAGGGTTCGGGTTCGGGTTCGGGTTAGGGTTAGGGTTCGTGTTCCAGTTAGGGTTAGGATTCGGGTTCGGGTTAGGGCTCGGGCCGGGTTAGGGTTAGGGGTTAGGTTTCGGGTTCGGGTTAGGGTTAGGGTTCGGGTTAGGTTTAGGGTTAGGGTTAGGGTTAGGGTTAGGGTTCGGGTTAGGGTTAGAGTTAGGGTGAGGGTTAGGGTTAGGGTTCGGGTTAGGGTTAGGGTTAGGGTTCGGGTTAGGTTTCGGGTTAGGGTTAGGGTTAGGGTTCATGTTAGGGTTCGGTTTAGGGTTCGGTTTAGGGTTCGGGTTAGGTTTCGGGTTCGGTTTCGGTTTAGGGTTAGGGTTAGGGTTAGGGTTCGGGTTAGGGTTCGGGTTAGGGTTAGGGTTCGGGTTAGTGTTAGGGTTAGGGTTCGGGTTAGGGTTAGGGTTAGGGTTAGGGTTAGGTTTAAGGGTTAGTGTTAGGGTTAGGGTTAGGGTTAGTGGTTAGGGTTAGGATTAGGGTTAGGGTTAGGGTTCGGGTTAGGGTTAGGGTTCGGGTTAGGGTTAGGGTTAGGGTTAGGATTCGGGTAAGTGGTTAGCGTTCGGGTTCGGGTTAGCGTTAGGTTTCGGTTTCCGGTTAGGGTTAGGGTTAGGGTTCGGGTTAGGGTTAGGGTTCGGGTTCGGGTTAGGGTTCGGTTTAGGGTTAAGGGTTAGTTTTAGGGTTAGGGTTCGGGTTAGGGTTAGGTTTAGGATTCGGGTTAGGTTTAGGGTTAGGTTTCGGGTTAGGGTTAGGGTTCGGGTTAGGGTTAGGGTTAGGGTTCGGTTTCGGGTTAGGATTAGGGTTAGGGTTAGGGTTAGGGTTCAGGTTAGGGTTAGGGTTAGGGTTAGGGTTAGGGTTAGGGTTCGGCTTAGGGTTCGGGTTCGGGTTAGGGTTAGGGTTCGGGTTAGGGTTAGGGTTAGGGTTCGGGTTAGGTTTCGGGTTAGGGTTCGGGTTAGGGTCAGGGTTAGGTTTCGGATTAGGGTTCGGGTTAGGGTTAGGGTTAGGGATCGGGTTAGGGTTCGGGTTAGGTTTCGGGTTAGGTTTCGGGTTAGGGTTCGGGTTAGGGTTAGGGTTAGGGTTCGGGTTAGGGTTCGGGTTCAGGTTTGGGTTAGGGTTAGGATTCGGGTCAGGTTTAGGGTTAGGGTTCGGGTTAGGGTTAGGGTTAGGGTGAGGGTTAGGGTGAGGGTTAGGGTTTGGGTTCGGGTTAGGGTTAGTGTTAGTGTTAGGGTTCGGGTTAGGGTTAGGGTTCTGGTTAGGGTTAGGGTTAGGGTTAGGGTTAGGGTCAGGGTTCGGGTTAGGGTTAGGGTTCGGGTTAGGGTTAGGTTTAGGGTTAGGATTAGGGTTAGGGTTAAGGTTCGAGGTAGGGTTAGGGTTAAGGTTCGGGTTAGGGTTAGGGTTAGGATTAGGGTTCGTGTTAGGGTTAGGTTTAGGGTTAGTGTTCGGGTTAGGGTTCGGGTTCGGGTTCGGGTTAGGGTTAGGGTTCGGTTTAGGTTTAGGTTTCGGGTTAGGGTTCGGGTTAGGGTTTGGGTTAGGGTTAGGGTTTGGGTTAGGGTTAGGGTTCGGGTTAGGGTTAGGGTTCCGGTTAAGGTTAGGTTTAGGGTTCGGGTTCGGGTTAGGGTTAGGGTTCGGGTTAGTGTTAGGGTTCGGGTTAGGGTTAGGGTTCGGTTTAGGGTTAGGTTTAGGGTTAGGTTTCGGGTTCGGGTTAGGGTTCGGTTTAGGGTTAGGGTTAGTGTTAGGGTTAGGGTTAGGGTTAGAGTTCGGGTTCGGTTTAGGGTTAGTTTTAGGGTTAGGGTTCGGGTTCGGGTTAGGGTTCGGGTTAGTGTTAGGGTTCGGGTTAGGGTTAGGGTAGGGTACGTGTTAGGGTTAGGGTTCGGGTTAGGGTTCGGGTTAGGGTTCGGGTTAGGGTTAGGGTTTGGGTTAGGGTTAGGGTTCGGGTTAGGGTTAGGGTTTCGGTTAGGGTTAGGGTTAGTGTTAGGGTTAGGGTTAGGGTTAAGTTTCGGGGTAGGGTTAGGCTTAAGGTTCGGGTTAGGGTTAGGGTTAGGGTTAGGGTTAGGGTTCGCGTTAGGTTTCGGGTTAGGTGTCGGGTTAGGGTTAGGGTTAGGGTTAGGGTTCGGGTTAGGGTTAGAGTTAGGGTGAGGGTTAGGGTTAGGGTTCGGGTTAGGGTTAGGGTTAGGGTTCGGGTTAGGTTTCGGGTTAGGGTTAGGGTTAGGGTTCATGTTAGGGTTCGGTTTAGGGTTCGGTTTAGGGTTCGGGTTAGGTTTCGGTTTCGGTTTCGGTTTAGGGTTAGGGTTAGGGTTAGGGTTCGGGTTAGGGTTAGGGTTCGGGTTAGTGTTAGGGTTAGGGTTCGGGTTAGGGTTAGGGTTAGGGTTAGGGTTAGGTTTAAGGGTTAGTGTTAGGGTTAGGGTTAGGGTTAGGGGTTAGGGTTAGGATTAGGGTTAGGGTTAGGGTTCGGGTTAGGGTTAGGGTTCGGGTTAGGGTTAGGGTTAGGGTTAGGATTCGGGTAAGTGGTTAGCGTTCGGGTTCGGGTTAGCGTTAGGTTTCGGTTTCCGGTTAGGGTTAGGGTTAGGGTTCGGGTTAGGGTTAGGGTTCGGGTTCGGGTTAGGGTTCGGTTTAGGGTTAAGGGTTAGTTTTAGGGTTAGGGTTCGGGTTAGGGTTAGGTTTAGGATTCGGGTTAGGTTTAGGGTTAGGTTTCGGGTTAGGGTTAGGGTTCGGGTTAGGGTTAGGGTTAGGGTTCGGTTTCGGGTTAGGATTAGGGTTAGGGTTAGGGTTAGGGTTCAGGTTAGGGTTAGGGTTAGGGTTAGGGTTAGGGTTAGGGTTCGGCTTAGGGTTCGGGTTCGGGTTAGGGTTAGGGTTCGGGTTAGGGTTAGGGTTAGGGTTCGGGTTAGGTTTCGGGTTAGGGTTCGGGTTAGGGTCAGGGTTAGGGTTCGGATTAGGGTTCGGGTTAGGGTTAGGGTTAGGGATCGGGTTAGGGTTCGGGTTAGGTTTCGGGTTAGGTTTCGGGTTAGGGTTCGGGTTAGGGTTAGGGTTAGGGTTCGGGTTAGGGTTCGGGTTCAGGTTTGGGTTAGGGTTAGGATTCGCGTCAGGTTTAGGGTTAGGGTTCGGGTTAGGGTTAGGGTTAGGGTGAGGGTTAGGGTGAGGGTTAGGGTTTGGGTTCGGGTTAGGGTTAGTGTTAGTGTTAGGGTTCGGGTTAGGGTTAGGGTTCTGGTTAGGGTTAGGGTTAGGGTTAGGATTAGGGTTAGGGTTAAGGTTCGAGGTAGGGTTAGGGTTAAGGTTCGGGTTAGGGTTAGGGTTAGGATTAGGGTTCGTGTTAGGGTTAGGTTTAGGGTTAGTGTTCGGGTTAGGGTTCGGGTTCGGGTTCGGGTTAGGGTTAGGGTTCGGTTTAGGCTTAGGTTTCGGGTTAGGGTTCGGGTTAGGGTTTGGGTTAGGGTTAGGGTTTGGGTTAGGGTTAGGGTTCGGGTTAGGGTTAGGGTTCCGGTTAAGGTTAGGTTTAGGGTTCGGGTTCGGGTTAGGGTTAGGGTTCGGGTTAGTGTTAGGGTTCGGGTTAGGGTTAGGGTTCGGTTTAGGGTTAGGTTTAGGGTTAGGTTTCGGGTTCGGGTTAGGGTTCGGTTTAGGGTTAGGGTTAGTGTTAGGGTTAGGGTTAGGGTTAGAGTTCGGGTTCGGTTTAGGGTTAGTTTTAGGGTTAGGGTTCGGGTTCGGGTTAGGGTTCGGGTTAGTGTTAGGGTTCGGGTTAGGGTTAGGGTAGGGTACGTGTTAGGGTTAGGGTTCGGGTTAGGGTTCGGGTTAGGGTTCGGGTTAGGGTTAGGGTTTGGGTTAGGGTTAGGGTTCGGGTTAGGGTTAGGGTTTCGGTTAGGGTTAGGGTTAGTGTTAGGGTTAGGGTTAGGGTTAAGTTTCGGGGTAGGGTTAGGCTTAAGGTTCGGGTTAGGGTTAGGGTTAGGGTTAGGGTTAGGGTTCGCGTTAGGTTTCGGGTTAGGTGTCGGGTTAGGGTTAGTGTTAAGGTTCGGTTTAGGGTTAGGGTTAGGTCAGGGTTCGGGTTATGGTTAGGGTTCGGGTTAGGGTTATGGTTAGGGTTCGGATTTGGGTTAGGGTTAGGGTTCGGGTTAGGGTTCGGGGTAGGGTTAGGATTCGGTTAAGGGGTTAGAGTTCGGGTTAGGGTTAGGGTTCGGTTTAGGTTTAGGTTTCGGGTTAGGGTTAGGGTTAGGGTTCCGGTTAAGGTTAGGGTTAGGGTGAGGGTTAGGGTGAGGGTTAGGGTTTGGGTTCGGGTTAGGGTTAGTGTTAGTGTTAGGGTTCGGGTTAGGGTTAGGGTTCGGGTTAGGGTTAGGGTTAGGGTTAGGGTCAGGGTTCGGGTTAGGGTTAGGGTTAGGGTTAGTGTTCGGGTTAGGGTTAGGGTTAGGGTTCGGGTTAGGGTTAGGTTTAGGGTTCAGGTTAGGGTTCGGGTTAGGGTTAGGGTTAGGTTTTGGGTTAGGGTTAGGGTTAGGGTTAGGGTTCGGGTTAGGGTTAAGTTTAGGGTTAGGATTAGGGTTAGGGTTAAGGTTCGAGGTAGGGTTAGGGTTAAGGTTCGGGTTACGGTTAGGGTTAGGGTTAGGGTTCGTGTTAGGGTTAGGTTTAGGGTTAGGGTTCGGGTTAGGTTTCGGGTTCGGGTTCGGGTTAGGGTTAGGGTTCGGGTTAGGTTTAGGGTTCGGGTTAGGGTTCGGGTTAGGGTTCGGGTTAGGGTTAGGATTTGGGTTAGGGTTAGGGTTCGGGTTAGGGTTAGGGTTCCGGTTAAGATTAGGTTTAGGGTTCGGGTTCGGGTTAGGGTTAGGGTTCGGGTTAGTGTTAGGGTTCGGGTTAGGGTTAGGGTTCGGGTTAGGGTTAGGGTTAGGGTTAGGGTTCGGGTTCGGGTTAGGGTTCGGGTTAGGGTTAGGGTTAGTGTTAGGGTTAGGGTTAGGGTTAGAGTTCGGGTTCGGTTTAGGGTTAGTTTTAGGGTTAGGGTTCGGGTTCGGGTTAGGGTTCGGGTTAGTGTTAGGGTTCGGGTTAGGGTTAGGGTTCGGGTTAGGCTTAGGGTTAGGGTTCGGGTTCGGGTTAGTGTTCGGGTTAGGGTTCGGTTTAGGGTTAGGGTTAGGGTTAGGGTTAGGGTTAGGGTTAGGGATAGGGTTAGGGTTAGGGTTAGGGTTCGGATTAGGGTTAGGGGTAGGGTTCGGGTTAGGGTTCGGGTTCGGGTTAGGGTTAGGGTTAGGGTTAGGGTATGTGTTAGGGTTCGGGTTAGGGGTCGGGTTAGGGTTAGGGTTAGGGTTCGGGTTAGTGTTAGGGTTAGGTTTAGGGTTCGGGTTAGGGTTAGAGTTCATGTTAGGCTTAGGGTTAGGGTTCGGGTTAGGTTTAGGGTTAGGGTTCGGGTTAGGGTTAGGGTTAGGGTTCGGGTTAGGGTTAGGGTTAAGGTTAGGGTTAGGGTATGTGTTAGGGTTCGGGTTCGGGTTAGGGTTAGGTTTCGGGTTAGGTTTAGGGTTAGGGTTCGCGTTAGGTTTAGGGTTCGGGTTAGGGTTAGGGTTAGGGTTAGGGTTCGGGTTCGGGTTAGGGTTAAGTTTAGGGTTAGGGTATGTGTTAGGGTTCGGGTTCGGGTTAGGGTTAGGGTTCGGGTTAGGTTTAGGGTTGGGTTCGCGTTAGGGTTAGGGTTCGGGTTAGGGTTAGGGTTAGGGTTAGGGTTCGGGTTAGGGTTAGGGTTAAGTTTAGGGTTAGGGTATGTGTTAGGGTTCGGTTAGGGGTCGGGTTAGGGTTAGGGTTACGGTTCGGGTTAGGGTTAGGGTTAGGGTTAGGGTTCGGGTTAGGGTTAGAGTTCATGTTAGGCTTAGGGTTAGGGTTCGGTTTAGGTTTAGGGTTAGGGTTCGGTTTAGGGTTAGGGTTAGGGTTAGGGTTAGGGTTCGGGTTAGGGTTAGGGTTAGGGTTCGGGTTAGGGTTAGGGTTAGGGTTTGGTTTAGGGTTAGGGATAGTGTTAGGTTTAGGGTTCGGGTTAGGGTTCGGGTTAGAGTTAGGGTTAGGGTTCGGGTTAGGGTTAGGGTTAGGGTTCGGTTTAGGGTTCGGGTTAGGGTTAACGTTAGGGTTCGGGTTAGGGTTAGTGTACGGGTTAGGGTTAGGGTTTGGTTTAGGGTTAGGGTTAGGGTTAGTGTTAGAGTTACGGTACGGGTTAACGTTAAGTTTTCGGTACGGGATAGGTTTAGTTTACATGTTAGGTCTAGGGTTAGGGTTAGGTTTAGTGTACGGATAGGGTTCGGGTTAGGGTTAGGGTTAGTGTACGGGATAGGGTTGGTTTAGTGTACGGGATAGGGTTAGCATACAGGTTAAGTTTAGGGTTAGGGTTAGGTTTAGTTTACCGGTTAGGGTAAGAGTACGGGTAGGGTTAGGTTTAGGGTGCGGGTTAGGGTTAGAGTTCGGGTTAGGGTTAGTGTTAGGTTTAGGGTTAGTGTTAGTGTACGGATAGGGTTAGTGTTAGGGTTATGGTACGGGTTAGGGTTAAGTTTAGGGTGCCGGTTAGGGTTAGGGTTAGGATTAGTGTACTGGTTAGGGTTAGGTTTAGGGTCAGGGTTAGGGTTAGGATTACTGTTAGGGTATGGGTTAGGGTTAGGGTTCGGGTTAGGGTACGGGTTAGTTTTAGGGTTAGGGTACGGGTTAGGTTTACGGTTAAATTTCGGGTTAGGGTTTGGGTTGGGTTAGAGTTAGGTTACGGTTAAGGGTTATGGTTAGGCTTAGGGTTAGGGTTAAGTTTAGGGTGCGGTTTAGTGTTAGGGGTAGGGTTAGGGTTAGGGTTAGAGTACGGGTTTGGGTTAGGTTTAGGGTAATGGTTAGGTTTAAGGTCAGGGTTAGCGTTAGGGTACGAGTTAGGTTTAGGTTTAGCGTTAGGGTTAGGGTTAGGGTTAGGGTACGGGTGAGGGTTAGGTTTAGGGTCAGGGTTAGAGTTAGGGTTAGTGTTAGGGTATGGGTTAGGGTTAGGGTTGGGGTTAGGGTACAGGTTAGTTTTAGGGTTAGGGTACGGGATAGAGTTATGGGTAAATTTAGGGATAGGGTTAGGGGTGTAGGTTAGGTTTAGGGTACGGTTAAGGGTTATGGTTAGGGTTAGGGTTAAGTTTAGGGTGCGGTTTAGGGTTAGGGTTAGGGTTAGGGTTAGGGTTAGAGTACGGGTTTGGGTTAGATTGAGGGTACGGGTTAGGTTTACCATTTGGGTACGGGTTAGATTAAGGGTTAAGGTTAGTGTAAGGGTTAGGGGTTAGGTTTAGAGTTAGGGTTAGGCTACGGGATAGAGTTAGAGTCGGGTTAGAGTTAGGATTAGGGTTAGGGTTAGGGTTATAGTACCGGTTAGGGTTAGTGTTAGGGTTAGGGTTAGTGTTAGGGTACGGGTTAGGGTTAGAGTTCGGGTTAGAGATAGGTTTAGGGTTAGGGTTAGGGTTAGGTTACGGGTTAGGGTTAGGTTTGGGGTTAAGGTATGGGTTAGTTTTAGGGTTAGGGTATGGGTCAGGGTTACAGTTAAGGTTAGGGTTAGGGTTAGGATATGGGTTAGCGTTAGGGTACGGGTAAGGATTATGGTTAGTGTTAGGGTTAGGTTTAGGTTTAGGGTGCAGGTTAGGGTTAGGGTTAGGGTCAGGGTTAGCGCTAGGGTATGGGTTAGGGTGACTGTTAGGGTTTGGGTACGGGTTAGAGTTAGGTTTAGGTTACGGGATAGGGTTGGGTACGGGTTAGGTCAAGGGATAGGGTTAGGTTTAGGGTACGGGTTAGGTTTAGGGATGGTTTAGGTTTAGGGTTATGGTATGGGTTAAGCTTAAGGTACGGGTTAGGGTTAGGGTTAGGGTCAGGGTTAGGGTTAGGGTTAACATTAGGGTTAGGGTACAGGTTAGGTTTACTGTACGGGTTAGTGTTAGGGTAAGGGTTAGTGTTATAGTCCGGGTTAGGGTTAGGTTTAGGGTTAGAGTACGGGTTAGGGTTAGTGTTAGGGTTAGGGTTAGAGTTAGGGTTAGCGCTATGGTATGTGTTAGGGTTACTGTTAGTGTTTGGATACGGGTTAGGATTAGGGTTAGTGTACGGGATAGGGTTGGGTACGGGTTAGATCAAGGGTTAGGGTCAGGTTTAGGGTTCGGGTTAGAGGAAGGGTTAGGTTTAGGGTTAGGGTTAGTGTATGGTTTAGGCTTAGGGTACAGGTTAAGGTTAGGGATAGGGTCAGGATTAGGGTTAGGCTTAGGGTACGAGTTAGAGTTAGGGTTAGGTTTAGGGCACGAGTTAGGGTTAGGGTTAGGTTTAGGGAACGGGTTAGGTTAAGGATACGGGTTAGGGTTAGCGCCAGCGTTAGGGTTAGTTTTAGTGTACGAGTTAGGGTTAGGGTTAGGGTACGGGTTAGGGTTAGGGTTACAGTACGGGTTAGGTTTAGGGTACGGGTTAGGTTTAGGGATGGTTTAGGTTTAGGGTTAGGGTATGGGTTAAGCTTAAGGTACGGGTTAGGGTTAGGGTTAGGGTCAGGGTTAGGGTTAGGGTTAACATTAGGGTTAGGGTACAGGTTAGGTTTACTGTACGGGTTAGTGTTAGGGTAAGGGTTAGTGTTATAGTCCGGGTTAGGGTTAGGTTTAGGGTTAGAGTACGGGTTAGGGTTAGTGTTAGGGTTAGGGTTAGAGTTAGGGTTAGCGCTATGGTATGTGTTAGGGTTACTGTTAGTGTTTGGATACGGGTTAGGATTAGGGTTAGTGTACGGGATAGGGTTGGGTACGGGTTAGATCAAGGGTTAGGGTCAGGTTTAGGGTTCGGGTTAGAGGAAGGGTTAGGTTTAGGGTTAGGGTTAGTGTATGGTTTAGGCTTAGGGTACAGGTTAAGGTTAGGGATAGGGTCAGGATTAGGGTTAGGCTTAGGGTACGAGTTAGAGTTAGGGTTAGGTTTAGGGCACGAGTTAGGGTTAGGGTTAGGTTTAGGGAACGGGTTAGGTTAAGGATACGGGTTAGGGTTAGCGCCAGCGTTAGGGTTAGTTTTAGTGTACGAGTTAGGGTTAGGGTTAGGGTACGGGTTAGGGTTAGGGTTACAGTACGGGTTAGGTTTAGGGTACGGGTTAGGTTTAGGGATGGTTTAGGTTTAGGGTTAGGGTATGGGTTAAGCTTAAGGTACGGGTTAGGGTTAGGGTTAGGGTCAGGGTTAGGGTTAGGGTTAACATTAGGGTTAGGGTACAGGTTAGGTTTACTGTACGGGTTAGTGTTAGGGTAAGGGTTAGTGTTATAGTCCGGGTTAGGGTTAGGTTTAGGGTTAGAGTACGGGTTAGGGTTAGTGTTAGGGTTAGGGTTAGAGTTAGGGTTAGCGCTATGGTATGTGTTAGGGTTACTGTTAGTGTTTGGATACGGGTTAGGATTAGGGTTAGTGTACGGGATAGGGTTGGGTACGGGTTAGGTCAAGGGTTAGGGTTAGGTTTAGGGTTCGGGTTAGAGGAAGGGTTAGGTTTAGGGTTAGGGTTAGTGTATGGTTTAGGCTTAGGGTACAGGTTAAGGTTAGGGATAGGGTCAGGATTAGGGTTAGGCTTAGGGTACGAGTTAGAGTTAGGGTTAGGTTTAGGGCACGAGTTAGGGTTAGGGTTAGGTTTAGGGAACGGGTTAGGTTAAGGATACGGGTTAGGGTTAGGGTTAGCGCCAGCGTTAGGGTTAGTGTTAGTGTACGAGTTAGGGTTAGGGTTAGGGTACGGGTTAGGGTTAGGGTTACAGTACGGGTTAGGGTTAGGGTTAGGGTTAGGGTTACAGTACGGGTTAGGGTTAGGGTTAGGGTTAGGGTTAGGGTTAGAGTACGGATAGGTTTAGGGTTAGGTTTAGGGTATGGGTTATGGTTAGGTTTAGGTTACGGGTTAGGGTTAGGGTGTGGTTTAGAGTTAAGTTAAGGGTGTGGGTTAGGATTAGGGTTAGGATTAGTGTAGGGTTAGGGTTAGGTTTAGGTTCAGGGTTAGGATTAGTGTTAGTGTTAGGGTATGGGTTAAGGTTAGGGTTGGGGTTAGAATACGGGTTAGTTTTAGGGTTAGGGTATGGGTTAGGGTTATGGTTACGTTTAGTGTTAGGGTTAAGGTATGGGTTAGGGTTAGGTTACGGTTAAGGGTTATGGTTTGTGTTAGGGTTAGGGTTAAGTTTAGGGTGCGGGTTAGGTTTAGGGTTAGGGTTAGAGTACGGGTTTGGATTAGTGTTAGGGTACGGGATAGGTTTACCGTTTGGGTACGGGTTAGGTTAAGGGTTAGGGTTAGGGTTAGGGTTAGGGGTTAGGGTTAGAGTTAGGGTTAGGGTACGTGTAGGGTTAGGGTACGGGTTAGGGTTAGGGTTAGAGTTCGGTTTAGGGTTAGTGTACGGTTTAGTGTTAGGGTTAGGGTTAGGGTTAGGGTTTGTGTTAGGGTTACGGTATGGTTAGGGTTAAGGTTACGGTACGGGATAGGGTTAGTGCATGTGTTAGGTCTAGGGTTAGTGTTAGGTTTAGTGTGCGGGTTAGGGTTAGGGTTAGGGTTAGGGTACGTGTTAGGGATAGGGTACTGGTTAGGGTTAGGTTTAGGTTTAGGGTTAGGTTTAGTGTTAGGGTTAAAGTACGGGGTAGGGTTAGTGTTAGGGTTAGGGTTAGGATTAATGTACGGTTTAGGCTTAGGGTTAGGTTTAGGGTTAGGATACGGGTTAGGGTTAGGTTCACGGTACGGGATAGGGTTAGCGTACGGGTTACATTTAAGGTTAGGGTTAGGTTTAGGTTACGGGTTAGGGTTAGGGTTAGGTTTAGGGTCAGGGTTAGGGTTAGGGTTAGTGTTAGAGTACGGGTTAGGGTTAGGGTTGGCGTTAGGGTACGGGTTAGTTTTAGGGTTAGGGTACAGTTTAGGGTTATGGTTAAGGTTAGGGTTAGGGTTTGGGTATGTGTTAGGGTTAGGTTACGGTTAAGGGTTATGGTTTGGGTTAGGGTTAAGGTTAAGTTTAACGTGCGGGTTAGGGTTAGGGTTAGGGTTAGTGTACGGGTTTGGGTTAGTGTTAGGGTACGGGTTAGGTTTACCGTTTGGGTACGGGTTAGGGTAAGGATTAGGTTTAGGATTAGGGGTTAGGGTTAGAGTTAGGGTTAGGCTACGGGTAGGGTTAGGGTACGGGTTAGGGTTAGGGTTAGGGTTCGTGTTAGGGTTAGTGTACGGGTTAGGGTTAGGGTTTGGTTTAGGGTTAGGGTTAGGGTTAGTGTTAGAGTTACGGTACGGGTTAACGTTAAGTTTTCGGTACGGGATAGGTTTAGTTTACATGTTAGGTCTAGGGTTAGGGTTAGGTTTAGTGTACGGATAGGGTTCGGGTTAGGGTTAGGGTTAGTGTACGGGATAGGGTTGGTTTAGTGTACGGGATAGGGTTAGCATACAGGTTACGTTTAGGGTTAGGGTTAGGTTTAGTTTACCGGTTAGGGTAAGAGTACGGGTAGGGTTAGGTTTAGGGTGCGGGTTAGGGTTAGAGTTCGGGTTAGGGTTAGTGTTAGGTTTAGGGTTAGTGTTAGTGTACGGATAGGGTTAGTGTTAGGGTTATGGTACGGGTTAGGGTTAGGTTTAGGGTGCCGGTTAGGGTTAGGGTTAGGATTAGTGTACTGGTTAGGGTTAGGTTTAGGGTCAGGGTTAGGGTTAGGATTACTGTTAGGGTATGGGTTAGGGTTAGGGTTCGGGTTAGGGTACGGGTTAGTTTTAGGGTTAGGGTACGGGTTAGGTTTACGGTTAAATTTCGGGTTAGGGTTTGGGTGTGGGTTAGAGTTAGGTTACGGTTAAGGGTTATGGTTAGGCTTAGGGTTAGGGTTAAGTTTAGGGTGCGGTTTAGGGTTAGGGATAGGGTTAGGGTTAGGGTTAGAGTACAGGTTTGGGTTAGGTTTAGGGTAATGGTTAGGTTTAAGGTCAGGGTTAGCGTTAGGGTACGAGTTAGGTTTAGGTTTAGCGTTAGGGTTAGGGTTAGGGTTAGGGTACGGGTGAGGGTTAGGTTTAGGGTCAGGGTTAGAGTTAGGGTTAGTGTTAGGGTATGGGTTAGGGTTAGGGTTGGGGTTAGGGTACAGGTTAGTTTTAGGGTTAGGGTACGGGATAGAGTTATGGGTAAATTTAGGGATAGGGTTAGGGGTGTGGGTTAGGTTTAGGGTATGGTTAAGGGTTATGGTTAGGGTTAGGGTTAAGTTTAGGGTGCGGTTTAGGGTTAGGGTTAGGGTTAGGGTTAGGGTTAGGGTTAGAGTACGGGTTTGGGTTAGATTGAGGGTACGGGTTAGGTTTACCATTTGGGTACGGGTTAGATTAAGGGTTAAGGTTAGTGTAAGGGTTAGGGGTTAGGTTTAGAGTTAGGGTTAGGCTACGGGATAGAGTTAGAGTCGGGTTAGAGTTAGGATTAGGGTTAGGGTTAGGGTTATAGTACCGGTTAGGGTTAGTGTTAGGGTTAGGGTTAGTGTTAGGGTATGGGTTAGGGTTAGAGTTCGGGTTAGGGATAGGTTTAGGGTTAGGGTTAGGGTTAGGTTACGGGTTAGGGTTAGGTTTGGGGTTAAGGTATGGGTTAGTTTTAGGGTTAGGGTATGGGTCAGGGTTACAGTTAAGGTTAGGGTTAGGGTTAGGATATGGGTTAGCGTTAGGGTACGGGTAAGGATTATGGTTAGTGTTAGGGTTAGGTTTAGGTTTAGGGTGCAGGTTAGGGTTAGGGTTAGGGTCAGGGTTAGCGCTAGGGTATGGGTTAGGGTGACTGTTAGGGTTTGGGTACGGGTTAGAGTTAGGTTTGGGTTACGGGATAGGGTTGGGTACGGGTTAGGTCAAGGGATAGGGTTAGGTTTAGGGTACGGGTTAGGTTTAGGGATGGTTTAGGTTTAGGGTTAGGGTATGGGTTAAGCTTAAGGTACGGGTTAGGGTTAGGGTTAGGGTCAGGGTTAAGGTTAGGGTTAACATTAGGGTTAGGGTACAGGTTAGGTTTACTGTACGGGTTAGTGTTAGGGTAAGGGTTAGTGTTATAGTCCGGGTTAGGGTTAGGTTTAGGGTTAGAGTACGGGTTAGGGTTAGTGTTAGGGTTAGGGTTAGAGTTAGGGTTAGCGCTATGGTATGTGTTAGGGTTACTGTTAGTGTTTGGATACGGGTTAGGATTAGGGTTAGTGTACGGGATAGGGTTGGGTACGGGTTAGGTCAAGGGTTAGGGTTAGGTTTAGGGTTAGGGTTAGTGTATGGTTTAGGCTTAGGGTACAGGTTAAGGTTAGGGATAGGGTCAGGATTAGGGTTAGGCTTAGGGTATGAGTTAGAGTTAGGGTTAGGTTTAGGGCACAGGTTAGGGTTAGGGTTAGGTTTAGGGAACGGGTTAGGTTAAGGATACGGGTTAGGGTTAGGGTTAGCGCCAGCGTTAGGGTTAGTGTTAGTGTACGAGTTAGGGTTAGGGTTAGGGTACAGGTTAGGGTTAGGGTTACAGTACGGGTTAGGGTTAGGGTTAGGGTTAGGGTTAGGGTTAGGGTTAGGGTTACAGTACGGGTTAGGGTTAGGGTTAGGGTTAGGGTTAGGTTTAGGGTACGGGATACGGTTAGCGTACGGGTGAAGTTTAGGGTTAGGGTTAGGTTTAGGTTACGGGTTAGGGTTAGGGTGTGGTTTAGAGTTAAGTTAAGGGTGTGGGTTAGGATTAGGGTTAGGATTAGTGTAGGGTTAGGGTTAGGTTTAGGGTCAGGGTTAGGATTAGTGTTAGTGTTAGGGTATGGGTTAAGGTTAGGGTTGGGGTTAGAATACGGGTTAGTTTTAGGGTTAGGGTATGGGTTAGGGTTATGGTTAAGTTTAGTGTTAGGGTTAAGGTATGGGTTAGGGTTAGGTTACGGTTAAGGGTTATGGTTTGTGTTAGGGTTAGGGTTAAGTTTAGGGTGCGGGTTAGGTTTAGGGTTAGGGTTAGAGTACGGGTTTGGATTAGTGTTAGGGTACGGGATAGGTTTACCGTTTGGGTACGGGTTAGGTTAAGGGTTAGGGTTAGGGTTAGGGTTAGGGGTTAGGGTTAGAGTTAGGGTTAGGGTACGTGTAGGGTTAGGGTACGGGTTAGGGTTAGGGTTAGAGTTCGGTTTAGGGTTAGTGTACGGTTTAGTGTTAGGGTTAGGGTTAGGGTTAGGGTTTGTGTTAGGGTTACGGTATGGTTAGGGTTAAGGTTACGGTACGGGATAGGGTTAGTGCATGTGTTAGGTCTAGGGTTAGTGTTAGGTTTAGTGTGCGGGTTAGGGTTAGGGTTAGGGTTAGGGTACGTGTTAGGGATAGGGTACGGGTTAGGGTTAGGTTTAGGTTTAGGGTTAGGTTTAGTGTTAGGGTTAAAGTACGGGGTAGGGTTAGTGTTAGGGTTAGGGTTAGGATTAATGTACGGTTTAGGCTTAGGGTTAGGTTTAGGGTTAGGATACGGGTTAGGGTTAGGTTCACGGTACGGGATAGGGTTAGCGTACGGGTTACATTTAAGGTTAGGGTTAGGTTTAGGTTACGGGTTAGGGTTAGGGTTAGGTTTAGGGTCAGGGTTAGGGTTAGGGTTAGTGTTAGAGTACGGGTTAGGGTTAGGGTTGGCGTTAGGGTACGGGTTAGTTTTAGGGTTAGGGTACAGTTTAGGGTTATGGTTAAGGTTAGGGTTAGGGTTTGGGTATGTGTTAGCGTTAGGGTTAGGGTTAGAGTATGGATAGAGCTAGGGGTAGGGTTAGGGTTATCGTACGGTTTAGGGTTAGGTTTAGGGTACGGGATAGGGTTAGCATACGGGTTAAGTTTAAGGATAGGGTTAGGTTTAGGTTACGGGTTAGGGTTAGGTTGGGTTAGGGTTAGGTTTAGGTCAGGGTTAGGGTTAGGGTTATGGTAAGTGTTAGTGTTAGGGTACGGTTTAGGGTTAGAGTACGGGTTAGGGTTAGGTTTAAGGTTAGTGTTAGGGTTAGAGTTCGGGTTAGGGTTAGTGTTAGGGTTAGGGTTAGTGTACGGATAGTGTTAGGGTTAGTGTTACGGTAAGAGTACGGTTTAGGGTTAGGTTTACGGTACTGGATAGGTTTAGTGTACGGGTTAAGTTTAGGGTTAGCGTTAGGTTTAGGTTACAGGTTAGGGTTAGGTTACGCGTTAGGGTACGTTTAGGTGCGGGTTAGGGTTAGGGTACAGGTTAGGGTTAGGTTTAGCGTCAGGATTAGGTTTAGGGATAGGGTTACGGTACGTGTTAGGGTTAGGGTTGGGGTTAGGGTACGGATTAGTTTTAGGGTTAGGGTATGGGTTAGGGTTACGATTATTGTTAGGGTTAGTGTTAGGGTATTGGTTAAGGTTAGGGTACGCTAAGGGTTATGGTTAGGGTCAGGGTTAGGTTTAGGTTTAGTGTCCGGGTTAGGCTTTCGGTTAGGGTTAGGGTTAGCGCTAGGGTATGGGTTAGGGTTACTGTTAGCGTTTGGGAACCGTGTAGGGTTAGGATTAGGTTACGGGATAGGGTTGGGTACGGGTTAGGTCAAGGGATAGGGTTAGGTTTAGTGTACGGGTTAGGGTTAGGGATGGTTTAGGGTTAGGTTTAGGGTATGGGTTAGGCTTAGGGTACAGTTTAGGGTTAGGGTCAGGGTCAGGTTTAGGGTTAGGGTTAGGGTACGGGTTAGGTTTACTGTACGGGTTAGGGTTAGGTTTAGGGTTAGGGTTAGGGTTAGGGTTATAGTCCGGGTTAGGATTAGGTTTAGGGTAAGAGTACGGGTTAGGGTGTGTGTTAGTGTTAGGTTTAGGTTTAGGTTTAGTGTACGGATAGGGTTAGGGTTAAGGTTAGTGTACGGGTTAGGGTTAGATTTAGGGTACGAGATAGGGTTAGCGTACGGGTTAAGTTTAGGGTTAGGGTTATATTTAGGTTACGGGTTTGGGTTAGGGTACTTGTTAGGGTTAAGTTTAGGTGCGGGTTAGGGTTAGGGTTAGCGTTAGGGTTAGGGTTATAGTACGGGTTAGGGTAGAGTTAGGGTTAGGTTTAGGGTTAGAGTATGGGTTAGGGTTAGTGTTAGGGTTAGGGTTAGTGTTAGGGTACGGGTTAGGTTTAGAGTTCTGGTTAGGGTTAGGTTTAGCGTTAGGATTAGTTTTAGCATACAGTTTAGGGTTAGTGTTAGGTTTAGGGTTAGGGTTAGGGTTAGGGTTATAGTCGGGGTTAAGGTTAGGTTTAGGGTTAGAGTACGGGTTAGAGTTAGTGTTAGTGTTAGGTTTAGGGTTAGGGTTAGTGTACGGATAGGGTTAGGGTTAGGGTTAGGGTATGGGTTAGGGTTGGATTTAGGGTACGAGATAGAGTCAGCGTACGGTTAAGTTTAGGGTTAGGGTTATGTTTGGGTTATGGGTTTGGGTTAGGGTACCGGTTAGGGTTAAGTTTAGGTGCGGGTTAGGGTTAGGGTTAGCGTTAGGTTTAGGGTTATAGTACGGGTTAGGGTAGAGTTAGGGTTAGGTTCAGGGTTAGAGTATGGGTTAGGGTTAGTGTTAGTGTTAGAGTTAGTGTTAGGGTACGGGTTAGGTTTAGAGTTCGGGTTAGGGTTAGGTTTAGTTTAGGATTAGGGTTAGAGTATGGTTTAGGATTAGTGTTAGGTTTAGGGTTAGGGTTAGGGTTAGTGTACTGATAGGGTTCGGGTTATGGTTAGGGTTAGTGTACGGGTTAGGGATAGGTTTAGGGTATGGGATAAGGTTAGCGTACGAGTTAAGTTTAGGGTTAGGGTTAGGTTTAGGTTACGGGTTAGGGTTAGGGTGTGGGTTATGTTTAGGTATAGGTGAAGTTTAGGGTTAGGGTTAGGGTTAGGATACGGGTTAGGGTTAGGATTGGGGTTAGGGTACGGGTTAGTTTTAGGTTTAGGGTATGGGTCAGGGTTACGTTTAAGGTTAGGGTTAGTGTTAAGGTATGGGTTAGTGTTAGGGTACGGGTAAGGGTTATGGTTAGGGTTAGGGTTAGTTTTAGGTTTAGGGTGCGGTTTAGGGTTAGGTTAGGGTTAGCGCTAGGGTATGGGTTAGGGTTACTGTTAGGGTTTGGGTACGGGTTAGGGTTAAGGTTAGGTTACGTGATAGGGTTGGGTACGGGTTAGGTCAAGGGATAGGTTTAGGTTTAGGGTACGGGTTAGGTTTAGGGATGGTTTAGGGTTAGCGTTGGGTATGGGTTAGGCTTAGGTACGGGTTTGGGTTAGGATTAGTGTCAGGGTTAGTATTAGGGTCAGGGTACTGGTTAGGGTTAGGTTTACTGTACGAGATAGGGTTAGCGTACGGGTTAAGTTTAGGGTTAGGGTTAGGTTTAGGTTACGGGTTAGGGTTAGGTTACGGTTTAGGGTTAAGTTTAGGTGAGGGTTAGAGTTAGGTTTAGGGTTAGGGTTAGGGTTATAGTACGGGTTAGGTTTAGATTTAGGGTTAGGTTTAGTGTTAGAGTACATGTTAGGGTTAGTGTTAGGGTTAGGGTTAGTGTTAGGGTACGGGTTAGGGTTAGAGTTTGGGTTAGGTTTAGGTTTAGGGTTAGGTTTATGGTTATATTACGGTTTAGGACTGGTGTTAGGTTTAGGGTTAGGGTTAGGGTTAGTGTACAGATAGGGTTAGGGTTTGGGTACGGGTTAGGTTTAGGTTTAGGGTACGGGATAGTGTTAACTTACGGGTTAAGTTTAGGGTTAGGGTTAGGTTAGGTTACGGGTTAGGTTTAGGGTACAGTTTAGGGTTAGGTATAGGTGAGGGTTAAGGTTAGGGTTAGGGTACAGGTTAGGTTAGGTTTGGGGTTAGGGTACTGGTTAGGGTTAAGTTTAGGTGCGGGTTAGTGTTAGGGTTAGTGTTAGGGTTAGGGTTAGTGTTAAGGTACGGGTTAGGGTTAAAGTTCAGGTTAGGGTTAGGTTTAGGGTTAGGTTTAGGGTTAGAGCACGGGTTAGGGTTAGGTTTAGGGTTAGGGTTAGGGTTAGAGTATGGTTTAGGTTTAGTGTTAGGTTTAGGGTTAGGGTTAGAGTTAGTGTTGGATAGGGTAAGGGTTAAGGTTAGGGTACGGGTTAGGTTTAGGTTTAGGGTGCGGGATAAGTTTAGCGTACGGGTGAAGTTTAGGGTTAGGGTTAGGTTTAGGTTACGGGTTAGGGTTAGGGTACGGGTTAGGGTTAGGTATAGGTGAGGGTTAGGTTTAGGGTTAGGGTTAGTGTTAGTGTTAGGGTTAGGGTTAGTGTACGGATAGGGTTAGGGTTAGGGTTATGGTACGGGTTAGGGTTAGGTTTAGGGTGTCAGTTAGGGTTAGGGTTAAGATTAGTGTACTGGTTATGGTTAGGTTTAGGGTCAGGGTTAGGGTTAGGATTACTGTTAGGGTATGGGTTAGGGTTAGGGTTCGGGTTAGGGTACGGGTTAGTTTTAGGGTTACGGTACGGGTTAGGGTTACGGTTAAATTTCGGGTTAGGTTTTGGGTGTGGGTTAGAGTTAGGGTACGGTTAACGGTTATGGTTAGGCTTAGGGTTAGGGTTAAGTTTAGGGTTCAGTTTAGGGTTAGGGTTAGAGTTCGGGTTTGGGTTAGTTTTAGGGTATGGGTTAGGTTTACCATTTGGGTACGGATTAGATTAAGGGTTAGGGTTAGTGTTAGGGTTAGGGGTTAGTGTTAGAGTTAGGGTTAGGCTACGGGATAGGGTTAGAGTCGGGTTAGGGTTAGGGTTAGGATTAGGGTTAGGGTTAGGGTTATAGTACAGTTTAGGGTTAGTGTTAGGGTTAGGGTTAGTGTTAGGGTACGGGTTAGGTTTAGAGTTAGGGTTAGGGATAGTTTTAGGGTTAGGGTTATGTTAGAGTACGTTTTAGGGTTAGTGTTAGGTTTAGGGTTAGGGTTAGGGTCAGTGTTCGGATAAGGTTAGGGTTAGGGTTAGGGTTAGGTTTAGGGTACGGGATAGGGTTAGTGTACGTGTTAAGTTTAGGGTTAGTGTTAGGTTTAGGTTACGGGTTAGGGTTAGGTTACGGGTTAGGTTTAGGTATAGGTGAGGGTTGAGGGTTAGGGTTAGGGTTAGGGTACGGGTTAGGTTTAGGGTTGGGGTTAGGGTACAGGTTAGTTTTAGGGTTAGTGTACGGGTCAGGGTTACGGTTAAGGTTAGGGTTAGGGTTAGGTTATGGTTTAGGGTTAGGGTACGGGTAAGTGTTATGGTTAGGGTTAGGTTTAGGTTTATGGTGCGGGTTAGGGTTAGGTTTAGGGTGCGTGTTAGTGCTAGGGTATGGGTTAGGGTTACTTTTAGGTTTTGGGTACTGTTTAGGGTTAGGGTTAGGTTACGGGATAGGGTTGGGTACGGGTTAGGCCAAGGGATAAGGTTAGGTTTAGGGTAAACGTTAGAGTTAGGGATGGTTTAGGGTTAGGGTTAGGGTATGGGTTAGGCTTAGGGTACGGGTTAGGGTTAGGGTTAGTGTCAGGGTTAGTATTAGGGTTCGGGTTAGGGTAAGGGTTAGGTTTACTGTACCGCTTAGGGTTAGGTTTAGGGTTAGGTTTAGGGTTAGCGTTATAGTCCGGGTTAGGGTTAGGTTTAGGGTTAGAGTACGGGTTAGGGTTAGTGTTAGTGTTAGGTTTAGAGTTAGGGTTTGTGTACGGATAGGGTTAGGGTTAGGTTTAGGATACAGGTTAGGTTTAGGGTACGAGATAGGTTTAGTGTATGGGTTAAGTTTAGGGTTAGGGTTAGGTTTAGGTTACGGGTTAGGGTTAGGGTATGGGTTAGGGTTAGGTTTAGGTGCGGGCTAGGGTTAGGGTTAGGGTTAGGGTTATAGTACGGGTTAGGTTTAGAGTTAAGTTTAGGTTTAGGGTTAGAGTACCGGTTAGGGTTAGTGTTAGAGTTAGTGTTAGGGTACGGGTTAGGGTTAGAGTTTGGGTGTGGGTTATGTTTAGGGTTAGGGTTAGGGTTATAGTACGGTTTAAGGTTAGTGTTAGCATTAGGGTTAGGTTTAGCGTTAGTGTACGGACAGGGTTAGGGTTAGGGTACGGGTTAGGTTTAGGTTTAGTGTACGCGATAGGGTTAATGTACGGGTTAAGTTTAGGGTTAGGGTTAGGTTTAGGTTACTGGTTAGGGTTAGGGTACGGGTTAGTTTTAGGTATAGGTGAGTATTAGGGTTAGTTTTAGGGTTAGGGTATGGGTTAGGTTAGGGTTGGGGTTAGGGTAAGGGTACGGGTTAGGGTTAGGTATAGGTAAGGTTTAGGGTTAGGGTTAGGGTTAGGGTACGGGTTAGGGCTAGGATTGGGTTTAGGGTACGGGTTAGTTTTAGGGTTAGGGTACGTGTCAGGGTTTCGGTTCAGGTTAGGGTTAGGGTTAGGGTATGTGTTAGGGTTAGGGTACTGGTAAGGGTTATGTTTGGGGTTACGGTTAGGTTTAGTTTTAGGGTGCAGTTTAGGGTTATGGTTAGGTTTAGGGTTAGCGCTAGGGTATGGTTTAGGGTTACTGTTAGGGTTTGGGTACGGGTTAGGGTTAGGGTTATGTTATGGGATAGTTTTGGGTACGGGTTAGGTCTTGGGATAGGGTCAGGTTTAGGGTACAGGTTAGGGATAGGGATGGTTTAGGGTTAGGGTTAGGGTATGGGTTAGGCTTAGGGTACGGGTTAGGTTTAGGGTTACCGTCAGGGTTAGGGTTAGGGTTAGGGTTAGGGACTGGTTAGGTTTACTGTACGGGTTAGGGTTAGGTTTAGGGTTAGGGTTAAGGTTGGGGTTATAGTCCGGGTTAGGGTTAGGTTTAGGGTAAGAGTATTGGTTAGGGTTAGTGTTAGTGTTAGGGTTAGGGTTAGGGTTAGGTTTAGTGTACGGATAGGGTTAGGGTTAGGGTCGTGTTAGGGTTAGGTTTAGTGTACGAGATAGGTTTAGCGTACGGGTTAAGTTTACGGTAAGGTTTAGGTTTAGGTTATGTGTTGGGGTTAGGGTATGGGTTAGGGTTAAGTTTAGGTGCGCGTTAGGGTTAGGGTTAATGTTACGGTTAGGGTTAGTGTTAGGGTACGGTTTAGGGTTAGAGTTCGGGTTAGGGTTAGGTTTAGTGTAGGGTTAGGGTTAGAGTACGGTTTAGGTTAGTGTTGGGTTTAGGTTTAGGGTTAGGGTTAGTGTAGGGGTAAGTTTTGGGTTAGGGTTAGGTTACGGGTTAGGGTTAGGTTTACAGTTAGGGTTAGGGTTAGAGTATGGTTTAGGGTTAGTGTTAGGTTTAGGTTTAGGGTTAGGGTTATTGTACCGATAGGGTTTGGGTTAGGGTACGGGTTAGGGTTAGGTTTAGTGTACGGGATATGGTTAGCGTACGGGTTAATTTAAGGTTAGGGTTAGGTTTAGGTTACGGGTTAGGGTTAGGGCACGGGTTAGGGTTAGGTATAGGTGAGGGTTAGGGTTAGGGTTAGGGTACGGGTTAGGGTTAGAGTTGGGGTTAGGTTACGGGTAGGTTTAGGGTACGGGTTAGGGTTAGGGTTCGGTTTCGGGTTAGGGTTAGTGTTAGGGTTAGGGTTAGGGTTAGTGTACGGATAGGATTAGCGTTAGGGTGTGGTTTAGGGTACGGGTAGTGTTAGGGATGGTTTAGGTTTAGGGTTAGGCTATGGGTTATTCTGAGGGTACGGTTTAGTGTTAGGGTTAGGGTCAGGGCTGTGTTAGGGTTAGGGTACGGGTTAGGTTTACTGTACGGGTTAGCATTAGGTTTAGGGTTAGGTTTAGGGCTAGGTTTATAGTCCGGGATCGGGTTACGTTTAGGGTTAGTGGACGGGTTAGGGTTAGTGTTAGTGTTACGGTTAGTGTTAGGGTTAGTGTCCTGATTGGGTTAGGGTTAGGGTTAGTGTACGGGTTAGGGTTAGGTTTAGGGTACGAGATAGGGTTAGCGTACGGGTTAAGTTTAGGGTTAGGGTTAGGTTTAGTTTACGGGTTAGGGTTAGGGTACGGGTTAGTGTTAGGTTTAGGTGCAGGTAGGGTTAGTGTTAGGGTTAGGGTTATGTTTAGGGTTATAGTACGGGTTAGGGTTAGTGTTAGGGTTAGGTTTAGGGTTAGAGTACGGGTTAGGGTTAGTGTTAGGTTTAGGGTTAGGGTTAGGGTTAGTGTTAGGGTACTGGTTAGGGTTAGAGTACGGGTTAGGGTTAGTTTTAGGGTAAGGGTTAGGGTTAGAGTACTGGTTATGGTTAGTGTTAGGTTTAGGGTTAGGGTTAGTGTACGGATAGGGTTAGGGTTAGGGTTAGGGTACGGATTAGGGTTAGGTTTAGGGTACGAAATAGGCTTAGCGTACGGGTTAAGTTTAGGGTTAGGGTTAGGTTTAGGTTGCAGGATAGGGTTAGGGTACGGGTTATGGTTAGGTTTAGGTGCAGGTTAGGGTTAGGGTCAGGGTTAGGGTTAGGGTTAGGGTTATAGTATGGTTTAAGGTTAGTGTTATGTTTAGGGTTAGGGTTAGGGCTAGTGTACGGATATGATTAGGGTTAGGATACGGGTTAGGGTTAGGTTTAGGGTACGTGATAGGCTTAACATACGGATTAAGTTTAGGGTTAGGGTTAGGTTGAGGTTACGGGTTAGGGTTAGGGTTAGGGTACGGGTTAGGGTTAGGTATAGTTGAGCGTTAGGGTTAGGGTTAAGGTGCGGGTTATCTTAGGTTTGGGGTTAGGGTATGGGTTATTTTTAGGGTTAGGGTACAAGTTAGGGTTATGTTTATGGATATGGTTATGGTTATGGTTAAGGTTAGGGTTAGGGTTAGGGTATGGGTTAGGGTTATGTTACGGTTAAGGGTTTTGGTTTGGGTTACGGTTAGGGTTAAATTTAGGGTGCGGGTTAGGGTTAGGGTTAGGGTTAGAGTACGGGTTTGGTTAGTGTTAGGGTACGGGTTAGGTTACCGTTTGGATACGGGTTAGGGTAAGGGTTAGGGTTAGGTTTAGGGGTTAGGGTAGGATTAGGGTTAGGCTACGGGTAGGTTTAGGGTACGGGTTAGGGTTAGGGTTAGGGTTCGAGTTAGGTTTAGTGTACGGGTTAGGGTTAGGGTTAGGGTTAGGGTAAGAGTTAGGGTTATGGTACGGGTTAGGGTTAAGGTTTTGGTACGGGATAGGGTTAGTGTACGTGTTAGGTCTAGGGTTAGGGTAGTTTTAGTGTGTGGGTTAGGGTTAGTGTTAGGGTTAGGGTACATGTTAGGGTTAGGGTTTGGGTAAGGGTTAGGGTTACGTTTAGGGTTAGGTTACGGGTTAGGTTTAGGGTTAGGGTAAGGGTTGTTAGGGTAAGGGTTAGGGTTAGTGTACGGGTTAGGTTTAGGTTTAGGGTTAGGGTTAGGTATAGAGTACGGGTTAGAGTTAGTGTTAGTGTTAGGGTTAGGGTTAGTATACGGAGAGAGTTAGGGTTAGGGTAAGGGTACGGTTTAGGGTTAGGTTTAGGGTACGGGATAGGGTTAGTGTACGGGTTAAGTTTAGGGTTAGCGTTAGGCTTAGGTTACGGGTTAGGGTTAGGGTACGGGTTAGGGTTAGGTTAGGGTCAGGTTTAGGGTTAGGGATAGGGTTATGGTATGGGTTAGGTTTAGGGTTGGGGTTAGGGTACGGGTAGTTTAAGGGTTAGCGTACGGGTTAGGGTTACGGTTAAAGTTAGGGTTAGGGTTAGGGTGCAGGTTAGGTTTAGGGTACATTTAAGGTTTATGGTTATGGTTAGGTTTAGGGTTAAGTTTAGGGTGCGGTTTAGGGTTAGGGATAGGGTTAGAGTACGGGTTTGGGTTAGTGTTAGGGTACGAGTTAGGTATACCATTTGGGTACGTGTTAGGTTAAGGTTTAGGGTTAGGGTTAGGGGTTAGGGTTAGAGTTAGGGTTAGGCTACGGGATAGTGTTAGAGTACGGGTTAGGGTTAGGGTTAGGGTAAGGGTTAGGTTTAGGGTTATAGTACAGGTTAGGGTTAGAGTTAGGGTTAGGTTTAGGGTTAGAGTACGGGTTAGGGTTAGTGTTAGGGTTAGGGTTAGGGTTAGGTTTAGTGTACGATTAGGGTTATGGTTAAGGTTAGGGTACGGGTTAGGGTTAGGTTTAGGGTACGGGCTAGGGTTAGCGTATGGGTTAAATTTAGGGTTAGGGTTAGGTTTAGTTTACGTGTTAGGGTTAGGGTACGGGTTAGGGTTAGGTTTAGGTAAGGGTTAGGGTTAGGGTTAGGTTATGGGTTAGGGTTAGGTTTAGTGTCAGGGTTAGCGTTAGGGATAGGGTTATGGTACAGATTAGGGTTAGGGTTGGGGTGAGGGTACGGGTTAGTTTTAGGGTTAGGGTACGGGTCAGGGTTACGGTTAAGTTTAGGGTTAGGGTTAGGGTATTGGTGAGTGTTAGGGTACGGGTTAGGTTTAAGGTTAGGTTTCGGGTTAGGGTTAGTGTACGGGTTAGGGTTAGGGTTAGGGTTAGGGTTAGGGTTAGGGTTAGTGTTAGGGTTACGGTACGGGTTAGGGTTAAGTTTACGGTATGGGATAGGGTTAGTGTACGTGTTAGTTCAAGGGTTAGGGTTAGGTTAGTGTGCGGGTTAGGGTTAGGGTTAGGGTACGTGTTAGGGTTAGGGTTTGGGTACGGGTTAGGGTTACGTTTAGGGTTAGGGTACGGGTTAGTTTTAGGGTTAGGGTAAGGATTAGTGTTAGGGTACGAATTAGGGTTAGAGTATGGATTAGGGTTAGGTTTAGGGTTAGGGTTAGGTTTAGAGTACGGATTAGTGTTGGTGTTAGGGTTAGGGTAAGTGTTAGCGTTAGGGTTAGGGTTAGGGGTTAGGGTAAGAGGGTTAGGCTACGGGATAGTGTTAGAGTACGGGTTAGGGTTAGGTTTAGGGTAAGAGTTAGGGTTAGGGTTATAGTACGGGTTAGGGTTAGAGTTAGGTTTACATTTAGGGTTAGAGTACGGGTTAGGGTTAGTGTTAGGGTTAGGGTTAGGGTTATGTTTAGTGTACGGATAGGGTTAGGGTTAGGGTACGGGTTAGGGTTAGGTTTAGGTGAGGGTTAGAGTTAGGGTTAGGGTTTGGTTTAGTGTTAGGGTACGGGTTAGGGTTAGAGTACGGGTTAGGGTTAGGTTTATGGTTAGGTTTAGAGTTGGAGTTCGGGTTAGGGTTAGTGTTAGTGTTAGTGTTAGGTTTAGGGTTAGGGTTAGTGCACGGATAGGGTTAGGGTTAGGGTTAGGGTACGTGTTAGGGTTAGATTTAGGGTACGAGATAGGGTTAGCGTACGGGTTAAGTTTAGGTTTAGGGTTATCTTTAGGTTACGGGTTAGGGTTAGGGTACTGCTTAGGGTTAAGTTTAGGTGCGGGTTAGGGTTAAGGTTAGCGTTAGGGTTAGGCTTATAGTACGGGTTAGGGTTAGAGTTAGGGTTATGTTTAGGGTTAGAGTACGGGTTAGGGTTAGTGTTAGGGTTAGGTTTAGTGTTAGGGTACAGGTTAGGGGTAGAGTTCGGTTTAGGGTTAGGTTTAGAGTTAGGTTTAGGGTTAGAGTATGGTTTAGGGTTAGTGTTAGGTTTAGGGTTAGGGTTAGGGTTAGTGTACGGATAGGGTTAGGTTTAGGGTTAGGGTTATGGTACGGGTTAGGGTTAGGTTTAGAGTACCGGATAGGGTTAGCGTACGGGTTAATTTAAGATTAGGGTTAGGTTTAGGTTACGGGTTAGGGTTAGGGTACGGGTTAGGGTTAGGTATAGGTGAGGGTTAGGGTTAGGGTACGGGTTAGGGTTAATGCTGGGGTTAGGCTACGGGTAGGTTTAGGGTACAGGTTAGGGTTAGGGTTAGGTTTCGGGTTAGGATTAGTGTTAGGGTTAGGGTTAGGGTTAGTGTACGGATAGGATTAGGGTTAGGGTGTGGGTTAGGGTACAGGTTAGGGTTAGGGATGGTTTAGGGTTAGGGTTAGGGTATGGGTTAGTCGTAGGGTACGGGTTAGTGTTAGGGTTAGGTTCAGGGCTGGTTTAGCGTTAGGTTACGGGTTAGGTTTACTGTACGGGTTGGCGTTAGGTTTAGGGTTAGGTTTAGGGCTAGGTTTATAGTCTAGGTTAGGGTTACGTTTAGGGTTAGAGTGCAGGTTAGGGTTAGTGTTAGTGTTACGATTAGTGTTAGGGTTAGTGTCCTGATAGGGTTAGGGTTAGGGTTAGGGTTAGGGTACAGGTTAGGGTTAGGTTTAGGGTACGAAATAGGCTTAGCGTACGGGTTAAGTTTAGGGTTAGGGTTAGGTTTAGGTTATGGGTTAGGGTTAGGGTACGGGTTATGGTTAGGTTTAGGTGCAGGTTAGGGTTAGGGTTAGGGTTAGGGTTAGGGTTAGGGTTATAGTACGGTTTAAGGTTAGTGTTAGGTTTAGGGTTAGGTTTGGGCTAGTGTACGAATAGGGTTAGGGTTAGGATACGGGTTAGGGTTAGGCTTAGGGTACGCGATAGGGTTAACGTACGGATTAAGTTTAGGGTTAGGGTTAGGTTTAGGTTACGGGTTAGGGTTAGGTTATGGGTTAGGGTTAGGTATAGTTGAGCGTTAGGGTTAGGGTTAGGGTTAGGGTACGTGTTATCATAGGGTTGGGGTTAGGGTACGGGTTAGTTTTAGGGTTAGGGTACAGGTTAGGGTTATGTTTATGGATATGGTTATGGTTATGGTTAAGGTTAGGGTTAGGGTTAGGGTATGGGTTAGGGTTAGGTTACGGTTAAGGGTTTTTGTTTGGGTTAGGGTTAGGGTTAAGTTTAGGGTGCGGGTTAGGGTTAGGGTTAGTGTTAGAGGTCGGGTTTGGTTAGTGTTAGGGTACGGGTTAGGTTTACCGTTTGGGTACGTGTTAGGGTAAGGGTAGGGTTAGGGTTAGGGGTTAGGGGTAGGGTTAGGGTTAGGATACGGGTAGGTTTAGGGTAAGGGTTAGGGTTAGGGTTAAGGTTAGGTTTAAGTTTTCGGTACGGGATAGGGTTAGTGTACGTGTTAGGTCTAGGTTTAGGGTTAGGTTTAGTGTGCGGGTTAGGGTTAGGTTTATGGTTAGGGTTAGGGTTAGGGTTAGGGTACATGTTAGGGTTAGGGTTTGGGTAAGGGTTAGGTTTACGTTTAGGGTTAGGTTACGGGTTAGGTTTAGGGTTAGGGTAAGGGTTAATGTTAGGGTAAGGGTTAGGGTTAGAGTACGGGTTAGGTTTAGGTTTAGGGTTAGGGTTAGGTTTAGAGTACGGTTTAGGTTTATTGTTAGGGTTAGGGTTAGGGTTAGTATACGGATAGGGTTAGGGTTAGGGTAAGGGTACGGGTTAGGGTCGGTTTAGGGTACGGGATAGGGTTAGTGTACGGGTTAAGTTTAGGGTTAGAGTTAAGCTTAGGTTACGGGTTAGGGTTAGGGTACGGGTTAGGGTTAGGTTAGGGTCAGGTTTAGGGTTAGGGATAGGGTTATGGTATGGGTTAGGGTTAGGGTTGGGGTTAGGTTACGGGTAGTTTAAGGGTTAGGGTATGGGTTAGGGTTACGGTTAAAGTTAGGGTTAGGGTTAAGGTGCAGGTTAGGTTTAGGGTACGGTTAAGGGTTACGGTTATGGTTAGGGTTAGGGTTAGTGTTAGCGTATGGGTTAGGGTTAGGTTTAGTGTCAGGGTTAGCGTTAGGGATAGGGTTATGGTACAGGTTAGGGTTAGGGTTGGGGTGAGGGTACGGGTTAGTTTTAGGTTTAGGGTACGGGTCAGGGTTACGGTTAAGTTTAGGGTTAGGGTATGGGCGAGTGTTAGGGTATGGGTTAGGTTTAAGGTTAGGGTTCGGGTTAGGGTTAGTGTACGGGTTACGGTTAGGGTTAGGGTTAGTGTTAGGGTTATGGTACGGGTTAGGGTTAAGGTTACAGTATGGGATAGGGTTACTGTACGTGTTAGGTCTAGGGTTAGGGTTAGGTTAGTGTGCGGGTTAGGGTTAGGGTTAGGGTACGTGTTAGGGTTAGGGTTTGGGTACGGGTTAGGGTTACGTTTAGGGTTAGGGTACGGGTTAGGATTAGGGTTAGGGTAAGGATTAGTGTTAGTGTATGGGTTAGGGTTAGAGTATGGGTTAGGGTTAGGTTTAGGGTTAGGGTTAGGTTTAGAGTACGGATTAGTTTTGGTGTTAGGTTTAGGGTAATTGTTAGCGTTAGGGTTAGGGTTAGGGGTTAGGTTAAGAGGGTTAGGCTACGGGATAGTGTTAGAGTACAGGTGGGGGTTAGGTTTAGGGTAAGGGTTAGGGTTAGGGTTATAGTACGGGTTAGGGTTAGAGTTAGGTTTACGTTTAGGGTTAGAGTACCGGTTAGGGTTAGTGTTAGGGTTAGGGTTAGGGTTATGTTTAGTGTAAGGATAGGGTACGGGTTAGGGTTAGGTTTAGGTGAGGGTTAGGGTTATGGTAAGGGTTAGTGTTAGGGTACGGGTTAGTGTTAGAGTACGGGTTAGGGTAGGTTTATGGTTAGGTTTAGGGTTAGAGTTCGGGTTAGGGTTAGTGTTAGTGTTAGGGTTAGGTTTAGTGTACGGATAGGGTTAGGGTTAGGGTTATGGTACGGGTTAGGGTTAGGTTTAGTGTGCCGGTTAGGGTTAGGGTTAGGATTAGTGTACTGGTTAGGGTTAGGTTTAGGGTCAGGGTTAGGGTTAGGATTACTGTTAGGGTATGGTTTAGGGTTAGGGTTCGGGTTAGGGTACGGGTTAGTTTTAGGATTAGGGTACGGGTTAGGGTTATGGTTAAATTTCGGGTTAGGGTTTGTGTGTGGGTTGGAGATAGGTTACGGTTAAGGGTTATGGTTAGGCTTAGGGTTAGGGTTAAGTTTAGGGTGCGGTTTAGGGTTAGGGGTAGAGTTAGGGTTAGGGTTAGAGTACGGGTTTGGGTTAGGTATAGGGTAAGGGTTAGGTTTAGGTTTAGGGTTTGCGTTAGGGTACGAGTTAGGGTTAGGTTTAGCATTATGGTTAGGGTTAGGGTTAGGGTACTGGTTAGGGTTAGGTTTAGGGTCAGGGTTAGAGTTAGGGTTAGTGTTAGGGTATGGGTTAGTGTAGGGTTGGGGTTAGGGTACAGGTTAGATTCAGGGTTAGGGTATGGGTTAGAATTACGGGTAAATTTAGGGATAGGGGTATGGGTGTGGGTTAGGGTTAGGGTACGGTTAAGGGTTATGGTTAGGGTTAGGGTTAGTGTTAAGTTTAGGGTGCAGTTTAGGGTTAGGGTTAGGGTTAGGGTTAGAGTACAGGTTTGGGTTAGTTTAAGGGTACGGGTTAGGTTAACAATTGGAGTACGGGTTAGATTAAGGGTTAGGGTTAGTGTTAGGGTTAGGGGTTAGGGTTAGAGTTACGGTTAGGCTACAGGATAGGGTTAGAGTCGGGTTAGGGTTAGGATTAGGGTTAGGGTTAATGTTAGGGTACGGGTTAGGGTTAGAGTTCGGGTTAGAGATAGGTTTAGGGTTAGGGTTAGGGTTAGAGTACGGTTTAGGGTTAGTGTTAGTTTTAGGGTTAGGTTAAGGGTTAGTGTACGGATAGTGTTAGGGTTAGGTTTAGGTTTAAGGTAGGGGATAGGGTTAGCATACGTGTTAAGTTTAGGGTTAGTGTTAGGTTTAGGTTATGGGTTAGGGTTAGGTTACGGGTTAGGGTTAGGTATAGGTGAGGGTTAGGGTTAGGGTTAGGGTTAGGGTACGGGTTAGGTTTAGGGTTGGGGTTAGGGTATGGTTTAGTTTTAGGGTTAGTGTACGGGTCAGGGTTACGGTTAAGGTTAGGGTTAGGGTTAGAATATGGGTTAGGGTAGGGTACGGGTAAGGGTTATGGTTATGGTTAGGGTTAGGTTTAGGTTTAGGGTGCGGGTTAGGGTTAGGTTTAGGGTGCGTGTTAGTGCTAGGGTATGGGTTAGGGTTACTGTTAGGTTTTGGGTACGGTTTAGGGTTAGGGTTAGGTTACGGGATAGGGTTGGGTACGGGTTAGGCCAAGGGATAAGGTTAGGTTTGGGTAAACGTTAGGGTTAGGGATGGTTTAGGGTTAGGGTTAGGTTATGGGTTAGGCGTAGGGTACGGGTTAGGGTTAGGGTTAGTGTCAGGGTTAGTATTAGGGTTAGGGTTAGGGTACGGGTTAGGTTTACTGTACCGCTTAGTGTTAGGTTTAGGGTTAGGTTTAGGGTTAGGGTTATAGTCCGGGTTAGGGTTAGGTTTAGGGTTAGAGTACGGGTTAGGGTTAGTGTTAGTGTTAGGTTTAGGTTTAGGGTTAGTGTACGGATAGGGTTAGGGTTAGGGTTAGGGTACGGGTTAGGTTTAGGTTTAGGGTACGAGATAGGGTTAGCGTACGGGTTAAGTTTTGGGTTAGGGTTAGGTTTAGGTTACGGGTTAGGGTTAGGGTACGGGTTAGGGTTAATTTTATGTGCGGGTTAGGGTTAGGGTTAGGGTTAGGGTTAGGGTTAGGGTTATAGTACGGGTTAGGTTTAGAGTTAGGTTTAGGTTTAGGGTTAGAGTACGGTTTAGGGTTAGTGTTAGTGTTAGGGTTAGTGTTAGGGTACGGGTTAGGGTTAGATTTTGGGTTAGGGTTAGGTTTAGGTTTAGGGTTAGGGTTATAGTACGGTTTAAGGTTAGTGTAAGGTTCAGGGTTAGGGTTAGGGTTAGTGTATGGATAGGGTTAGGGTTAGGGTACGGATTAGGGTTAGGTTTAGTGTACACGATAGGGTTAACGTACGGGTTAAGTTTAGGGTTAGGTTTAGGTTTAGGTTACGGGTTAGGGTTAGTGTACGGATAGGGTTAGGGTTAGGGTTAGGATACGGGTAGGGTTAGGTTTAGGGTACGAGATAGGGTTAGCGTATGGTTTAAGTTTAGGGTTAGGGTTAGGTTTAGGTTATGGGTTACGGTGAGGGTACGGGTTAGGGTTATGTTTAGGTGCGGGTTAGGGTTAGGTTTAAGGTTAGGGTATGGGTAAGGTTTAGGTTTAGGTCAGGGTTAGGGTTAGAGATAGGGTTATGGTACGGGTTAGGGTTAGGGTTTGGGTTAGGGTACGGGTTAGTTTTAGGTTTAGGGTATGGGTCAGGGTTACGGTTAAGGTTAGGTTTAGGGTTAGGGTATGTGTTAGGGTTAGTGTACGGGTAAGGGATATGGTTATGGTTAGGGTTAGGGTTAGGTTTAGCGCAAGGGTATGGGTTAGTGTTACTGTTAGGGTTTGGGTGCGGGTTAGGGTTAGGTTATGGGATAGGGTTGGGTACGGTTTAGGTCAAGGGTTCGGGTTAGGTTTAGGGTACGGTTTAGGGTACGGGTTAGGTTTAGGGTTAGGGTTAGGGTATGGGTTAGGCTTAGGGTACGGGTTAGGGTTAGTGTTAGGGTCAGGGTTAGGGTTAGCATTAGGGTACGAGTTAGGGTTAGGGTTAGGTTTAGGGTACGGTTTAGGGTTAGGGTTAAGGTACGGGTTAGGTTTAGGGTACGGTTTAGGGATAGGGTTAGCGTCAGGGTTAGGTTTAGTGTTAGGGTTAGGTTACGGGATAGGGTTAGTGTACGGATAGGGTTAGGGTTAGGGTACGGGTTAGGGTTAGGGTACGGGTTAGGGTTAGCATATGGGTTAAGTTTAGGTTTAGGGTTAGGTTTAGGTTACGGGTTAGGGTTAGTGTACGGATAGGGTTAGGGTTAGGGTTAGGGTTAGGGTATGGATTAAGGTTAGCATATGGGTTAAGTTTAAGGTTAGGTTTAGGTTTAGGTTACGGGTTAGGGTTAGTGTACGGATAGGGTTAGAGTTAGGGTTAGGGTTAGGGTACGGGTTAGGTTTAGGTATAAGTGAGGGTTAGGGTTAGGGTTAGGGTTAGGGTATGGGTTAGGTGAGGGTTGGGGTTAGGGTACGGCTTAGTTTTAGGGTTAGGGTATGGGTCAGGGTTATGGTTAAGTTTCTGGTTAGGGTTAGGTTATGTGTTAGGGTTAGTGTATGGGTAAGGGTAATGGTTAGGGTTAGGGTTAAGTTTAGGTTTAGGGTGCGGGTTAGGGTTAGGGTTAGGTTTAGCGCTAGTGTATGGGTTAGGGTTACTGTTAGGGTTTGGGTACGGGTTAGGGTTAGGGTTAGGTTACGGGATAGGGTTGGGTACGGGTTAGGTCAAGGGATAGGTTTAAGTTTAGGGTACAGGTTAGGGTTAGGGATGGTTTAGGGTTAGGGTTAGGGTACGGGTTAGGGTTAGGGTCAGTGTCAGGGTTAAGGTTAGGGTTAGGGTTAGGGTTAGGGTACAGGTTACGTTTACTGTACGGGTTAGGGTTAGTTTTAGGGTTAGGGTTAGGGTTAGGGTTATAGTCCGGGTTACGGTTAGGTTTAAGGTAAGAGTACAGGTTAGGGTTAGTGTTAGTGTTAGTGTTAGGGTTAGGGTTAGGGTTAGTGCACGGATAGGGTTAGGGTTAGGGTTAGGGTACGTGTTAGGGTTAGATTTAGGTTACGAGATAGGGTTAGCATACGGGTTAAGTTTAGGTTTAGGGTTATCTTTAGGTTACGGGTTAGGGTTAGGGTACTGCTTAGGGTTAAGTTTAGGTGCGGGTTAGGGTTAAGGTTAGCGTTAGGGTTAGGCTTATAGTACGGGTTAGGGTTAGAGTTAGGGTTATGTTTAGGGTTAGAGTACGGGTTAGAGTTAGTGTTAGGGTTAGGTTTAGTGTTAGGGTACGGGTTAGGGGTAGAGTTCGGTTTAGGGTTAGGTTTAGAGTTAGGTTTAGGGTTAGAGTATGGTTTAGGGTTAGTGTTAGGTTTAGGGTTAGGGTTAGGGTTAGTGTACGGATAGGGTTAGGGTTAGGGTTAGGGTTATGGTACGGGTTAGGGTTAGGTTTAGAGTACGGGATAGGGTTAGCGTACGGGTTAATTTAAGATTAGGGTTAGGTTTAGGTTATGGGTTAGGGTTAGGGTACGGGTTAGGGTTAGGTATAGGTGAGGGTTAGGGTTAGGGTACGGGTTAGGGTTAATGCTGGGGTTAGGCTACGGGTAGGTTTAGGGTACGGGTTAGGGTTAGGGTTAGGTTTTGGGTTAGGATTAGTGTTAGGGTTAGGGTTAGGGTTAGTGTACGGATAGGATTAGGGTTAGGGTGTGGGTTAGGGTACAGGTTAGGGTTAGGGATGGTTTAGGGTTAGGGTTAGGGTATGGGTTAGTCGTAGGGTACGGGTTAGTGTTAGGGTTAGGTTCAGGGCTGGTTTAGCGTTAGGTTACGGGTTAGGTTTACTGTACGGGTTGGCGTTAGGTTTAGGGTTAGGTTTAGTGCTAGGTTTATAGTCTAGGTTAGGGTTACGTTTAGGGTTAGAGTGCAGGTTAGGGTTAGTGTTAGTGTTACGATTAGTGTTAGGGTTAGTGTCCTGATAGGGTTAGGGTTAGGGTACAGGTTAGGGTTAGGTTTAGGGTACGAAATAGGCTTAGCGTACGGGTTAAGTTTAGGGTTAGGGTTATGGTTAGGTTACGGGTTAGGGTTAGGGTACGGGTTAGTGTTAGGTTTAGTTGCGGGTCGGGTTAGTGTTAGGTTATGGTTCTGTTTAGGGTTATAGTACGGGTTAGGGTTAGAGTTAGGGTTAGGTTTAGGGTAAGAGTATGGGTTAGGGTTAGTGTTAGGGTTAGGGTTAAGGTTATTGTACGGGTTAGGCTTAGGTTTAGGTTTAGGGTTAGGATAAGAGTTAGGGTTAGGTTTAGGGTACGGGATAGGGTTAGCGTACCGGTTAAGTTTAGGGTTAGAGTTAGGTTTAGGTTACGGGTTAGTGTTAGGGTACGGGTTAGGGTTAGGTTTAGGATGCGGGTTAGGGTTAGGGTTCGAGTTATGTTAGGTTTAGGGTTAGGTTTAGGGTCAGGTTTAGGGTTAGGATTAGTGTTAGGGTACAGTTTAGGGTTAGTGTTGGGGTAAGTGTACAGATATTGTTAGGGTTAGGGTTAGGGTTAGTGTAGGGTTAGGGTTAGGTTTAGGGTACGGGATAGGTTTAGTGTTCAGGTTAAGTTTAGGGTTAGGGTTACATTTAGGTTACGGGTTAGGTTAGGGTACTGGTTAGGGTTAGGTTTACGTGCGGATTAGGGTTAGGTTTCGGGTTAGGGTACGGGTTAGTTTTAGGGTTAGGGTACTGGTTAGGGTTACGGTTAAGGTTAAGGTTAGTGTTAGGGTATGGGTTAGGGTTAGGATATGGGTAAGGGTTATGGTTAGTGTTAGGGTTAGGTTTAGGTTTAGGGTGCGGGTTAGGATTAGGTTTAGGGTTAGGGTTAGCACAAGGGAATGGGTTACAGTTACTGTTAGGGTTTGGTTATGGGTTAGGGTTAGGGTTAGGGTACAAGATGGGGTTGGGTATGGGTTAGGTCAAGGGTTAGGGTTAGGTTTAGGGTAAGGGTTAGGGTTAGGTTTAGGATTAGGGTTAGGGTATGGGTTACGTTTAGGGTACGGGTTAGGTTTAGGGTCAGGGTTAGGGTTAGGGTATGAGTTAGGGTTAGTGTTAGGTTTAGGGTACGCTTAGGGATAGGTTTAGGGTTAGGGCACGGGTTAGGTTTAGGGTACGGGTTAGGGTTAGGTCAGGGTTAGGGTTAGGCTATGAGTTAGGGTTAGGGTTAGGGTCCGGGTTAGAGTTAGGGTTATTTTACGGGTTAGGGTTACAGTACGGGTTAGGGTTAGGGTGAGGGTTAGGGTTAGGGTTAGAGTACAGTTAGGGTAAGGGTTAGGGTTAGGGTTAGAGTAAGGTTTAGGGTTAGTGTTAGGGTTACGGAAAGGTTTAGGTTTAGGGTTCGGGTACGGGTTAGGGTTAGGGTTAGTGTCAGGGTTAGGGTTAGGGTTAGGGTACGAGTTAGTGTTAGGGTGAGGTTTAGGGTATGGGTTAGAGTACGGTTAGGGTTAGGGTTAGGGTTAGGGTTAGAGTACGGGATAGGATTAGTGTTAGGGTAACAGTTAGGGTTAAGTTTAGGGTAAGGTTAGGGGTTAGGGTTAGGGTTAGGGTTAGGGTTAGGGTTAGAGTACGGGGTAGGGTTAGGGTTAGGGTTAGGGTTAGGGTATGGGTTAGGCTTAGGGTACGGGTTAGGGTTAGGGTTAGGATCAGGTTTAGGGTTAGGGTTAGGGTTAGGGTACGGGTTAGGTTTAGGTTTAGGGTACGGGTTAGGGTTACGCTTAGGGTTAGGGTACGGGTACGGGTTAGGGTTAGGGTCAGGGTTAGGGTTAGGGTTAGGGTACGAATTAGGGTTAGGGTTACGGTACGGGTTAGGGTTAGGGTTATGGTACGGGGTTGGTTTACAGTACGGGTTAGGGTTAGGGTGAGGTTTAGGGTTAGGGTTAGAATATGGTTAGGGTTAGGGTTAGGGTTAGAGTACAGGATAGGGTTCGTGTTAGGGTTAGGGTTAGGGTTAGTGTTAGGGTACGGGTTAGGGTTAGTGTTAGAGTACAGGGTAGGGTTAGTGTTAGGGTTAGGGTTAGGGTTAGGGTTAGGGTACGGGTTATGGTTAGGGTTAGTGTTAGTGTTAGAGTTCGGGGTAGGGTTAGTTTTAGGGTTAGGGTTAGGGTTAGAGTACGGGTTTGTGTTAGTGTTAGGTTACAAGTTAGGTTTACTGTTTGGGTACGGGTTAGGGTAAGGGTTAGGATTAGGGTACGTGTAGGGTTAGGGTTTGGGGACGGGTTAGGTTTACGTTTAGGGATAGGGTACGGGTTAGGTTTTGGGTTAGGGTAAATGTTAGTGTTAGGGTACGGGATAGGGTTAGAGTACAGGATAGGGTTAGGTTTAGGTTTAGGGTTAGGGTTAGAGTACGGGTTAGGATTAGTGTTAGTGTTAGGGTTAGGGTTAGTGTACGGATAGTGTTAGGGTTAGGGTTAGTGTTAGGGTTACGGTACCGGTGAGGTTTAAGGTTAGGGTACGGCATCGGGGTAGTGTACGTGTTAGGTCTAGGGTTAGGGTTCGGTTTAGTGTGCGGGTTAGGTTTAGGGTTAGTTTAGGTTATGTGTTAGGGTTAGGGTTTGGGTACGGGTTAGGGTTACGTTTAGGTTTAGGGTACGGGTTAAGTTTAGGGTTAGGGTTAGTGTACGGTTTAGGGTTAGGGTACGGGATAGGGTTAAGATTAGGGTCAGGGTTAGGGTTAGGTTTAGGGTTAGGGTTAGGGTTAGGTTACGGGTTAAGGTTACTGAATGGGTAAGGGTTAGGTTTAGGGTACGGGATAGGGTTAGCGTACGGGTTAAGTTTAGGGTTAGGGTTAGGTTTAGGTTATGGGTTAGGTTTAGGGTATTGGTTAGGGTTAGGTTTAGGGTCAGGGTTAGGGTTAGGGTTAGGGTACGAGTTAGGTTTAGGGTTAGGGTACGGATTAGGGTTAGGGTATTGATACAGGTTAGGGTTACAGTACGGGTTAAGGTTAGGGTGAGGGTTAGGGTTAGGTTTAGAGTACGGTTAGGGTTAGGGTTAGAGTTAGGGTTAGAGTACGGTTTAGGGTTAGTGTCAGGGTTAGGGTTAGGGTTAGGTTACAGGTTAGGGTTTGGGTTAGGGTTACGGTTAGAGTACGGGGTAGGGTTAGTGTTAGGGTTAGGATTAGGTAACCCTAATGTGCGGGTTAGGCTTAGGGTTAGGTTTAGGGTTAGGATATGGGTTAGGGTTAGGTTTAGGTTACGGGATAGGGTTACGGTACGGGTTAAATTTAGGGTTAGGGTTAGGTTTAGGTTACGGGTTAGGTTTAGGGTATTGGTTAGGGTTAGGTTTAGGGTTAGGGTTAGGGTACGGGTTAGGGTTAGGTTTAGGGTCAGGGTTAGGATTAGGGTAGGGTTATGGTACGGGTTAGGATTAGGTTTAGGGTTAGGGGATGGGTTAGGTTTAGAATACGGGTTAGGGTTAGTGTTAGGGTCAGGGTTAGGGTTAGGTTTAGGGTTAGGGTTAGGTTTAGGGTGCGGGATAGGGTTAGCGTATGGGGTAAGTTTAGGTTTAGTGTTAGGCTTAGGTTACGGGTTAGGGTTAGGTTTAGGTGTGGGTTAGGGTTAGGGTTAGGGTTAGGGTACAGGTTAGGGTTAGGCTTGGGTTTAGAGTACGGGTTAATTTTAGGTTTAGTGTACGGGTCAGGGTTACGGTTAAGTTTAGGTTAGGGTTAGGTGTGGGTTAGGGTTAGTGTATGGGTTAGGGTTAGTGTTAGCGTTAGGATACGGGTTAGGTCTTGGGTTAGGGTACGGGATAGGGTTAGGGTATGGGTTATGTCTAGGGTAGGGTTAGGTTTAGGGTGCGGGTTACAGTTAGGCCCTGGGTTAGGGTTAGGGTACGGGTTAAGGTTAGGGTATGGGTTAGGGTAATGGTTAGTGTACGGGTTAGGGTTAGGGTTAGTGTTAGGGTTAGGGTATGGGTTAGTGTTAGGGTACGGGTTAGGGTTAGGCTACGGGTTAGGTCTAGGTTTAGGGTTAGGTTTAGAATGCGGTTTAGGGTTAGGGTTAGGGTACGGGATTAGGGTTAGGGTTAGGGTCAGGGATAGGGTTAGGTTTAGGTTTAGGGTAAGGGTTGGGCACTGGTTCGGGTTACGGTACGAGTTAGGGTTAGGGTAAGGGTTAGGTTTAGGGATAGGATTATAGTAGGGGGTTAGGGTTAGTGTTAGGGATACGTTTAGGGTTAGAGTACTGGTTAAGGTTAGTGTTAGGGTTATGGTTAGTGTTAGGGTTAGGGTATAGGTTAGAGTACGGGTTAGGGTTTGGATTAGGGTTAGGGATAGGTTTAGAATACGGGATAGGGTTAGTGTTAGGGCTAGGGTTAGGGTTAGTGTGTGGTTCGGGTTAGGTTTAGGGTCATGGTTAGGGTTAGGGTTAGTGTTAGTGTAGGCGTTAAGGTTAGGTTTGGGGTTAGGGTATGGGGTAGTTTTAGGGTTAGAGTACGAGTTAGGGTTACAGTTAAGGTTAGGGTTAGGTTTAGGGTATGGGTTAGGGTTAGGTTACGCTTAAGGGTTATAGTTTGCGTTAGGGTTAGGGTTAAGTTTAGGGTGCGGGTTAGGGTTAGGTTTAGGGTTAGGTGTAGAGTACGGGTTTGGGTAAGTGTTAGGGTACGTGTTAGGTTTACCATTTGGGTACGTGTTAGGGTAAGGGTTAGGGTTAGGGTTAGGGGTTAGTGTTAGTGTTAGGGTTAGGCTACGGGAAGGGTTAGGGTACGGGTTAGGGTATGGGTTAGGGTTAGGTTTAGGGTTAGAGTACGGGTTTGGGTTAGTGTTAGGGTACGGGTTAGGTTTACCATTTCGGTACGGGTTAGGGTAAGGGTTAGGGTTAGGGTTAGGGGTTAGTGTTAGGGTTACATTATGGGTTAAGGTTAAGTTTAGGGTACGGGATAGGGTTAGTGTAGGTGTTAGGTCTAGGGTTAGGGTTAGGTTTAGTGTGCGGGTTAGGGTTAGGGTTAGGGTACGTGTTAGGGTTAGGGTTTGGGTACGGGTTAGGGTTACATTTAGGGTTAGGGTACGGGTTAAGTTTAGGGTTAGGGTTAGGGTACGGTTTAGGGTTAGGTTACGGGTTAGGGTTAGGTTTAGGGTCAGGGTTAGGGTTAGTGTTAGGTAAGGGTTAGCGTTAGGGTTGGGGTTAGGGTACGGGTTAGTTTTAAGGTTAGGGTACGGGTTAGGGTTATGGTTAAGGTTAGGGTTAGGGTTAGGTTATGGGTTATGTTTAGGTTACGTTTAAGGGAATGGTTTGTGTTAGGGTTACGGTTATGTTTAGGGTGCGGGTTAGGGTTAGGGATAGGGTTAGAGTACGGGTTTGGGTTAGTGATAGGGTACAGGTTATGTTTAGGTTTGGGTACGGGTAAGGGTAAGGGTTAGGTTTAGGGTTAGGGTTAGGTGTTAGGGTCAGAGTTAGAATTAGGCTACGGGTAGGGTTAGGGTATGGGTTAAGGTAGGGTTAGGGTTCGGGTTAGAGTTAGTGTACGGGTTAGGTTTAGGGTTAGGGTTAGGGTTAGGGGTAAGGTAGGTTTAGGGTACGGGTGTGGGTTAGGTTTAGGGTCGGGATTAGCGTTAGGGATAGGGTTTTGGTACGGGTTAGTTTTAGGGTTGGGGTTAGGGTACGTGTTAGTTTTAGGGTTAGTGTACGGGTTAGGGTTACGGTTATGGTTATGGTTAGGGTTAGGGTATGGTTTAGTGTTAGGGAATGGGTAAGGGTTATCGTTAGGGTTAGGGTTAGGTTTAGGTTTAGGGTGCGGGTCAGGGTTAGGGTTAGTGTTAGTGCTAGGATATGGGTTAGGGTTACACTTAGGGTTTGGGTACGGGTTAGGTTTAGGGTTAGGTTACGATATAGGGTTGGCTACGGGTTAGGTCAAGGGTTAGGTTTAGGTTTAGGGTACGGGTTAGGGTTAGGGTTAGGTTTATGGTTAAGTTTAGGGTATGGGTTAGGCTTAGGGTATGGGTAGGGGTTAGGGTAAGGGTTTGGTTAGAGTACGGGTTAGGGTTAGTTTTAGGGTTAGGGTTAGTGTTAGAGTACGGGTTAGGGTTAGTGTTAGGGTTAGGGTTAGGGTTAGTGTACAGATAGGGTTAGGATTAGGTTAAGGGTTAGGGTACGGGTGAGGGTTCGGTTTAGGCTATGGGATAGGGCTAGTGTACGGGTTAAGTTAAGGGTTAGGGTTAGGTATAGGTTACGGGTTAGGGTTAGGGTACGGGTTAGGGTTAGTTTTAGGTGCGGGTTAGGGTTAGGGTACAGGTCAGGGTTAGGTTTAGGGTCAAGGTTAGGGTTAGGGATAGGGTTATGGTACGGGTTAGGTTTAGGGTTGGGGTTAGGGTACTGGTTAGTTTTAGGTTTAGGGTACGGGTTAGGGTTACGGTTAAGGTTAGGTTAGTGTTAGGGTATGGGTTAGGTTTAGGGTACGGGTAAGGGTTATGGTTAGGGTTAGTTTTAGTATTAGGTTTAGGGTGCGTGCTAAGCTTAGGGTTAGGGTTAGTGTTAGCGCTAAGGTATGGGTTAGGGTTACTGTTAGGGTTTGGGTACGGGTTAGGGTTAGGGTTAGGGTACGAGATAGGGTTGGGTACGCATTAGGTCAAGGGTTAGGTTTAGGTTTAGGGTACGGGTTATTGTTAGGGTTAGGTTTAGGGTATGGGATAGGGTTAGTGTACGGGTTAAGTTTAGGGTTAGGGTTAGGGTTAGGTTACGGGTTAGGGTTAGGTTTAGAGTACGGGTTAGGGTTAGTGTTAGGGTTAGAGTTAGGGTTAGGTTTGGGGTTAGGGTATGGGTTAGGGTTAAGGATAGTGTTAGAGTACGGGGTAGGGTTAGTGTTAGTGTTAGGGTTAGGGTTAATATACGGGTTAGCCTTAGGGTTAGGTTTAGGGTTAGGATACTGGTTAGGGTTAGGCTTAGGGTACGGGATAGGGTTTGCGTACGATTTAAGTTTAGGGTTAGTGTTAGGTTTAGGTTACGGGTTAGGGTTAAGGTATGGGTTAGGGTTAGGTTTAGGGTACGGGATAGGGTTAGTGTACGGGTTAAGTTTAGGGTTAGGGTTAGGTTTAGGTTACGGGTTAGGGTTAGGGTATGGGTTAGGGTTAGGTTTAGGTATGGGTTAGGGTTAGGGTACGGGTTAGGGTTAGGTCTAGGTGCGGGTTACGGTTAGGGTTAGGGTTAGTGTACGGGTTAGGTTTAGGTTAAGGGTCAGGGTTAGAGTTAGGGTTAGTGTTAGGGTATGGGTTAGCCTTAGGGTTGGGGTTAGGGTATGGGTTAGTTTTAGGGTTAGGGTATGGGTTAGGGTTACGGTTAATGTTAGGGATAGGTTTAGGGTGTGGGTTAGGGTTAGGGTTAGGTTTAGATTATGGGTTTGGGTTAGTGTTAGGGTACGAGTTAGGTTTACCGTTTGGGTACGGGTTAAGGTAAGGTTTAGGGTAAGAGTTAGGGGTTAGGGTTAGAGTTAGGGTTAGGCTACGGGTAGGGTTAGGGTATGGGTTAGGGTTAGTGTTAGGGTTAGTGTTAGGGTTAGTGTCCGGATAGGGTTAGGGTTAGGTTTAGGTTACGGGTTAGGGTTAGGGTACAGGTTGGTGTTAGGTTTAGGTGCGGGTAGGGTTAGTGTTAGGGTTAGGGTTATGGTTAGGGTTATAGTACGGGTTAGGGTTAGAGTTAGGGTTAGGTTTAGGGTTAGAGTACGGGTTAGGGTTAGTGTTAGGGTTAGGTTTAGTGTTAGTGTACGGGTTAGGGTTAGAGTTCGGGTTATGGTTATGTTTAGATTTAGGGTTAGGGTTAGAGTACGGGTTAGGGTTAGGTTTATGGTTAGGGTTAGGGTTAGAGTACGGGTTAGGGTTAGTGTTAGGGTTAGGGTTAGGGTTAGTGTACGGATAGGGTTAGGGTTAGGGTTAGGGTACGGGTTAAGGTTAGGTTTAGGGTGCCGGTTAGGGTTAGGGTTAGTGTACTGGTTAGGGTTAGGTTTAGGGTCTGGGTTAGGCTTAGGGTTACTGTTAGGGTATGGGTTAGGGTTAGGGTTCGGGTTAGGGTACAGGTTAGTTTTAGGGTTAGGGTTTGGGTTAGGGTTATGGTTAAATTTAGGGTTAGGGTTAGGGTGTGGGTTAGAGTTAGGGTACGGTTAAGGGTTATGTTTAGGCTTAGGTTTAGGGTTAAGTTTAGGGTGCGGTTTATGCTTAGGGTTAGGGTTAGGGTTAGAGTACAGGTTTGGGGTAGTGTTAGGGTACGGGTTAGGTTTACTGTTTGGGTAAGGGTTAGGGTAAGGGATAGTGTTAGGGGTTAGGGTTAGACGTAGTGTTAGGCTATGGCATAGGGTTAGAGTACGGGTTAGTATTAGGTTTAGGGTTAGGGTTAGGGTTAGGGTTATAGTACGAGTTAGGGTTAGAGTTAGGGTTAGGGTATGGGTTAGGTTTAGGGTACGGGTTAGGGTTTGGGTTATGGTCAGGGTTAGGGTTAGATTTAGTTTACGAGTTAGGGTTAGGGTTAAGGTTCGGTTTAGGCTTAGGGTTATGGTACGGATTAGGGTTACAGTACGGGTTAGTGTTACGGTGAGGGTAGGGTTAAGGTTAGAGTACGGGTTAGGGTTAGTGTTAGGGTTAGGTTAGGGTTAGGTTTATGGTTAGGGTTAGGTTTAGAGTACGGGGTAGGGTTAGTGTTAGGGTTAGGGTTAAGGTTATTGTATGGGTTAGGCTTAGGTTTAGGTTTAGGGTTAGGATAAGAGTTAGGGTTAGGTTTAGGGTACGGGATAGGGTTAGCGTACCGGTTAAGTTTAGGGTTAGAGTTAGGTTTATGTTACGGGTTAGTGTTAGGGTACGGGTTAGGGTTAGGTTTAGGATGCGGGTTAGGGTTAGGGTTCGAGTTATGTTAGGTTTAGGGTTAGGTTTAGGGTCAGGTTTAGGGTTAGGATTAGTGTTAGGGTACGGTTTAGGGTTAGTGTTGGGGTAAGTGTACAGATATTGTTAGGGTTAGGGTTAGGGTTAGTGTAGGGTTAGGGTTAGGTTTAGGGTACGGGATAGGTTTAGTGTTCAGGTTAAGTTTAGGGTTAGGGTTACATTTAGGTTACGGGTTAGGTTAGGGTACTGGTTAGGGTTAGGTTTACATGCGAATTAGGGTTAGGTTTGGGGTTAGGGTACGGATTAGTTTTAGGGTTAGGGTACTGGTTAGGGTTACGGTTAAGGTTAAGGTTAGTGTTAGGGTATGGGTTAGGGTTAGGATATGGGTAAGGGTTATGGTTAGTGTTAGGGTTAGGTTTAGGTTTAGGGTGCGGGTTAGGATTAGGTTTAGGGTTAGGGTTAGCACAAGGGAATGGGTTAGGGTTACTGTTAGGGTTTGGGTATGGGTTAGGGTTAGGGTTAGGGTACAAGATGGGGTTGGGTATGGGTTAGGTCAAGGGTTAGGGTTAGGTTTAGGGTAAGGGTTAGGGTTAGGGTTAGGTTTAGGATTAGGGTAAGGGTATGGGTTACGTTTAGGGTACGGGTTAGGTTTAGGGTCAGGGTTAGGGTTAGGGTATGAGTTAGGGTTAGTGTTAGGTTTAGGGTATGCTTAGGGATAGGTTTAGGGTTAGGGCACGGGTTAGGTTTAGGGTACGGGTTAGGGTTAGGTCAGGGTTAGGGTTAGGCTATGAGTTAGGGTTAGGGTTAGGGTCCGGGTTAGAGTTAGGGTTATTTTACGGGTTAGGGTTACAGTACGGGTTAGGGTTAGGGTGAGGGTTAGGGTTAGGGTTAGAGTACAGTTAGGGTAAGGGTTAGGGTTAGGGTTAGAGTAAGGTTTAGGGTTAGTGTTAGGGTTACGGAAAGGTTTAGGTTTAGGGTTCGGGTACGGGTTAGGGTTAGGGTTAGTGTCAGGGTTAGGGTTAGGGTTAGGGTACGAGTTAGTGTTAGGGTGAGGTTTAGGGTATGGGTTAGAGTACGGTTAGGGTTAGGGTTAGGGTTAGGGTTAGAGTATGGGATAGGATTAGTTTTAGGGTTACAGTTAGGGTTAAGGTTAGGGTAAGGTTAGGGTTAGGGTTAGGGTTAGGGTTAGGGTTAGGGTTAGGGTTAGGGTTAGAGTACGGAGTAGGGTTAGGGTTAGGGTTAGGGTATGGGTTAGGCTTAGGGTACGGGTTAGGGTTAGGGTTAGGATCAGGTTTAGGGTTAGGGTTAGGGTTAGGGTACGGGTTAGGTTTAGGTTTAGGGTACGGGTTAGTGTTACGCTTAGGGTTAGGGTACGGGTTAGGTTTAGGGTACGGGTACGGGTTAGGGTTAGGGTCAGGGTTAGGGTTAGGGTTAGGGTACGAATTAGGGTTAGGGTTACGGTACGGGTTAGGGTTAGGGTTATGGTACGGGGTTGGTTTACAGTACGGGTTAGGGTTAGGGTGAGGTTTAGGGTTAGGGTTAGAATATGGTTAGGGTTAGGGTTAGGGTTAGGGTTAGAGTACAGGATAGGGTTAGTGTTAGGGTTAGGGTTAGGGTTAGTGTTAGGGTACGGGTTAGGGTTAGTGTTAGAGTACAGGGTAGGGTTAGTGTTAGGGTTAGGGTTAGGGTTAGGGTTAGGGTACGGGTTATGGTTAGGGTTAGTGTTAGTGTTAGAGTTCGGGGTAGGGTTAGTTTTAGGTTTAGGGTTAGGTTTAGAGTATGGGTTTGTGTTAGTGTTAGGTTACAAGTTAGGTTTACTGTTTGGGTACGGGTTAGGGTAAGGGTTAGGATTAGGGTACGTGTAGGGTTATGGTTTGGGGACGGGTTAGGTTTACGTTTAGGGATAGGGTACGGGTTAGGTTTAGGGTTAGGGTAAATGTTAGTGTTAGGGTACGGGATAGGGTTAGAGTACAGGATAGGGTTAGGTTTAGGTTTAGGGTTAGGGTTAGAGTACGGGTTAGGATTAGTGTTAGGGTTAGGGTTAGTGTACGGATAGTGTTAGGGTTAGGGTTAGGGTTAGGGTACGAGTTAGGGTTAGGTTTAGGGTACGGAATACGGTTAGTGTACGGGTTAAGTTTAGGGTTAGGGTTAGGTTTATGTGATGGGTTAGGGATAGGGTATGGGTTAGGTTTAGGTTTAGGTGCGGGTTACGGTTAGGGTGCGGTTTAGGGTCAGGTTTAAGTGAGGGTTAGTGTTAGGATTAGGATTAGGGTACGGGTTAGGGTTAGGTTTAGGGTCAGGGTTAGGGTTAGAGTTAGGGTACGAATTAGGGTTAGTGTTAGGGTATGGGTTAGGGTTAGGGTTATAGTACGGGTTAGGGTTACAGTACGGGTTAGGCTTAGGGTGAGGGTATCGGTTAGGGTAGAGTACGGTTAGGGTTAGGGTTAGGGTTAGGGTTAGAGTACGTGTTAGCGTTAGTGTTAGGTTTAGGGTTAGGGTTAGGTTTAGGGTTAGGGTACGGGTTAGGGTTAGGGTTAGTGTTAGAGTACGGGGTAGGGTTAGTGTTAGGGTATGGGGTTAGATTATCGGGTAGGCTTAGGGTTAAGTTTAGTGTTAGGATACGGGTTATGTTTAGGTTTAGGGTACGGGATAGTGTTTGCATACGTTTTAAGTTTAGGGTTAGGGTTAGGTTTAGGTTACGGGTTAGGGTTAGGGTTCGGGTTAGGGTTAGGTTTAGGGTCAGGGTTTTCTGTTAGGGTTAGTGTTAGGGTATGGGTTAGGGTTAGTGTTTGGATACGGGTTAGGGTTAGGGTACGGGTTATGGTTAGGGTTAGGATAGGGTAAGGTTTAGGGTTAGGGTACGGGTTAGGTTTAGGGTTAGTGTTAGAGTACGGGGTAGCGTTAGTGTTAGGGTTAGGGTTAGGGTTAGATTACGGGGTTGGTTTAGGGTTAGGGTAGGGTTAGGATACGGGTTATGTTTAGGTTTAGGGTACGGGATAGTGTTTGCATACGTTTTAAGTTTAGGGTTAGGGTTAGGTTTAGGTTACGGGTTAGGGTTAGGGTTTGGGTTAGGGTTAGGTTTAGGGTCAGGGTTTGGGTTAGGGTTAGTGTTAGGGTACGGGTTAGGGTTAGGGTTGCGGTTAGGGTACGGGTTAGTTTTAGAGTTAGGGTACAGGTTAGGATTATGGTTAAGGTTAGGGTTAGGGTTAGGGTATGGGTTAGGGTTAAGTTACGGTTAAGGGTTATGGTTTGGGTTAGGTGTAGGGTTAAGTTTAGGGTGCGGGTTAGGGTTAGGGTTAGGGTTAGAGTACGGGTTTCGGTTAGTGTTAGGGTACGGGTTGTGTTTACCGTTTGGGTATGGGTTAGGGTAGGGTGAGGGTTAGTTTTAGGGTTAGGGGTTAGCGTTAGAGTTAGGGTTAGGTTACGGGTAGGGTTAGGGTACGGGTTAGGGTTCAGGTTAGGGTTAGTGTATGGGTTAGGGTTTGGTTTAGGTTTAGGGTTAGGCTTATTGTTAGGTTTACGTTACGGGTTATGTTTAAGGTTGTGGTACGGGATAGGTTTAGTGTACGTGTTAGGTATAGAGTTAGTGTTAGGTTTAGTGTGCGGGTTAGGGTTAGGGTTAGTGTTCGTGTTAGGGTTAGGATTTGGGTACTGCTTAGGGTTACGTTTAGGGTTAGGGTACGTGTTAGGTTTATGGTTAGGGTAAGGGTTAGTGTTAGGGTACGGGTTAGGGTTAGAGTATGGGTTAGGGTTAGGTTTAGGGTTAGGGTTAGAGTACGGGTTAGGGTTAGTATTAGGGTTAGGGTTAGGATTAGTGTACGGATAGGGTTAGGGTTAGGGTTAGGGTTTGGGAACGGGTTAGGTTAGGGTTAGGTTACGAATTAGGGTTGGGTACAGGTTAGGTCAAGGGTTACGTTTAGGGTTAGGGTACGGGTTAGGTTTAGGGTTAGGGTAAGGGTTTGTGTTAGGGTACGGGATAGGTTTAGAATATGGATTAGGGTTAGGTTTAGGGTAAGGGATAGGGTTAGCGTACAGGTTAAGTTTGGGTTAGGGTTAGGTTTAGGTTACGGTTTAGGGTTAGGGTACGGGTTAGGGTTAGGGTTAGTGTAAGGGTTAGTGTTAGGTTTAGGGTCAGGGTTAGGATTAGGTTTAGTTTTAGGGTACGGGTTATGGTTAGGGTTAGTGTAAGGGTTAGGGTTAGGTTTAGGGTTAGGCTACGGGTTACGTTTATGGTTAAGTTTAGGGTAAGGTTTAGGGTATGGGTTAGGGTTAAGTTACGGTTAAGGATTATGGTTTGGGTTAGGTTTAGGGTTAAGTTTATTGTGCGGGTTAGGGTTAGGGTTAGATTTAGGGTTACGGTTATAGTACGGGATTGGTTTAGTGTAGGGTATGGGTCAGGTTTACCCTTTGGGTACGGGTTAGGGTAAGGGTTAGGGTTAGGGTTAGGGGTTAGGGTTAGAGTAACGGTTAGGATATGGGTAGGGTTAGGGTACGGGTTAGGGTTAGGGTTAGGGTTCGGGTGAGGGTTAGTGTACGGGTTAGGTTTAGGTTTTGGGTTAGGGTTAGGGTTAGTGTTAGGGTTACGGTACGGGTTAGGGATAAGGTTAGGGTACGGAATAGGGTTAGTGTAGGTGTTAGGTCTAGGGTTAGGGTTAGGTTTAGTGTGTGGGTTAAGGTTAGGTTTAGGGTTAGTGTTAGGGTACGTGTTAGGGTTAGGGTTTGGGTACGGGTTAGGGTTAGGGTACGGGTTAGGTTTAGGGTTAGGATTAGGGTAAGGGTTAGGGTTAGGGTACGGGTTAGGCTTAGGGTTAGGGTTAGAGTTAGGGTACGGGTTAGGGTTAGGGTACAGGTTACGTCTAGGGTTAGTGTTAGGTTTAGGTTGCGGGTTAGTGTTAGTGTTAGGGTACTGGATTAGGGTTAGGTCTAGAGTTAGGGTTATGTTTAGGATGCGGGTTAGTGTTAGGGTTAGGGTATGGGATTAGGGTTAGGGTTAGGGTCAGGGTTACGGATAGGTTTAGGGCTAGGTTTACGGTTAGGGTACGGGTAAAGTTAATGGTACGAGTTAGGGTTAGGTTTAGGGTTAGGTTTAGGTTTTGGTTTATAGTAGGGGGTTAGGGTTAGTGTTAGGGTTAGGTTTAGGGTTAGGGGACGGGTTAGGGTTAGGGTACGGGTTAGGGTTAGGGTTAGGGTCAGGGTTAAGGTTAGGGTTAGGGTACGAGTTAAGGTTAGGATTAGGTTTAGGGTACGGGTGAGGGTTAGTGTTAGGGGTTATGGTGAGGGTTAGGGTTAGGGTACGTTTAAGGTTAAGCGTAGGTTATGTGTTAGGTTTAGGGTTAGGGTTAGGGGTAGGGTTATACTACGTGTTAGGGTACAGTTTAGGGTTAGGGTTAGTGTACGGGTTTGGGTACGGGTTAGGGTTAGGTTTAAGGTAAGGGTAACGGTACGGGTTAGGGTTAGGGTACGGGTTAGGGTACAGGTTTGTGTTAGTGTTAGGGTACAGGTTAGGTTTAATGTTTGGGTACGGGTTAGGGTAAGGGTTAGGCTTATGGTAGGGTTAGTGTTAGGGTTAGGCTACTGGTTAGGTTTAGGGTACGGGTTAGGGTTAGGGTTAGGGTTAGTGTACGGGATAGGGTTAGGATTAGGGTTAGTGTTAGTGTTAGGGTTATGGTATGGGTTAGCGTTAGGGTTAGTGTACGGGATAGGGTTAGGGTACGGGTTAGGTCTAGGGTTAGGGTTAGGTTTAGGGTGTGGGTTAGGGTTAGGCCTGGTTAGGGTGAGGGTTAGGGTTAGTGTTAGGGTTAGGGTACGGGTTAGGGTTAGGGTTAGGGTCATGTTTAGGGTTAGGGATAGGGTACGAGTTAGGGTTAGGGTTTGGTTTAGGGTACTTGTTAGGGTTAGGGTACAGGTTAGGTTTAGGGTTAGGGTCAGGGTTAGGGTTAGGGTTAGGGAACGAGTTAGGTTTAGGGTTATGTTTAGGGTACGGTTTAGGGTTAGGTTTAGGGGTTAGGGTTAGGTTTGGGTATGTGTTAGGTATAGGGTACGGGTTAGGGGTAGGGGTAGGGTATGGGTTAGGTTTCAGGTTAGGGTTAGGGCTAGGTTTATGGTATGGGTAGGGTACAGGTTAGGGTTTGGGTTAGTGTTAGGGTACGGGTTAGGGTTAGGGTTGGGATTAGGGTACGGGTTAGTTTTAGGGATAGGGTACGGGTTAGGGTTATGGTTAAGTTTAGGGTTAGGGTTAGGGTATAGGTTAGGGTTAGGTTAAGGTTAGGGTTATGGTTTGGGTTAGGGTTAGGGTTAAGTTTAGTGTGCGTGTTAGGGTTAGGTTTAGGGTTAGGATTAGCGTTATAGTACGGTTTTGGGTTAGTGTTAGGATACGGATTAGTTTTACCGTTTGGGTACGGGTTAGGGTAAGGATTAGGGTTAGGGTTAGGGTTAGGGGTTAGGGTTAGGGTTATTGTTAGGCTACTGGTAGGGTTAGGGTGTGGGTTCGGGTTAGAGTTAGGGTTCGGGTTAGGGTTAGTGAACGTGTTAGGGTTAGGGTTAGGGTTATTTTTAGTGTTAGGGTTACAGTACGGGTTAGGGTTAAGGTTACGGTATGGGATAGGGTTAGTGTACTAGTTAGGTGTAGGTTTAGGGTTAGGTTTAGTGTGCGGGTTAGGGTTAGGGTTAGGGTTAGGGTTAGGGTACGTGTTAGGGTTATGGTTTGGGAATGGGTTAGGGTTCCGTTTAGAGTTAGTGTACGGGGTACGTTTAGGGTTAGTGTAAGTGTTAGTTTTAGGGTACGGGTTAGGGTTAGAATACGGTTAGGGTTAGGTTAGGGTTAGGGTTAGTGTTAGAGTACGGGTTAGGGTTAGTGTTAGGTTTAGGGTTAGGTTTAGGGTACGGGTTAGGGTTAGGGTTAGGTTTAGGGTTAGAGTTAGGGTATGGGTTATGCTTAGGGTACGGGTTACGGTTAGCGTTAGGGTCAGGGTTAGGGTTCGGTTTAGGGTACGAGTTAGTGTTAGGGTTAGGTTTAGTGTACGGGTTAGGGTTAGGGTTAAAGTACGGGTTAGGTTTAGGGTACGGGTTAGGCTTTGGTTTAGGGTCAGTGTTAGGGTTAGGGTACGAGTTAGGGTTAGGGTTAGGGTACGGGTTAGGGTTAGGGTTACAGTCCGGGTTAGGGTTAGGGTGAGGGTTAGGGTTAGGGTGAGGGTTAGGGTTAGGTTTAGAGTATGGTTAGGGATAGGGTTAGGGTTAGAGTACGGGTTAGGGTTAGTGTTAGGGTTAGGGTTAGTGTTAGGGTTAATACGGGTTAGGCTAAGGGTTAGGTTAAGGGTTAGGATACGGGTTAGGGTTAGGTTTAGGATAAGGGATAGGGTTAGCGTACGGGTTAAGTGTAGGTTTAGGGTTAGGTTTAGGTTATGGGTTAGGGTTAGGGTACGGGTTAGGGTTAGGATTCGGTGCGGGTTAGGGTTAGGGTACGGGTTAGGGTTAGGGTACGGGTTAGGGTTAATGTACGGTTAGGGTTAGGTTTAGGGTCAGGGTTAGGGTTAGGGTTAGTGTTAGGTTTACCTTTGGGTACATGTTAGGGTAAGGGTTAGGGTTAGGGTTAGGTTTAAGCGTTTGGGTAAGGGTTAGGGTACGGGTTAGGTTTACCGTTTGGGTAAAGGTTAGGGTAAGGGTTAGGGTTAGGGTTAGGGGTTAAGGTTAGAGTTAGGGTTAGGCTACGGGTAGGGTTAGGGTATGGGTTAGGGTTAGTGTTAGGGTTAGTGTTAGGGTTACGGTACGGTTTAGGGTTAAGGTTAGGGTACAGGATAGGGTTAGTGTAGGTGTTAGGTATAGGGTTAGGGTTAGGTTTAGTGTGCGAGTTAGTGTTAGGGTTAGGGTACGTGTTAGGGTTACGCTTTGGGTACGGGTTAGGGTTACATTTAGGGTTAGGGTAAGGGTTAGGTTTCGGGTTAGGGTTAGGGTACAGTTTAGGGTTAGGGTTCGGGTTAGGGTTAGATTTAGGATCAAGGTTAGGGTTAGGTTTAGGTTTAGGGTTAGGGTTAGGGTACACGTTAGGGTTACTGTACGGGATAGGGTTAGGTTTAGTGTTAGGGTTAGGGTTACATTACGGGTTAGGTTAGAGTTAGGGTTAGGTTTAGGGTTAGAGTACGGGGTAGGGTTAGTGTTAGGGTTAGGGTTAGTGTTAGGGTACGGGTTAGGGTTATAGTACAGGTTAGAGTTAGAGTTAGAGTTAGGTTTAGGTTTAGGTTTAGGGTTAGAGTACGGGTTAGGGTTTGTGTTAGGGTTAGGCTTAGTGTTAGGGTACGGATTAGGGTTAGGGTACGGGTTAGTTTTAGAGTACGGGTTAGGGTTAGGGTTAGGGTTAGGGTTAGGGTTAGTGTACGGATAGGGATAGGGTTAGGGTTAGGGTACGGGTTAGGGTTAGAGTATGGTTAGGGTTAGGTTTAGGGATAGAGTTAGTGTTAGAGTACGCGTTAGGGTTATTTTTAGGGTTAGGGTTAGGGTTAGTGTACGGATAGGGTTAGGGTTAGAGTTAGGTTTACGGTACGGGTTAGGGTTAGGTTTAGGGTATGGGTTAGGGTTAGTGTACGGGTTAAGTTTAGGGTTAGGGTTAGGTTTATGTTACGGGTTAGGGTTAGGGTACGGGTTAGTGTTAGGTTTCGGTGCGGGTTAGGGTTAGGGTACGGGTTAGTGTTAGGGTTAGGTATAGTGTACGGGTTAGGGTTAGTGTTAGGGTTAGGTTTAGTGTTAGGTTTAGGATACGGTTTAGGACTAGGGTTAGGCTACGTGACAGGGTTAGGGTACGGGTTTGTCTATGGATAGGGTTAGGTTTTCGGTGCGGGTTAGAGTTAGGCCGTGGGTTAGGGTTATGTTACGGGTTAGGGTTAGGGTATGGGTTAGGGTTATGGTTAGTGAAGGGGTAGGGTTAGGGTTAATGTTAGGGTTAGGGTACAGGTTAGTGTTAGGGTACGGGTTAGGGTTAGGCTACGGGTTAGGTCTAGGTTTAGGGTTAGGTTTAGGATGCGGTTTAGGGTTAGGATTGGGGTACGGGATTAGGGTTAGGGTTAGGGTCAGGGTTAGGGTTATGTTAGGGTTAGGGTTAGGGTTGGGTACGTGTTCGGGTTACGGGTCGAGTTAGGGTTGGAGTAAGGGTTAGGTTTAGGGTTAGGATTATAGTTGGGGGTAGGGTTAGTGTTAGGATTACGTTTAGGTTTAGAGTACTGGTTAGGTTTAGTGTTAGGGTTATGGTTAGTGTGAGGGTTAGGGTTAAGGTTAGAGTACGGGTTAGGGTTAGGATTAGGGTTAGGGTTAGGTTTAGAGTACGGGATAGGGTTAGTGTTAGGGTTAGGGTTAGGGTTAGTGTACGGTTAGGGTTAGGTTTAGGGTCAGGGTTAGGGTTAGGGTTAGTGTTAGTGTACGCGTTAAGGTTAGGGTTGGGGTTAGGGTACGGGTTAGTTTTAGGGTTAGGGTACGAGTTAGGGTTATGGTTAAGGTTAGGGTTCGGGTTAGGGTATGGGTTAGGGTTAGGTTAAGGTTAAGGGTTATGGTTTGTGTTAGGGTTAGGGTTAAGTTTAGGTTGTGGGTTAGGGTTAGGGTTCGGGTTAAGGTTAGGGCTAGGTTTAGTGTACGGGTTTCGGTTAGTGTTAGGGTACGTGTTAGGTTTACCGTTTGGCTACGTGTTAGGTTAAGAGTTAGGGTTTTTTTTAGGGTTAGGGGTTATGGTAAGAGTTAGGGTTAGGCTACGGGAAGGGTTAGGGTACAGGTTGGGTTAGGGTTAGGGTACGGGTTAGGTTTATGTTTAGGTGCGGGTTAGGGTTAGGGTACGGGTTAGGGTTAGGTTTAGGGTCAGGGTTAAGATTAGGGATAGGGTTACGGTACGGGTTTGGGTTAGGTTTGGGGTTAGGGTACGGGTTAGTTTTAGGGATAGTGTACGTGTTAGCATTACGGTAAAGGTTAGGGTTAGTGTTAGGGTAAGGGTTAGGGTTAGGGTACAGGTAAGGGTTATGGTTAGGGTTAGGGTTAGGTTTAGGTTTAGGGTTGGTGTTAGGCTTAGGGTTAGGGTTACGGTTAGCGCTAGGGTATGGGTTAGGGTTACTATTAGGGTTATGGTATGGGTTAGGGTTAGGGTTAGGGTACAGGATAGGTTTGGGTACGTGTTTGGTCAAGGGTTAGGGTTAAGTTTAGGGTACGGGTTACGGTTAGGGTTAGGTTTAGGGTTAGGATTAGGGTATGGGTTAGGTTTAGGGTACGGGTTAGAGTTAGGGTTAGGGTACGAGTTAGGGTTAGGGTTAGGTTTAGGGTATGGTGTAGGGTTAAGGTTAGGGTTAGGTTTATGTTATGGGTTAGGGTTACAGTACGGGTTAGGGTTAGGATGAGGGTTAAGGTTAGGGTTAGAATACGGTTATGGTTAGGGTTAGGGTTAGGGTTAGGGTTAGAGTATGGGTTAGGGTTAGTGTTCGGGTTAGGGAAAGGTTTAGGGTTAGGTTTAGGGTTATGGTACGGGTTATGGTTAGGGTTAGGGTTAGGGTTAGAGTACGGGGTAGGGTTAGTGTTAGGGTTAGGGTTAGGTTTAATGTACGGGTTAGGCTTAGGGTTAGGTTTAGGGTTAGGTTACGGGTTAGGGTTAGGTTTAGGGTACGGTATAGGGATAGCGTACGTGTTAAGTTTAGGGTTAGGGTTAGGGTTAGGTTACGGGTTAGGGTTAGGGTACGGGTTATGGTTAGGTTTAGTGTGCGGGTTAGTGTACGGGTTAGGTTTAAGTTAAGGGTCAGGGTTAGGGTTAGGGTTACTGTTAGGGTATGGGTTAGCCTTAGGGTTGGGGTTAGGGTACGGGTTAGTTTTAGGGTTAGGGTACGGGTTAGGGTTACGGTTAAAGTTAGGGATAGGGTTAGGGTGTGGGTTAGGGTTTGGGAAGGGATAGGGTTAGGGTTAGGTTTAGAGTACAGGTTAGGTTTAGGGTTAGCTTTAGAGTACGTGTTAGGGTTAGTGTTAGGGTTAGAGTTAGGGTTAATATACGGGTTAGGGTTAGGGTTAGGTTTAGGTTTAGGATTCGGGTTAGGGTTAGGTTTAGGGTACGGGATAAGGTTAGCGTACGGGTTAAGTTTAGGGTTAGGCTTAGGTTTAGGTTACGGGTTTGGGTTAGGGTACGTGTTACGGTTAGGTTTAGGGTGCGGGTTAGGGTTAGGGTTAGGATTAGTGTAAGGGTTAGGGTTAGGTTTAGGGTCAGGGTTAGGGTACGTGGTAGGGTTAGGTTTTGTGTACGGGTTAGGGTTACGTTTAGGGTTAGGGTATGGGTTAGGTTTAGGGTACGGGGTAAGGTTAGGGTTAGGGTCAGGGTTAAGGTTAGGGTTAGGGTACGAGTTACGGTTATGGTTAGGGTACGGGTTAGGTTTAGGGTTATGGTATGGGTTAGGGTTACAGTATGGGTTAGGGTTAGGGTGAGGGTTAGGGTTAGGTTTAGAGTACGGTTAGTGTTAGGGTTAGGGTTAGGGTTAGGGTTAGGGTACAGGTTAGTGTTAGGGTTAGGTTTAGGGTTAGAGTACGGGGTAGGATTAGTGTTAGGGTTAAGGTTAGGGTTAGTGTACGGGTTAGGGTTACGTTTAGGGTTAGGTTTAGTGTACGGTGTAGGGTTAGTGTTAGGGTTAGGTTTGGGGTTAATGTACGGTTAAGGCTTAGGGTTAGCTTTAGGGTTAGGATACGGTTTAGGGTTAGGTGTAAGGCACGGGATAGGGTTAGCGTACGGGTTAAGTTTAGGGTTATGGTTAGGTTTAGGTTACGGGTTAGGGTTAGGTTACGGGTTAGGGTTAGGTTTTGGGTGCGGGATAGGGTTAGGTTTAGGTTAGTGTAAGGGCTAGTGTTAGGTTTAGGGTCAGGGTTAGGGTTAGGTTTAGTGTTAGGGTACGGGTTAGGGTTAGGGTTGGTTTTAGGGTACGGGTTAGTTTTAGGGTTAGGGTATGGGTTAAGGTTACGGTTAAGGTTAGGGTTAGGTTTAGGTTATGGGTTAGTGTTAGGTTACGGTTAAGGGTTATGGTTTGGGTTAGGGTAGGGTTAAGTTTAGGGTGCGGTTTATGGTTATGGTTAGGGTTAGGGTTAGAATACGGGTTTGGGTTAGTGTTAGGGTACGGGTTATGTTTACCGTTTGGGTACGGGTTAGGGTAAGGGTTAGTGTCAGGATTAGGGTTAGGGTATGTTTTATGGTTAGGGTTTGGGTATGGGTTAGGATTAGGGATAGGGTTTGGAAGGGGTTAGGGTTAGGTTTGGGGTTATGGTACGGGTTATTTTTAGGGTTATGGTACGGGTTAGGGTTACGGTTAATGTTAGGGTTAGTGTTAGGTATGGGTTAGGTTTAGGTTACGGGTAAGGGTTATGGTTAGGGTTACGGTTAGGTTTAGGTTTAGGGTGCAGTTTAGGCTTAGAGTTAGGGTTGGGGTTAGCGCTAGTGTATGGGTTAGGGTTACACTTAGGGTTTGGGTACGGGTTAGGGTTAGGGTTAGGTACGGGATAGTGTTGGGTACGGGTTAGGACAAGGGTTAGGGTTAGATTTAGGGTACGGGATAGGGTTAGGGTTAGGATTAGGGTTAGGTTTATGGTATGGGTTAGGTTTAGGGTACGGGTTAGGGTTAGGGTTAGGGTCAGGGTTAGGGTTAGTGTTAGGGTATGAGTTATGGTTAGGGTGTGGTTTAGGTTACGGGTTAGGGTTAGGGTAGAGTACAGGTTAGGTTTAGTGTTAGGGTTAGGGTTAGAGTTATGGTTAGTGTTAGAGTACGGGGTATGTTTTGTGTTAGGGTTAGGGTTAGGGTTAAAGTACAGGTTAGGCTTAGGGTTAGGTTTAGGGTTAGGTTACGGGTTAGGTTTAGGTTTAGGTGTGGGTTAGGGTTAGGTTTAGTTTTAGGTTACGGGTTAGGGTTAGGGTTGGTTAGGGTACGGGTTAATTTTAGGGTTAGGGTATGGGTCAGGGTTACGGTTAAGTTTAGGGTTTGGTTTAGGGTATGGGTTAGGGTAAGGGTATGGGTAAGGGTTATGGTTAGGGTGAGGGTTAAGTTTAGGTTTTGGGTGCGGGTTAGGGTTAGGGTTAGGGTTAGCGCTTGGGTATGGGTTAGGGTTACTCTTAGGTTTTGGGTACGGTTTAAGGTTAGGGTTAGGTTACGGGATAGGGTTGGGTACGTGTTAGGTCAAGGGTTAGGGTTAGGTTTAGGGTACAGGTTAGGGTTAGGGTTAGGATTAGGGTAAGGTTTAGGGTATGGGTTAGGCTTAGGGTATGGTTTAGGGTTAGGGTCAGGGTTAGGGTTAGGGTTAGGGTTAGGGTACGGGTTAGGGTTAGGTTTAGGGTACGGTTCGGGTTAGGTTTAGGGTTAGGGTACAGGTTAGGTTTAGTGTACGGGATAGGGTTAGGGTTAGGGTCAGGGTTAGGGTTAGGGTTAGGGTATGAATTAGGGTTAGGGTTAGGGAACGGGTTAGGTTTAGGGTTATGGTATGGGTTTGGTTTACAGTACGGGTTAGGGTTAGGGTGAGGTTTAGGGTTAGGGTAAGAGTACAGTTAAGGTTAGGGTTAGGGTTAGAGTACAGGATAGTGTTGGTGTTAGGGTAAGGGTTAGGGTTAGGGTTAGGGTACGGTTATGGGTTAGGGTTAGGGTTACGGTAAGGGTTAGAGTACGTGGTAGGGTTGGTGTTTGGGTGAGGGTTAGGGTACGGTTTAGGGTTACGGTTAGGGTCACATTTAGGGATAGGGTTAGGGTTAGGGTTAGCGCTAGGGTATGGGTTAGGGTTACTCTAGGTTTTGGGTACGTGTTAGGGTTAAGGTTATGTTACGGGATAGGGTTTTGTATGGGTTAGGTCAAGGGTTTGGGTTAGGTTTAGGTACGGGTTAGGGTTAGGGTTAGCATTAAGGTTAGGGTTACGGTATGGGTTAGGCTTAGGGTACGGGTTAGGATTAGGTTTAGGGTACGTGTTAGGGTTAGGTTTAGGGTAAAGGTAAGGGTTAGTTTGGGGTTAGGGTATGGGTTAGGTTTAGTGTACGGGTTAGGGTTAGGGTCAGGGTTAGGTTTAGGGTCAGGGTACGGGTTAGGTTTAGGTTACGGGTTAGGGTTAGGGTTCGGGTTAGGGTTAGGTTTAGGGTCAGGGTTTTCTGTTAGGGTTAGTGTTAGGGTACGGGTTAGGGTTAGGGTTTGGATACGGGTTAGGGTTAGGGTACGGGTTATGGTTAGGGTTAGGATTAGGGTAAGGTTTAGGGTTAGGGTACGGGTTAGGTTTAGGGTTAGTGTTAGAGTACGGGGTAGCGTTAGTGTTAGGGTTAGGGTTAGGGTTAGATTACGGGGTTGGCTTAGGGTTAGGGTAGGGTTAGGATACGGGTTATGTTTAGGTTTAGGGTACGGGATAGTGTTTGCATACGTTTTAAGTTTAGGGTTAGGGTTAGGTTTAGGTTACGGGTTAGGGTTAGGGTTTGGGTTAGGGTTAGGTTTAGGGTCAGGGTTTGGGTTAGGGTTAGTGTTAGGGTACGGGTTAGGGTTAGGGTTGCGGTTAGGGTACGGGTTAGTTTTAGAGTTAGGGTACAGGTTAGGATTATGGTTAAGGTTAGGTTTAGGGTTAGGGTATGGGTTAGGGTTAAGTTATGGTTAAGTGTTATGGTTTGGGTTAGGTGTAGGGTTAAGTTTAGGGTGCGGGTTAGGGTTAGGGTTAGGGTTAGAGTACGGGTTTCGGTTAGTGTTAGGGTACGGGTTGTGTTTACCGTTTGGGTATGGGTTAGGGTAGGGTTAGGGTTAGTTTTAGGGTTAGGGGTTAGCGTTAGAGTTAGGGTTAGGTTACGGGTAGGGTTAGGGTACGGGTTAGGGTTCAGGTTAGGGTTAGTGTATGGGTTAGGGTTTGGTTTAGGTTTAGGGTTAGGCTTATTGTTAGGTTTACGTTACGGGTTATGTTTAAGGTTCTGGTACGGGATAGGTTTAGTGTACGTGTTAGGTATAGAGTTAGTGTTAGGTTTAGTGTGCGGGTTAGGGTTAGGGTTAGTGTTCGTGTTAGGGTTAGGATTTGGGTACTGCTTAGGGTTACGTTTAGGGTTAGGGTACGTGTTAGGTTTATGGTTAGGGTAAGGGTTAGTGTTAGGGTACGGGTTAGGGTTAGAGTATGGGTTAGGGTTAGGTTTAGGGTTAGGGTTAGAGTACGGGTTAGGGTTAGTATTAGGGTTAGGGTTAGGATTAGTGTACGGATAGGGTTAGGGTTAGGGTTAGGGTTTGGGAACGGGTTAGGTTAGGGTTAGGTTACGAATTAGGGTTGGGTACAGGTTAGGTCAAGGGTTACGTTTAGGGTTAGGGTACGGGTTAGGTTTAGGGTTAGGGTAAGGGTTTGCGTTAGGGTACGGGATAGGTTTAGAATATGGGTTAGGGTTAGGTTTAGGGTAAGGGATAGGGTTAGCGTACAGGTTAAGTTTGGGTTAGGGTTAGGTTTAGGTTACGGGTTAGGGTTAGGGTACGGGTTAGGGTTAGGGTTAGTGTAAGGGTTAGTGTTAGGTTTAGGGTCAGGGTTAGGGTTAGGTTTAGTTTTAGGGTACGGGTTATGGTTAGGGTTAGTGTAAGGGTTAGGGTTAGGTTTAGGGTTAGGCTACGGGTTACGGTTATGGTTAAGTTTAGGGTTAGGTTTAGGGTATGGGTTAGGGTTAAGTTACGGTTAAGTATTATGGTTTGGGTTAGGTTTAGGGTTAAGTTTATTGTGCGGGTTAGGGTTAGGGTTAGGTTTAGGGTTACGGTTAGAGTACGGGTTTGGTTTAGTATAGGGTACGGGTCAGGTTTACCCTTTGGGTACGGGTTAGGGTAAGGGTTAGGGTTAGGGTGAGGGGTTAGGGTTAGAGTAACGGTTAGGATATGGGTAGGGTTAGGGTACGGGTTAGGGTTAGGGTTAGGGTTCGGGTGAGGGTTAGTGTACGGGTTAGGTTTAGGTTTTGGGTTAGGGTTAGGGTTAGTGTTAGGGTTACGGTACGGGTTAGGGATAAGGTTAGGGTACGGAATAGGGTTAGTGTAGGTGTTAGGTCTAGGGTTAGGGTTAGGTTTAGTGTGTGGGTTAAGGTTAGGTTTAGGGTTAGTGTTAGGGTACGTGTTAGGGTTAGGGTTTGGGTACGGGTTAGGGTTAGGGTACGGGTTAGGTTTAGGGTTAGGATTAGGGTAAGGGTTAGGGTTAGGGTACGGGTTAGGCTTAGGGTTAGGGTTAGAGTTAGGGTACGGGTTAGGGTTAGGGTACAGGTTACGTCTAGGGTTAGTGTTAGGTTTAGGTTGCGGGTTAGTGTTAGTGTTAGGGTACTGGATTAGGGTTAGGTCTAGAGTTAGGGTTATGTTTAGGATGCGGGTTAGTGTTAGGGTTAGGGTATGGGATTAGGGTTAGGGTTAGGGTCAGGGTTACGGATAGGTTTAGGGCTAGGTTTACGGTTAGGGTACGGGTAAAGTTAATGGTACGAGTTAGGGTTAGGTTTAGGGTTAGGTTTAGGTTTTGGTTTATAGTAGGGGGTTAGGGTTAGTGTTAGGGTTAGGTTTAGGGTTAGGGGACGGGTTAGGGTTAGGGTACGGGTTAGGGTTAGGGTTAGGGTTAGGGTCAGGGTTAAGGTTAGGGTTAGGGTACGAGTTAAGGTTAGGATTAGGTTTAGGGTACGGGTGAGGGTTAGTGTTAGGGGTTATGGTGAGGGTTAGGGTTAGGGTACGTTTAAGGTTAGGCGTAGGTTATGTGTTAGGTTTAGGGTTAGGGTTAGGGGTAGGGTTATACTACGTGTTAGGGTACAGTTTAGGGTTAGGGTTAGTGTATGGGTTTGGGTACGGGTTAGGGTTAGGTTTAAGGTACGGGTAACGGTACGGGTTAGGGTTAGGGTACGGGTTAGGGTACGGGTTTGTGTTAGTGTTAGGGTACAGGTTAGGTTTAATGTTTGGGTACGGGTTAGGGTAAGGGTTAGGCTTATGGTAGGGTTAGTGTTAGGGTTAGGCTACTGGTTAGGTTTAGGGTACGGGTTAGGGTTAGGGTTAGGGTTAGTGTACGGGATAGGGTTAGGATTAGGGTTAGTGTTAGTGTTAGGGTTATGGTATGGGTTAGCGTTAGGGTTAGTGTACGGGATAGGGTTAGGGTACGGGTTAGGTCTAGGGTTAGGGTTAGGTTTAGGGTGTGGGTTAGGGTTAGGCCTGGTTAGGGTGAGGGTTAGGGTTAGTGTTAGGGTTAGGGTACGGGTTAGGGTTAGGGTTAGTGTACGGTTTAGGGTTAGGTTTAGGGTTCGTGTTAGGGTTAGGGTACGGGTTAGGGTTAGGGTTAGGGTCATGTTTAGGGTTAGGGATAGGGTACGAGTTAGGGTTAGGGTTTGGTTTAGGGTACTTGTTAGGGTTAGGGTACAGGTTAGGTTTAGGGTTAGGGTCAGGGTTAGGGTTAGGGTTAGGGAACGAGTTAGGTTTAGGGTTATGTTTAGGGTACGGTTTAGGGTTAGGTTTAGGGGTTAGGGTTAGGTTTGGGTATGTGTTAGGTATAGGGTACGGGTTAGGGGTAGGGGTAGGGTATGGGTTAGGTTTCAGGTTAGGGTTAGGGCTAGGTTTATGGTATGGGTAGGGTACAGGTTAGGGTTTGGGTTAGTGTTAGGGTACGGGTTAGGGTTAGGGTTGGGATTAGGGTACGGGTTAGTTTTAGGGATAGGGTACGGGTTAGGGTTATGGTTAAGTTTAGGGTTAGGGTTAGGGTATGTGTTAGGGTTAGGTTAAGGTTAGGGTTATGGTTTGGGTTAGGGTTAGGGTTAAGTTTAGTGTGCGTGTTAGGGTTAGGTTTAGGGTTAGGGTTAGCGTTATAGTACGGTTTTGGGTTAGTGTTAGGATACGGATTAGTTTTACCGTTTGGGTACGGGTTAGGGTAAGGATTAGGGTTAGGGTTAGGGTTAGGGGTTAGGGTTAGGGTTATTGTTAGGCTACTGGTAGGGTTAGGGTGTGGGTTCGGGTTAGAGTTAGGGTTCGGGTTAGGGTTAGTGAACGTGTTAGGGTTAGGGTTAGGGTTATTTTTAGTGTTAGGGTTACAGTACGGGTTAGGGTTAAGGTTACGGTATGGGATAGGGTTAGTGTACTAGTTAGGTGTAGGTTTAGGGTTAGGTTTAGTGTGCGGGTTAGGGTTAGGGTTAGGGTTAGGGTTAGGGTACGTGTTAGGGTTATGGTTTGGGAATGGGTTAGGGTTCCGTTTAGAGTTAGTGTACGGGGTACGTTTAGGGTTAGTGTAAGTGTTAGTTTTAGGGTACGGGTTAGGGTTAGAATACGGTTAGGGTTAGGTTAGGGTTAGGGTTAGTGTTAGAGTACGGGTTAGGGTTAGTGTTAGGTTTAGGGTTAGGTTTAGGGTACGGGTTAGGGTTAGGGTTAGGTTTAGGGTTAGAGTTAGGGTATGGGTTATGCTTAGGGTACGGGTTACGGTTAGCGTTAGGGTCAGGGTTAGGGTTCGGTTTAGGGTACGAGTTAGTGTTAGGGTTAGGTTTAGTGTACGGGTTAGGGTTAGGGTTAAAGTACGGGTTAGGTTTAGGGTACGGGTTAGGCTTTGGTTTAGGGTCAGTGTTAGGGTTAGGGTACGAGTTAGGGTTAGGGTTAGGGTACGGGTTAGGGTTACAGTCCGGGTTAGGGTTAGGGTGAGGGTTAGGGTTAGGGTGAGGGTTAGGGTTAGGTTTAGAGTATGGTTAGGGATAGGGTTAGGGTTAGAGTACGGGTTAGGGTTAGTGTTAGGGTTAGGGTTAGTGTTAGGGTTAATACGGGTTAGGCTAAGGGTTAGGTTAAGGGTTAGGATACGGGTTAGGGTTAGGTTTAGGATAAGGGATAGGGTTAGCGTACGGGTTAAGTGTAGGTTTAGGGTTAGGTTTAGGTTATGGGTTAGGGTTAGGGTACGGGTTAGGGTTAGGATTCGGTGCGGGTTAGGGTTAGGGTACGGGTTAGGGTTAGGGTACGGGTTAGGGTTAATGTACGGTTAGGGTTAGGTTTAGGGTCAGGGTTAGGGTTAGGGTTAGTGTTAGGTTTACCTTTGGGTACATGTTAGGGTAAGGGTTAGGGTTAGGGTTAGGTTTAAGCGTTTGGGTAAGGGTTAGGGTACGGGTTAGGTTTACCGTTTGGGTAAAGGTTAGGGTAAGGGTTAGGGTTAGGGTTAGGGGTTAAGGTTAGAGTTAGGGTTAGGCTACGGGTAGGGTTAGGGTATGGGTTAGGGTTAGTGTTAGGGTTAGTGTTAGGGTTACGGTACGGTTTAGGGTTAAGGTTAGGGTACAGGATAGGGTTAGTGTAGGTGTTAGGTATAGGGTTAGGGTTAGGTTTAGTGTGCGAGTTAGTGTTAGGGTTAGGGTACGTGTTAGGGTTACGCTTTGGGTACGGGTTAGGGTTACATTTAGGGTTAGGGTAAGGGTTAGGTTTCGGGTTAGGGTTAGGGTACAGTTTAGGGTTAGGGTTCGGGTTAGGGTTAGATTTAGGATCAAGGTTAGGGTTAGGTTTAGGTTTAGGGTTAGGGTTAGGGTACACGTTAGGGTTACTGTACGGGATAGGGTTAGGTTTAGTGTTAGGGTTAGGGTTACATTACGGGTTAGGTTAGAGTTAGGGTTAGGTTTAGGGTTAGAGTACGGGGTAGGGTTAGTGTTAGGGTTAGGGTTAGTGTTAGGGTACGGGTTAGGGTTATAGTACAGGTTAGAGTTAGAGTTAGAGTTAGGTTTAGGTTTAGGTTTAGGGTTAGAGTACGGGTTAGGGTTTGTGTTAGGGTTAGGCTTAGTGTTAGGGTACGGATTAGGGTTAGGGTACGGGTTAGTTTTAGAGTACGGGTTAGGGTTAGGGTTAGGGTTAGGGTTAGGGTTAGTGTACGGATAGGGATAGGGTTAGGGTTAGGGTACGGGTTAGGGTTAGAGTATGGTTAGGGTTAGGTTTAGGGATAGAGTTAGTGTTAGAGTACGCGTTAGGGTTATTTTTAGGGTTAGGGTTAGGGTTAGTGTACGGATAGGGTTAGGGTTAGAGTTAGGTTTACGGTACGGGTTAGGGTTAGGTTTAGGGTATGGGTTAGGGTTAGTGTACGGGTTAAGTTTAGGGTTAGGGTTAGGTTTATGTTACGGGTTAGGGTTAGGGTACGGGTTAGTGTTAGGTTTCGGTGCGGGTTAGGGTTAGGGTACGGGTTAGTGTTAGGGTTAGGTATAGTGTACGGGTTAGGGTTAGTGTTAGGGTTAGGTTTAGTGTTAGGTTTAGGATACGGTTTAGGACTAGGGTTAGGCTACGTGACAGGGTTAGGGTACGGGTTTGTCTATGGATAGGGTTAGGTTTTCGGTGCGGGTTAGAGTTAGGCCGTGGGTTAGGGTTATGTTACGGGTTAGGGTTAGGGTATGGGTTAGGGTTATGGTTAGTGAAGGGGTAGGGTTAGGGTTAATGTTAGGGTTAGGGTACAGGTTAGTGTTAGGGTACGGGTTAGGGTTAGGCTACGGGTTAGGTCTAGGTTTAGGGTTAGGTTTAGGATGCGGTTTAGGGTTAGGATTGGGGTACGGGATTAGGGTTAGGGTTAGGGTCAGGGTTAGGGTTATGTTAGGGTTAGGGTTAGGGTTGGGTACGTGTTCGGGTTACGGGTCGAGTTAGGGTTGGAGTAAGGGTTAGGTTTAGGGTTAGGATTATAGTTGGGGGTAGGGTTAGTGTTAGGATTACGTTTAGGTTTAGAGTACTGGTTAGGTTTAGTGTTAGGGTTATGGTTAGTGTGAGGGTTAGGGTTAAGGTTAGAGTACGGGTTAGGGTTAGGATTAGGGTTAGGGTTAGGTTTAGAGTACGGGATAGGGTTAGTGTTAGGGTTAGGGTTAGGGTTAGTGTACGGTTAGGGTTAGGTTTAGGGTCAGGGTTAGGGTTAGGGTTAGTGTTAGTGTACGCGTTAAGGTTAGGGTTGGGGTTAGGGTACGGGTTAGTTTTAGGGTTAGGGTACGAGTTAGGGTTATGGTTAAGGTTAGGGTTCGGGTTAGGGTATGGGTTAGGGTTAGGTTAAGGTTAAGGGTTATGGTTTGTGTTAGGGTTAGGGTTAAGTTTAGGTTGTGGGTTAGGGTTAGGGTTCGGGTTAAGGTTAGGGCTAGGTTTAGTGTACGGGTTTCGGTTAGTGTTAGGGTACGTGTTAGGTTTACCGTTTGGCTACGTGTTAGGTTAAGAGTTAGGGTTTTTTTTAGGGTTAGGGGTTATGGTAAGAGTTAGGGTTAGGCTACGGGAAGGGTTAGGGTACAGGTTGGGTTAGGGTTAGGGTACGGGTTAGGTTTATGTTTAGGTGCGGGTTAGGGTTAGGGTACGGGTTAGGGTTAGGTTTAGGGTCAGGGTTAAGATTAGGGATAGGGTTACGGTACGGGTTTGGGTTAGGTTTGGGGTTAGGGTACGGGTTAGTTTTAGGGATAGTGTACGTGTTAGCATTACGGTAAAGGTTAGGGTTAGTGTTAGGGTAAGGGTTAGGGTTAGGGTACAGGTAAGGGTTATGGTTAGGGTTAGGGTTAGGTTTAGGTTTAGGGTTGGTGTTAGGCTTAGGGTTAGGGTTACGGTTAGCGCTAGGGTATGGGTTAGGGTTACTATTAGGGTTATGGTATGGGTTAGGGTTAGGGTTAGGGTACAGGATAGGTTTGGGTACGTGTTTGGTCAAGGGTTAGGGTTAAGTTTAGGGTACGGGTTACGGTTAGGGTTAGGTTTAGGGTTAGGATTAGGGTATGGGTTAGGTTTAGGGTACGGGTTAGAGTTAGGGTTAGGGTACGAGTTAGGGTTAGGGTTAGGTTTAGGGTATGGTGTAGGGTTAAGGTTAGGGTTAGGTTTATGTTATGGGTTAGGGTTACAGTACGGGTTAGGGTTAGGATGAGGGTTAAGGTTAGGGTTAGAATACGGTTATGGTTAGGGTTAGGGTTAGGGTTAGGGTTAGAGTATGGGTTAGGGTTAGTGTTCGGGTTAGGGAAAGGTTTAGGGTTAGGTTTAGGGTTATGGTACGGGTTATGGTTAGGGTTAGGGTTAGGGTTAGAGTACGGGGTAGGGTTAGTGTTAGGGTTAGGGTTAGGTTTAATGTACGGGTTAGGCTTAGGGTTAGGTTTAGGGTTAGGTTACGGGTTAGGGTTAGGTTTAGGGTACGGTATAGGGATAGCGTACGTGTTAAGTTTAGGGTTAGGGTTAGGGTTAGGTTACGGGTTAGGGTTAGGGTACGGGTTATGGTTAGGTTTAGTGTGCGGGTTAGTGTACGGGTTAGGTTTAAGTTAAGGGTCAGGGTTAGGGTTAGGGTTACTGTTAGGGTATGGGTTAGCCTTAGGGTTGGGGTTAGGGTACGGGTTAGTTTTAGGGTTAGGGTACGGGTTAGGGTTACGGTTAAAGTTAGGGATAGGGTTAGGGTGTGGGTTAGGGTTTGGGAAGGGATAGGGTTAGGGTTAGGTTTAGAGTACAGGTTAGGTTTAGGGTTAGCTTTAGAGTACGTGTTAGGGTTAGTGTTAGGGTTAGAGTTAGGGTTAATATACGGGTTAGGGTTAGGGTTAGGTTTAGGTTTAGGATTCGGGTTAGGGTTAGGTTTAGGGTACGGGATAAGGTTAGCGTACGGGTTAAGTTTAGGGTTAGGCTTAGGTTTAGGTTACGGGTTTGGGTTAGGGTACGTGTTACGGTTAGGTTTAGGGTGCGGGTTAGGGTTAGGGTTAGGATTAGTGTAAGGGTTAGGGTTAGGTTTAGGGTCAGGGTTAGGGTACGTGGTAGGGTTAGGTTTTGTGTACGGGTTAGGGTTACGTTTAGGGTTAGGGTATGGGTTAGGTTTAGGGTACGGGGTAAGGTTAGGGTTAGGGTCAGGGTTAAGGTTAGGGTTAGGGTACGAGTTACGGTTATGGTTAGGGTACGGGTTAGGTTTAGGGTTATGGTATGGGTTAGGGTTACAGTATGGGTTAGGGTTAGGGTGAGGGTTAGGGTTAGGTTTAGAGTACGGTTAGTGTTAGGGTTAGGGTTAGGGTTAGGGTTAGGGTACAGGTTAGTGTTAGGGTTAGGTTTAGGGTTAGAGTACGGGGTAGGATTAGTGTTAGGGTTAAGGTTAGGGTTAGTGTACGGGTTAGGGTTACGTTTAGGGTTAGGTTTAGTGTACGGTGTAGGGTTAGTGTTAGGGTTAGGTTTGGGGTTAATGTACGGTTAAGGCTTAGGGTTAGCTTTAGGGTTAGGATACGGTTTAGGGTTAGGTGTAAGGCACGGGATAGGGTTAGCGTACGGGTTAAGTTTAGGGTTATGGTTAGGTTTAGGTTACGGGTTAGGGTTAGGTTACGGGTTAGGGTTAGGTTTTGGGTGCGGGATAGGGTTAGGTTTAGGTTAGTGTAAGGGCTAGTGTTAGGTTTAGGGTCAGGGTTAGGGTTAGGTTTAGTGTTAGGGTACGGGTTAGGGTTAGGGTTGGTTTTAGGGTACGGGTTAGTTTTAGGGTTAGGGTATGGGTTAAGGTTACGGTTAAGGTTAGGGTTAGGTTTAGGTTATGGGTTAGTGTTAGGTTACGGTTAAGGGTTATGGTTTGGGTTAGGGTAGGGTTAAGTTTAGGGTGCGGTTTATGGTTATGGTTAGGGTTAGGGTTAGAATACGGGTTTGGGTTAGTGTTAGGGTACGGGTTATGTTTACCGTTTGGGTACGGGTTAGGGTAAGGGTTAGTGTCAGGATTAGGGTTAGGGTATGTTTTATGGTTAGGGTTTGGGTATGGGTTAGGATTAGGGATAGGGTTTGGAAGGGGTTAGGGTTAGGTTTGGGGTTATGGTACGGGTTATTTTTAGGGTTATGGTACGGGTTAGGGTTACGGTTAATGTTAGGGTTAGTGTTAGGTATGGGTTAGGTTTAGGTTACGGGTAAGGGTTATGGTTAGGGTTACGGTTAGGTTTAGGTTTAGGGTGCAGTTTAGGCTTAGAGTTAGGGTTGGGGTTAGCGCTAGTGTATGGGTTAGGGTTACACTTAGGGTTTGGGTACGGGTTAGGGTTAGGGTTAGGTACGGGATAGTGTTGGGTACGGGTTAGGACAAGGGTTAGGGTTAGATTTAGGGTACGGGATAGGGTTAGGGTTAGGATTAGGGTTAGGTTTATGGTATGGGTTAGGTTTAGGGTACGGGTTAGGGTTAGGGTTAGGGTCAGGGTTAGGGTTAGTGTTAGGGTATGAGTTATGGTTAGGGTGTGGTTTAGGTTACGGGTTAGGGTTAGGGTAGAGTACAGGTTAGGTTTAGTGTTAGGGTTAGGGTTAGAGTTATGGTTAGTGTTAGAGTACGGGGTATGTTTTGTGTTAGGGTTAGGGTTAGGGTTAAAGTACAGGTTAGGCTTAGGGTTAGGTTTAGGGTTAGGTTACGGGTTAGGTTTAGGTTTAGGTGTGGGTTAGGGTTAGGTTTAGTTTTAGGTTACGGGTTAGGGTTAGGGTTGGTTAGGGTACGGGTTAATTTTAGGGTTAGGGTATGGGTCAGGGTTACGGTTAAGTTTAGGGTTTGGTTTAGGGTATGGGTTAGGGTAAGGGTATGGGTAAGGGTTATGGTTAGGGTGAGGGTTAAGTTTAGGTTTTGGGTGCGGGTTAGGGTTAGGGTTAGGGTTAGCGCTTGGGTATGGGTTAGGGTTACTCTTAGGTTTTGGGTACGGTTTAAGGTTAGGGTTAGGTTACGGGATAGGGTTGGGTACGTGTTAGGTCAAGGGTTAGGGTTAGGTTTAGGGTACAGGTTAGGGTTAGGGTTAGGATTAGGGTAAGGTTTAGGGTATGGGTTAGGCTTAGGGTATGGTTTAGGGTTAGGGTCAGGGTTAGGGTTAGGGTTAGGGTTAGGGTACGGGTTAGGGTTAGGTTTAGGGTACGGTTCGGGTTAGGTTTAGGGTTAGGGTACAGGTTAGGTTTAGTGTACGGGATAGGGTTAGGGTTAGGGTCAGGGTTAGGGTTAGGGTTAGGGTATGAATTAGGGTTAGGGTTAGGGAACGGGTTAGGTTTAGGGTTATGGTATGGGTTTGGTTTACAGTACGGGTTAGGGTTAGGGTGAGGTTTAGGGTTAGGGTAAGAGTACAGTTAAGGTTAGGGTTAGGGTTAGAGTACAGGATAGTGTTGGTGTTAGGGTAAGGGTTAGGGTTAGGGTTAGGGTACGGTTATGGGTTAGGGTTAGGGTTACGGTAAGGGTTAGAGTACGTGGTAGGGTTGGTGTTTGGGTGAGGGTTAGGGTACGGTTTAGGGTTACGGTTAGGGTCACATTTAGGGATAGGGTTAGGGTTAGGGTTAGCGCTAGGGTATGGGTTAGGGTTACTCTAGGTTTTGGGTACGTGTTAGGGTTAAGGTTATGTTACGGGATAGGGTTTTGTATGGGTTAGGTCAAGGGTTTGGGTTAGGTTTAGGTACGGGTTAGGGTTAGGGTTAGCATTAAGGTTAGGGTTACGGTATGGGTTAGGCTTAGGGTACGGGTTAGGATTAGGTTTAGGGTACGTGTTAGGGTTAGGTTTAGGGTAAAGGTAAGGGTTAGTTTGGGGTTAGGGTATGGGTTAGGTTTAGTGTACGGGTTAGGGTTAGGGTCAGGGTTAGGTTTAGGGTCAGGGTACGGGTTAGGTTTAGGTTACGGGTTAGGGTTAGGGTTCGGGTTAGGGTTAGGTTTAGGGTCAGGGTTTTCTGTTAGGGTTAGTGTTAGGGTACGGGTTAGGGTTAGGGTTTGGATACGGGTTAGGGTTAGGGTACGGGTTATGGTTAGGGTTAGGATTAGGGTAAGGTTTAGGGTTAGGGTACGGGTTAGGTTTAGGGTTAGTGTTAGAGTACGGGGTAGCGTTAGTGTTAGGGTTAGGGTTAGGGTTAGATTACGGGGTTGGCTTAGGGTTAGGGTAGGGTTAGGATACGGGTTATGTTTAGGTTTAGGGTACGGGATAGTGTTTGCATACGTTTTAAGTTTAGGGTTAGGGTTAGGTTTAGGTTACGGGTTAGGGTTAGGGTTTGGGTTAGGGTTAGGTTTAGGGTCAGGGTTTGGGTTAGGGTTAGTGTTAGGGTACGGGTTAGGGTTAGGGTTGCGGTTAGGGTACGGGTTAGTTTTAGAGTTAGGGTACAGGTTAGGATTATGGTTAAGGTTAGGTTTAGGGTTAGGGTATGGGTTAGGGTTAAGTTATGGTTAAGTGTTATGGTTTGGGTTAGGTGTAGGGTTAAGTTTAGGGTGCGGGTTAGGGTTAGGGTTAGGGTTAGAGTACGGGTTTCGGTTAGTGTTAGGGTACGGGTTGTGTTTACCGTTTGGGTATGGGTTAGGGTAGGGTTAGGGTTAGTTTTAGGGTTAGGGGTTAGCGTTAGAGTTAGGGTTAGGTTACGGGTAGGGTTAGGGTACGGGTTAGGGTTCAGGTTAGGGTTAGTGTATGGGTTAGGGTTTGGTTTAGGTTTAGGGTTAGGCTTATTGTTAGGTTTACGTTACGGGTTATGTTTAAGGTTCTGGTACGGGATAGGTTTAGTGTACGTGTTAGGTATAGAGTTAGTGTTAGGTTTAGTGTGCGGGTTAGGGTTAGGGTTAGTGTTCGTGTTAGGGTTAGGATTTGGGTACTGCTTAGGGTTACGTTTAGGGTTAGGGTACGTGTTAGGTTTATGGTTAGGGTAAGGGTTAGTGTTAGGGTACGGGTTAGGGTTAGAGTATGGGTTAGGGTTAGGTTTAGGGTTAGGGTTAGAGTACGGGTTAGGGTTAGTATTAGGGTTAGGGTTAGGATTAGTGTACGGATAGGGTTAGGGTTAGGGTTAGGGTTTGGGAACGGGTTAGGTTAGGGTTAGGTTACGAATTAGGGTTGGGTACAGGTTAGGTCAAGGGTTACGTTTAGGGTTAGGGTACGGGTTAGGTTTAGGGTTAGGGTAAGGGTTTGCGTTAGGGTACGGGATAGGTTTAGAATATGGGTTAGGGTTAGGTTTAGGGTAAGGGATAGGGTTAGCGTACAGGTTAAGTTTGGGTTAGGGTTAGGTTTAGGTTACGGGTTAGGGTTAGGGTACGGGTTAGGGTTAGGGTTAGTGTAAGGGTTAGTGTTAGGTTTAGGGTCAGGGTTAGGGTTAGGTTTAGTTTTAGGGTACGGGTTATGGTTAGGGTTAGTGTAAGGGTTAGGGTTAGGTTTAGGGTTAGGCTACGGGTTACGGTTATGGTTAAGTTTAGGGTTAGGTTTAGGGTATGGGTTAGGGTTAAGTTACGGTTAAGTATTATGGTTTGGGTTAGGTTTAGGGTTAAGTTTATTGTGCGGGTTAGGGTTAGGGTTAGGTTTAGGGTTACGGTTAGAGTACGGGTTTGGTTTAGTATAGGGTACGGGTCAGGTTTACCCTTTGGGTACGGGTTAGGGTAAGGGTTAGGGTTAGGGTGAGGGGTTAGGGTTAGAGTAACGGTTAGGATATGGGTAGGGTTAGGGTACGGGTTAGGGTTAGGGTTAGGGTTCGGGTGAGGGTTAGTGTACGGGTTAGGTTTAGGTTTTGGGTTAGGGTTAGGGTTAGTGTTAGGGTTACGGTACGGGTTAGGGATAAGGTTAGGGTACGGAATAGGGTTAGTGTAGGTGTTAGGTCTAGGGTTAGGGTTAGGTTTAGTGTGTGGGTTAAGGTTAGGTTTAGGGTTAGTGTTAGGGTACGTGTTAGGGTTAGGGTTTGGGTACGGGTTAGGGTTAGGGTACGGGTTAGGTTTAGGGTTAGGATTAGGGTAAGGGTTAGGGTTAGGGTACGGGTTAGGCTTAGGGTTAGGGTTAGAGTTAGGGTACGGGTTAGGGTTAGGGTACAGGTTACGTCTAGGGTTAGTGTTAGGTTTAGGTTGCGGGTTAGTGTTAGTGTTAGGGTACTGGATTAGGGTTAGGTCTAGAGTTAGGGTTATGTTTAGGATGCGGGTTAGTGTTAGGGTTAGGGTATGGGATTAGGGTTAGGGTTAGGGTCAGGGTTACGGATAGGTTTAGGGCTAGGTTTACGGTTAGGGTACGGGTAAAGTTAATGGTACGAGTTAGGGTTAGGTTTAGGGTTAGGTTTAGGTTTTGGTTTATAGTAGGGGGTTAGGGTTAGTGTTAGGGTTAGGTTTAGGGTTAGGGGACGGGTTAGGGTTAGGGTACGGGTTAGGGTTAGGGTTAGGGTTAGGGTCAGGGTTAAGGTTAGGGTTAGGGTACGAGTTAAGGTTAGGATTAGGTTTAGGGTACGGGTGAGGGTTAGTGTTAGGGGTTATGGTGAGGGTTAGGGTTAGGGTACGTTTAAGGTTAGGCGTAGGTTATGTGTTAGGTTTAGGGTTAGGGTTAGGGGTAGGGTTATACTACGTGTTAGGGTACAGTTTAGGGTTAGGGTTAGTGTATGGGTTTGGGTACGGGTTAGGGTTAGGTTTAAGGTACGGGTAACGGTACGGGTTAGGGTTAGGGTACGGGTTAGGGTACGGGTTTGTGTTAGTGTTAGGGTACAGGTTAGGTTTAATGTTTGGGTACGGGTTAGGGTAAGGGTTAGGCTTATGGTAGGGTTAGTGTTAGGGTTAGGCTACTGGTTAGGTTTAGGGTACGGGTTAGGGTTAGGGTTAGGGTTAGTGTACGGGATAGGGTTAGGATTAGGGTTAGTGTTAGTGTTAGGGTTATGGTATGGGTTAGCGTTAGGGTTAGTGTACGGGATAGGGTTAGGGTACGGGTTAGGTCTAGGGTTAGGGTTAGGTTTAGGGTGTGGGTTAGGGTTAGGCCTGGTTAGGGTGAGGGTTAGGGTTAGTGTTAGGGTTAGGGTACGGGTTAGGGTTAGGGTTAGTGTACGGTTTAGGGTTAGGTTTAGGGTTCGTGTTAGGGTTAGGGTACGGGTTAGGGTTAGGGTTAGGGTCATGTTTAGGGTTAGGGATAGGGTACGAGTTAGGGTTAGGGTTTGGTTTAGGGTACTTGTTAGGGTTAGGGTACAGGTTAGGTTTAGGGTTAGGGTCAGGGTTAGGGTTAGGGTTAGGGAACGAGTTAGGTTTAGGGTTATGTTTAGGGTACGGTTTAGGGTTAGGTTTAGGGGTTAGGGTTAGGTTTGGGTATGTGTTAGGTATAGGGTACGGGTTAGGGGTAGGGGTAGGGTATGGGTTAGGTTTCAGGTTAGGGTTAGGGCTAGGTTTATGGTATGGGTAGGGTACAGGTTAGGGTTTGGGTTAGTGTTAGGGTACGGGTTAGGGTTAGGGTTGGGATTAGGGTACGGGTTAGTTTTAGGGATAGGGTACGGGTTAGGGTTATGGTTAAGTTTAGGGTTAGGGTTAGGGTATGTGTTAGGGTTAGGTTAAGGTTAGGGTTATGGTTTGGGTTAGGGTTAGGGTTAAGTTTAGTGTGCGTGTTAGGGTTAGGTTTAGGGTTAGGGTTAGCGTTATAGTACGGTTTTGGGTTAGTGTTAGGATACGGATTAGTTTTACCGTTTGGGTACGGGTTAGGGTAAGGATTAGGGTTAGGGTTAGGGTTAGGGGTTAGGGTTAGGGTTATTGTTAGGCTACTGGTAGGGTTAGGGTGTGGGTTCGGGTTAGAGTTAGGGTTCGGGTTAGGGTTAGTGAACGTGTTAGGGTTAGGGTTAGGGTTATTTTTAGTGTTAGGGTTACAGTACGGGTTAGGGTTAAGGTTACGGTATGGGATAGGGTTAGTGTACTAGTTAGGTGTAGGTTTAGGGTTAGGTTTAGTGTGCGGGTTAGGGTTAGGGTTAGGGTTAGGGTTAGGGTACGTGTTAGGGTTATGGTTTGGGAATGGGTTAGGGTTCCGTTTAGAGTTAGTGTACGGGGTACGTTTAGGGTTAGTGTAAGTGTTAGTTTTAGGGTACGGGTTAGGGTTAGAATACGGTTAGGGTTAGGTTAGGGTTAGGGTTAGTGTTAGAGTACGGGTTAGGGTTAGTGTTAGGTTTAGGGTTAGGTTTAGGGTACGGGTTAGGGTTAGGGTTAGGTTTAGGGTTAGAGTTAGGGTATGGGTTATGCTTAGGGTACGGGTTACGGTTAGCGTTAGGGTCAGGGTTAGGGTTCGGTTTAGGGTACGAGTTAGTGTTAGGGTTAGGTTTAGTGTACGGGTTAGGGTTAGGGTTAAAGTACGGGTTAGGTTTAGGGTACGGGTTAGGCTTTGGTTTAGGGTCAGTGTTAGGGTTAGGGTACGAGTTAGGGTTAGGGTTAGGGTACGGGTTAGGGTTACAGTCCGGGTTAGGGTTAGGGTGAGGGTTAGGGTTAGGGTGAGGGTTAGGGTTAGGTTTAGAGTATGGTTAGGGATAGGGTTAGGGTTAGAGTACGGGTTAGGGTTAGTGTTAGGGTTAGGGTTAGTGTTAGGGTTAATACGGGTTAGGCTAAGGGTTAGGTTAAGGGTTAGGATACGGGTTAGGGTTAGGTTTAGGATAAGGGATAGGGTTAGCGTACGGGTTAAGTGTAGGTTTAGGGTTAGGTTTAGGTTATGGGTTAGGGTTAGGGTACGGGTTAGGGTTAGGATTCGGTGCGGGTTAGGGTTAGGGTACGGGTTAGGGTTAGGGTACGGGTTAGGGTTAATGTACGGTTAGGGTTAGGTTTAGGGTCAGGGTTAGGGTTAGGGTTAGTGTTAGGTTTACCTTTGGGTACATGTTAGGGTAAGGGTTAGGGTTAGGGTTAGGTTTAAGCGTTTGGGTAAGGGTTAGGGTTAGTGTTAGGTTTATTGTTTGGGTACGTGTTAGGGTAAGGGTTAGGGTTAGGTTTAGGTTTAAGGGTTTGGGTTAGTGTTAGGGTACGGGTTAGGTTTACCGTTTGGGTAAAGGTTAGGGTAAGGGTTAGGGTTAGGGTTAGGGGTTAAGGTTAGAGTTAGGGTTAGGCTACGGGTAGGGTTAGGGTATGGGTTAGGGTTAGTGTTAGGGTTACGGTACGGGTTAGGGTTAAGGTTAGGGTACAGGATAGGGTTAGTGTAGGTGTTAGGTATAGGGTTAGGTTTAGGTTTAGTGTGCGAGTTAGTGTTAGGGTTAGGGTACGTGTTAGGGTTACGCTTTGGGTACGGGTTAGGGTTACATTTAGGGTTAGGGTAAGGGTTAGGTTTCGGGTTAGGGTTAGGGTACAGTTTAGGGTTAGGGTACGGGTTAGGGTTAGATTTAGGATCAAGGTTAGGGTTAGGTTTAGGTTTAGGGTTAGGGTTAGGGTACGCGTTAGGGTTACTGTACGGGATAGGGTTAGGTTTAGTGTTAGGGTTAGGGTTACATTACGGGTTAGGTTAGAGTTAGGGTTAGGTTTAGGGTTAGAGTACGGGGTAGGGTTAGTGTTAGGGTTAGGGTTAGTGTTAGGGTACGGGTTAGGGTTATAGTACAGGTTAGAGTTAGAGTTAGAGTTAGGTTTAGGTTTAGGTTTAGGGTTAGAGTACGGGTTAGGGTTTGTGTTAGGGTTAGGCTTAGTGTTAGGGTACGGATTAGGGTTAGGGTACGGGTTAGTTTTAGAGTACGGGTTAGGGTTAGGGTTAGGGTTAGGGTTAGGGTTAGTGTACGGATAGGGATAGGGTTAGGGTTAGGGTACGGGTTAGGGTTAGAGTATGGTTAGGGTTAGGTTTAGGGATAGAGTTAGTGTTAGAGTACGCGTTAGGGTTATTTTTAGGGTTAGGGTTAGGGTTAGTGTACGGATAGGGTTAGGGTTAGAGTTAGGTTTACGGTACAGGTTAGGGTTAGGTTTAGGGTATGGGTTAGGGTTAGTGTACGGGTTAAGTTTAGGGTTAGGGTTAGGTTTATGTTACGGGTTAGGGTTAGGGTACGGGTTAGTGTTAGGTTTCGGTGCGGGTTAGGGTTAGGGTACGGGTTAGTGTTAGGGTTAGGTATAGTGTACGGGTTAGGGTTAGTGTTAGGGTTAGGTTAGTGTTAGGTTTAGGATACGGTTTAGGACTAGGGTTAGGCTACGTGACAGGGTTAGGGTACGGGTTTGTCTATGGATAGGGTTAGGTTTTCGGTGCGGGTTAGAGTTAGGCCGTGGGTTAGGGTTATGTTACGGGTTAGGGTTAGGGTATGGGTTAGGGTTATGGTTAGTGAAGGGGTAGGGTTAGGGTTAATGTTAGGGTTAGGGTACAGGTTAGTGTTAGGGTACGGGTTAGGGTTAGGCTACGGGTTAGGTCTAGGTTTAGGGTTAGGTTTAGGATGCGGTTTAGGGTTAGGATTGGGGTACGGGATTAGGGTTAGGGTTAGGGTCAGGGTTAGGGTTATGTTAGGGTTAGGGTTAGGGTTGGGTACGTGTTCGGGTTACGGGTCGAGTTAGGGTTGGAGTAAGGGTTAGGTTTAGGGTTAGGATTATAGTTGGGGGTAGGGTTAGTGTTAGGATTACGTTTAGGTTTAGAGTACTGGTTAGGTTTAGTGTTAGGGTTATGGTTAGTGTTAGGGTTAGGGTTAAGGTTAGAGTACGGGTTAGGGTTAGGATTAGGGTTAGGGTTAGGTTTAGAGTACGGAATAGGGTTAGTTTTAGGGTTAGGGTTAGGGTTAGTGTACGGTTAGGGTTAGGTTTAGGGTCAGGGTTAGGGTTAGGGTTAGTGTTACTGTACGCGTTAAGGTTAGGGTTGGGGTTAGGGTACGGGTTAGTTTTAGGGTTAGGGTACGAGTTAGGGTTATGGTTAAGGTTAGGGTTCGGGTTAGGGTATGGGTTAGGGTTAGGTTAAGGTTAAGGGTTATGGTTTGTGTTAGGGTTAGGGTTAAGTTTAGGTTGTGGGTTAGGGTTAGGGTTCGGGTTAGGGTTAGGGTTAGGTTTAGTGTACGGGTTTCGGTTAGTGTTAGGGTGCGTGTTAGGTTTACCGTTTGGCTACGTGTTAGGTTAAGAGTTAGGGTTTTTTTTAGGGTTAGGGGTTATGGTAAGAGTTAGGGTTAGGCTACGGGAAGGGTTAGGGTACAGGTTAGGGTTAGGGTTAGGGTACGGGTTAGGTTTAGGTTTAGGTGCGGGTTAGGGTTAGGGTACGGGTTAGGGTTAGGTTTAGGGTCAGGGTTAAGATTAGGGATAGGGTTACGGTACGGGTTAGGGTTAGGTTTGGGGTTAGTGTACGGGTTAGTTTTAGGGATAGGGTACGTGTTAGCATTACGGTAAAGGTTAGGGTTAGTGTTAGGGTAAGGGTTAGGGTTAGGGTACGGGTAAGGGTTAGGGTTAGGGTTAGGGTTAGGTTTAGGTTTAGGGTTGGTGTTAGGCTTAGGGTTAGGGTTACGGTTAGCGCTAGGGTATGGGTTAGGGTTACTATTAGGGTTATGGTATGGGTTAGGGTTAGGGTTAGGGTACAGGATAGGTTTGGGTACGTGTTTGGTCAAGGGTTAGGGTTAAGTTTAGGGTACGGGTTATGGTTAGGGTTAGGTTTAGGGTTAGGATTAGGGTATGGGTTAGGTTTAGGGTACGGGTTAGAGTTAGGGTTAGGGTACGAGTTAGGGTTAGGGTTAGGTTTAGGGTACGGTGTAGGGTTAAGGTTAGGGTTAGGTTTATGTTATGGGTTAGGGTTACAGTACGGGTTAGGGTTAGGATGAGGGTTAGGGTTAGGGTTAGAATACGGTTATGGTTAGGGTTAGGGTTAGGGTTAGGGTTAGAGTATGGGTTAGGGTTAGTGTTCGGGTTAGGGAAAGGTTTAGGGTTAGGTTTAGGGTTATGGTACGGGTTATGGTTAGGGTTAGGGTTAGGGTTAGAGTACGGGGTAGGGTTAGTGTTAGGGTTAGGGTTAGGTTTAATGTACGGGTTAGGCTTAGGGTTAGGTTTAGGGTTAGGTTACGGGTTAGGGTTAGGTTTAGGGTACGGTATAGGGATAGCGTACGTGTTAAGTTTAGGGTTAGGGTTAGGGTTAGGTTACGGGTTAGGGTTAGGGTACGGGTTATGGTTAGGTTTAGTGTGCGGGTTAGTGTACGGGTTAGGTTTAAGTTAAGGGTCAGGGTTAGGGTTAGGGTTACTGTTAGGGTATGGGTTAGCCTTAGGGTTGGGGTTAGGGTACGGGTTAGTTTTAGGGTTAGGGTACGGGTTAGGGTTATGGTTAAAGTTAGGGATAGGGTTAGGGTGTGGGTTAGGGTTTGGGAAGGGATAGGGTTAGGGTTAGGTTTAGAGTACAGGTTAGGTTTAGGGTTAGGTTTAGAGTACGTGTTAGGGTTAGTGTTAGGGTTAGAGTTAGGGTTAATATACGGGTTAGGCTTAGGGTTAGGTTTAGGTTTAGGATTCGGGTTAGGGTTAGGTTTAGGGTACGGGATAAGGTTAGCGTACGGGTTAAGTTTAGGGTTAGGCTTAGGTTTAGGTTACGGGTTAGGGTTAGGGTACGTGTTACGGTTAGGTTTAGGGTGCGGGTTAGGGTTAGGGTTAGGATTAGTGTAAGGGTTAGGGTTAGGTTTAGGGTCAGGGTTAGGGTACGTGGTAGGGTTAGGTTTTGTGTACGGGTTAGGGTTACGTTTAGGGTTAGGGTATGGGTTAGGTTTAGGGTACGGGGTAAGGTTAGGGTTAGGGTCAGGGTTAAGGTTAGGGTTAGGGTATGAGTTACGGTTATGGTTAGGGTACGGGTTAGGTTTAGGGTTATGGTATGGGTTAGGGTTACAGTATGGGTTAGGGTTAGGGTGAGGGTTAGGGTTAGGTTTAGAGTACGGTTAGTGTTAGGGTTAGGGTTAGGGTTAGGGTTAGGGTTAGGGTACAGGTTAGTGTTAGGGTTAGGTTTAGGGTTAGAGTACGGGGTAGGATTAGTGTTAGGGTTAAGGTTAGGGTTAGTGTACGGGTTAGGGTTACGTTTAGGGTTAGGTTTAGTGTACGGTGTAGGGTTAGTGTTAGGGTTAGGTTTGGGGTTAATGTACGGTTAAGGCTTAGGGTTAGCTTTAGGGTTAGGATACGGTTTAGGGTTAGGTGTAAGGCACGGGATAGGGTTAGCGTACGGGTTAAGTTTAGGGTTATGGTTAGGTTTAGGTTACGGGTTAGGGTTAGGTTACGGGTTAGGGTTAGGTTTTGGGTGCGGGATAGGGTTAGGTTTAGGTTAGTGTAAGGGCTAGTGTTAGGTTTAGGGTCAGGGTTAGGGTTAGGTTTAGTGTTAGGGTACGGGTTAGGGTTAGGGTTGGTTTTAGGGTACGGGTTAGTTTTAGGGTTAGGGTATGGGTTAAGGTTACGGTTAAGGTTAGGGTAGGTTTAGGTTATGGGTTAGTTAGGTTACGGTTAAGGGTTATGGTTTGGGTTAGGGTAGGGTTAAGTTTAGGGTGCGGTTTATGGTTATGGTTAGGGTTAGGGTTAGAATACGGGTTTGGGTTAGTGTTAGGGTACGGGTTATGTTTACCGTTTGGGTACGGGTTAGGGTAAGGGTTAGTGTCAGGATTAGGGTTAGGGTATGTTTTATGGTTAGGGTTTGGGTATGGGTTAGGATTAGGGATAGGGTTTGGAAGGGGTTAGGGTTAGGTTTGGGGTTATGGTACGGGTTATTTTTAGGGTTATGGTACGGGTTAGGGTTACGGTTAATGTTAGGGTTAGTGTTAGGTATGGGTTAGGTTTAGGTTACGGGTAAGGGTTATGGTTAGGGTTACGGTTAGGTTTAGGTTTAGGGTGCAGTTTAGGCTTAGAGTTAGGTTTGGGGTTAGCGCTAGTGTATGGGTTAGGGTTACACTTAGGGTTTGGGTACGGGTTAGGGTTAGGGTTAGGTAAGGGATAGTGTTGGGTACGGGTTAGGACAAGGGTTAGGGTTAGATTTAGGGTACGGGATAGGGTTAGGGTTAGGATTAGGGTTAGGTTTATGGTATGGGTTAGGTTTAGGGTAAGGGTTAGGGTTAGGGTTAGGGTCAGGGTTAGGGTTAGTGTTAGGGTATGAGTTATGGTTAGGGTGTGGTTTAGGTTACGGGTTAGGGTTAGGGTTAGAGTACAGGTTAGGTTTAGTGTTAGGGTTAGGGTTAGAGTTATGGTTAGTGTTAGAGTACGGGGTATGTTTAGTGTTAGGGTTAGGGTTAGGGTTAAAGTACAGGTTAGGCTTAGGGTTAGGTTTAGGGTTAGGTTACGGGTTAGGTTTAGGTTTAGGTGTGGGTTAGGGTTAGGTTTAGTTTTAGGTTACGGGTTAGGGTTAGGGTTGGTTAGGGTACGGGTTAATTTTAGGGTTAGGGTATGGGTCAGGGTTACGGTTAAGTTTAGGGTTTGGTTTAGGGTATGGGTTAGGGTAAGGGTATGGGTAAGGGTTATGGTTAGGGTGAGGGTTAAGTTTAGGTTTTGGGTGCGGGTTAGGGTTAGGGTTAGGGTTAGCGCTTGGGTATGGGTTAGGGTTACTCTTAGGTTTTGGGTACGGTTTAAGGTTAGGGTTAGGTTACGGGATAGGGTTGGGTACGTGTTAGGTCAAGGGTTAGGGTTAGGTTTAGGGTACAGGTTAGGGTTAGGGTTAGGATTAGGGTAAGGTTTAGGGTATGGGTTAGGCTTAGGGTATGGTTTAGGGTTAGGGTCAGGGTTAGGGTTAGGGTTAGGGTTAGGGTACGGGTTAGGGTTAGGTTTAGGGTACAGTTCGGGTTAGGTTTAGGGTTAGGGTACAGGTTAGGTTTAGTGTACGGGATAGGGTTAGGGTTAGGGTCAGGGTTAGGGTTAGGGTTAGGGTATGAATTAGGGTTAGGGTTAGGGTACGGGTTAGGTTTAGGGTTATGGTACGGGTTTGGTTTACAGTACGGGTTAGGGTTAGGGTGAGGTTTAGGGTTAGGGTAAGAGTACAGTTAAGGTTAGGGTTAGGGTTAGAGTACAGGATAGTGTTGGTGTTAGGGTAAGGGTTAGGGTTAGGGTTAGGATTATGGTAAGGGTTAGAGTACGTGGTAGGGTTGGTGTTTGGGTTAGGGTTAGGGTACGGTTTAGGGTTGCGGTTAGGGTCACATTTAGGCATAGGGTTAGGGTTGGGGTTAGCGCTAGCGTATGGGTTAGGGTTACTCTAAGTTTTGGGTACGTGTTAGGGTTAAGGTTAGGTTACGGGATAGGGTTTTGTATGGGTTAGGTCAAGGGTTTGGGTTAGGTTTAGGTACGGGTTAGGGTTAGGGTTAGCATTAGGGTTAGGGTTACGGTATGGGTTAGGCTTAGGGTACGGGTTAGGATTAGGTTTAGGGTACGTGTTAGGGTTAGGTTTAGGGTAAAGGTAAGGGTTAGTTTGGGGTTAGGGTATGGGTTAGGTTTAGTGTATGGGTTAGGGTTAGGGTCAGGGTTAGGTTAGGGTCAGGGTACGGGTTAGGGTTAGGTTTAGGGTACGAGTTAGGGTTAGGTTTAGGGTTAGGGTTCAGGTTAGGTTTATGGTACGGGTTAGGGTTAGGGTTACGGTTAGGGTTAGGATTAGGGTTAGGGTAAGAATTAGGGATAGGGTTAGGGTACGGGTTAGGGTTAGGGTTATGGTACGGGTTAGGGTTACAGTACGGGTTAGGGTTTGGGTGAGTCTTCGGGTTAGGGTTAGAATACGGTTAGGGTTAGGGTTAGGGTTAGAGTACGGGTTAGGGTTAGTGTTAGGGTTAGGGTTAGGGTTAGGGTTAGAGTACTGGGTAGGGTTAGTGTTAGGGTTAGGGTTAGGGTTAGAGTACGGGTTAGGGTTAGTGTTAGGGTTAGGGTTAGTTTTAGGGTATGGGTACGGGTACGGGTTAGGGTTAGGGTTAGAGTACGGGGAAGGTTAGGTTTAGGGTTAGGGTTAGGGTACGGGATAGGGTTGGGTACGGGTTACGACAAGGGTTAGGGTTAGGTTTAGGATACGGGATAGGGTTAGGGGTAGGTTTAGTGTTAGGTTTAGGGTATGGGTTAGGGTTAGGGTTAGGGTCAGATTTAGGGTTAGGGATAGGGTACGAGTTAGTGTTAGGGTTAGGTTTAGGGTACGGTTTAGGGTTACGGTTAGGTTTAAGGTTAGGGTTAGAGTATGGGGTAGGATTAGTGTTAGGGTTAGGTTAAGGGTTAAGGTACGGGTTAGGGTTAGAGTTAGGCTTAGGGTTAGAGTACAGGGTAGGGTTATGGTTAGGGTTGGAGTACAGATAGGGTTAGGGTAGGGTTAGGATTAGGGTACGGGTTAGGTTTAGGGTTAGGGTTAGAGTACGGGGTAGGATTAGTGTTAGGGTTAGGTTAAGGGTTAAGGTACGGGTTAGGGTTAGAGTTAGGCTTAGGGTTAGAGTACAGGGTAGGGTTATGGTTAGGGTTGGAGTACAGATAGGGTTAGGGTAGGGTTAAGATTAGGGTACGGGTTAGGTTTAGGGTTAGAGTACAGGTTAGGTTTAGTGTTAGGGTTAGGGTTAGGGTTAGGGTTAGGTTTAGGGTACGGGTTAGGGTTAGAGTGTGGGTTAGTGTTAGAGTACGGGGTAGGGTTAATGTTAGGGTTAGGGTTAGGGATAATGTACAGGTTAGGCTTAGGGTTAGGATTAGGGTTAGGTTATGGGTTAGGGTTAGGTTTAGGTGTGGGTTAGGGTTAAGGTTAGGGTTAGGTTTAGGTTACGGGTTAGGGTTAGTGCTGGTGTTAGGGTATGGGTTAATTTTAGGGTTAGGGTATGGGTCAGAATTACGGTTAAGTTTAGGGTTTGGTTTAGGGTATAGGTTAGGGTTAGGGGATGGGTAAGGGTTTGGTTAGGGTTAGGGTTAAGTTTAGGTTTAGAGTGCGGGTTACGGTTAGGGATACGGTTAGGGTTAGCGCTAGGGTATGGGTTAGGGTTACTCTTAGGTTTTGGGTATGGTTTAAGGTTAGGGTTAGGTTACGGGATAGGGTTGGGTATGTGTTAGGTCAAGGGTTAGGGTTAGGTTTAGGGTTAGGATTAGGGTAAGGGTTAGGGTATGGATTAGGCTTAGGGTACGGGTACGGGTTAGGGTCAGGGTCAGGGTTAGGGTTAGGGTACGGGTTAGGTTTAGGTTTAGGGTACGGTTCAGGTTATGTTTAGGGTTAGGGTACAGGTTAGGTTTAGGGTACGGGTTAGGGTTAGGGTTAGAGTCAGGTTTAGGGTTAGGGTTAGGGTACGAATTAGGGTTAGGGTTAGGGTACGGGTTAGGTTTAGGGTTATGGTATGGGTTTTAGTTACAGTACGGGTTAGGGTTAGGGTGAGGTTTAGGGTTAGGGTTAGAGTACAGTTAGGGTTAGGGTTAGGTTTAGGGTTAGAGTACGTGATAGGGTTGGTGTTAGGGTTAGGGTTAGGGTTACGGTTAGGGTTAGGGTTAGGGTATGGGTACGGGTTATGGTTAGGGTTAGGGTTAGTGTTAGGGTTAGAGTACGGGGTAGGGTTGGTGTTTGGGTTAGGGTTAGATTTAGGGTTAGGGTATGGTTTAGGCTTAGGGTACGGTTTAGGGTTAGGTTTAGGGTCAGGTTTAGGGTTAGGGTTAGGGTTAGGGTTAGCGCTACGGTATGGGTTAGGGTTACTGTTAGGTTTTGGGTACGGGTTAGTGTTAAGGTTAGGTTACGGGATAGGGTTGGGTACGAGTTAGGTCAAGGGTTAGGGATAAGTTTAGGTACGGGTTATGGTTAGGGTTAGGGTTATGGTATGGGTTAGGCTTAGGGTACGGGTAGGATTAGGGTTAGGGTACGGGTTAGGGTTAGGTTTAGGGTAGAGGTTATGGTTAGTTTGGGGTTACAGTATGGGTTAGGATTAGTGTACGGGTTAGGGTTAGGTTGAGGGTCAGGTTTAGGGTTAGGGTTAGGGTTAGGGTATGGGTTAGGGTTAGGTTTAGGATACGGGTTAGAGTTAGGTTTAGGGTTAGGGTACAGTTTAGGTTTAGGGAATGGAATAGGGTTAGGGTTACGGTCCGGGTTATGATTAGGGTTAGGGTTAGGGTACGGGGTCGGTTAGGGTTATGGTACGGGTTAGGGTTATAGTACGGGTTATGGTTAGGGTGAGGGTTAGGTTTAGGGTTAGAGTACGGGGTAGGGTTAGTGTTAGTGTTAGGGTTAGGGTTAATGTACGGGTAGGCTTAGGGTTAGGTTTAGGGTTAGGTTACGGGTTAGGGTTAGGTTTAGGGTACGGTTTAGGTCTAGGGTTAGGGTTAGGTTTAGGGTGTGGGTTATGGTTAGGCATCGGGTTAGGGATAGGGTACGGGATAGGTTTAGGGTGCGGGTTAGGGTTAGCTTTAGGTTTATGGTTTGGGTTAGGGTTAGGGTTGGGGTTAGTGTTAGGGTACGGGTTAGGGTTAAGGTACGGGTTAGGTCTAGGGTTAGGGTTAGGTTTAGGATGCGGGTTAGGGTTAGGGTTAGGGTACGGGATTAGGTTTAGGGTTACGGTCAGTGTTAGGGTTAGGTTTAAGGTTAGGGTTGGGGTTAGGGTACGGGTTCGGGTTACAGTACGAGTTAGGGTTAGGGTTAGGGTCAGTTTTAGGGTTAGGGTTATAGTAGGGGGTTAGGGTTAGTGTTAGGGTTAGGTTTAGGGTTAGAGAACAGGTTAGGTTTAGTTTTAGGGATATGGTTAGTGTTAGGTTTAGGGTTAGGTTTAGAGTACGGGATAGGGTTAGGTTTAGGTTTAGGGTTAGTTTAGAGTACGGGTTAGGGTTAGTGTTAGGGTTAGGGTTAGGATTAGGGTTAGGGTACGTTTAGGGTTAGGGTTAGGGTTAGGGTTAGCGTACGGGTTTGGGTTAGGTTTAGGGTACGGGATAGGGTTAGTGTACGGGTTAAGTTTAGGGTTAGTGTTAGGTTTAGGTTACGGGTTAAGCTTAGGGTACGGGTTTGGTTTAGGTTAGGTGCGGGTTAGGGTTAGGGTACGGTTTAGGGTACGGGTTAGGGTTCGGGTTAGGGTTAGTGTACGGGTTAGTGTACGGGTTAGGGTTAGGGTTAGGGTTAGTGTTAGGGTTACGGTACCGGTGAGGTTTAAGGTTAGGGTACGGCATCGGGGTAGTGTACGTGTTAGGTCTAGGGTTAGGGTTCGGTTTAGTGTGCGGGTTAGGTTTAGGGTTAGGTTAGGGTATGTGTTAGGGTTAGGGTTTGGGTACGGGTTAGGGTTACGTTTAGGTTTAGGGTACGGGTTAAGTTTAGGGTTAGGGTTAGTGTACGGTTTAGGGTTAGGGTACGGGATAGGGTTAAGATTAGGGTCAGGGTTAGGGTTAGGTTTAGGGTTAGGGTTAGGGTTAGGTTACGGGTTAAGGTTACTGAATGGGTTAGGGTTAGGTTTAGGGTACGGGATAGGGTTAGCGTATGGGTTAAGTTTAGGGTTAGGGTTAGGTTTAGGTTATGGGTTAGGTTTAGGGTATTGGTTAGGGTTAGGTTTAGGGTCAGGGTTAGGGTTAGGGTTAGGGTACGAGTTAGGTTTAGGGTTAGGGTACGGATTCGGGTTAGGGTATTGATACAGGTTAGGGTTACAGTACGGGTTAAGGTTAGGGTGAGGGTTAGGGTTAGGTTTAGAGTACGGTTAGGGTTAGGGTTAGAGTTAGGGTTAGAGTACGGTTTAGGGTTAGTGTCAGGGTTAGGGTTAGGGTTAGGTTACAGGTTAGAGTTTGGGTTAGGGTTACGGTTAGAGTACGGGGTAGGGTTAGTGTTAGGGTTAGGATTAGGTAACCCTAATGTGCGGGTTAGGCTTAGGGTTAGGTTTAGGGTTAGGATATGGGTTAGGGTTAGGTTTAGGTTACGGGATAGGGTTACGGTACGGGTTAAATTTAGGGTTAGGGTTAGGTTTAGGTTACGGGTTAGGTTTAGGGTATTGGTTAGGGTTAGGTTTAGGGTTAGGGTTAGGGTACGGGATAGGGTTAGGGTATGGGTTATGTCTAGGGTTAGGGTTAGGTTTAGGGTGCGGGTTACAGATAGGCCCTGGGTTAGGGTTAGGGTACGGGTTAAGGTTAGGGTATGGGTTAGGGTAATGGTTAGTGTACGGGTTAGGGTTAGGGTTAGTGTTAGGGTTAGGGTACGGGTTAGTGTTAGGGTACGGGTTAGGGTTAGGCTACGGGTTAGGTCTAGGTTTAGGGTTAGGTTTAGAATGCGGTTTAGGGTTAGGGTTAGGGTACGGGATTAGGGTTAGGGTTAGGGTCAGGGATAGGGTTAGGTTTAGGTTTAGGGTTAGGGTTGGGCACTGGTTCGGGTTACGGTACGAGTTAGGGTTAGGGTAAGGGTTAGGTTTAGGGATAGGATTATAGTAGGGGGTTAGGGTTAGTGTTAGGGTTACGTTTAGGGTTAGAGTACTGGTTAAGGTTAGTGTTAGGGTTATGGTTAGTGTTAGGGTTAGGGTATAGGTTAGAGTACGGGTTAGGGTTTGGTTTAGGGTTAGGGATAGGTTTAGAGTACGGGATAGGGTTACTGTTAGGGCTAGGATTATGGTTAGTGTGTGGTTCGGGTTAGGTTTAGGGTCGGGATTAGCGTTAGGGATAGGGTTTTGGTACGGGTTAGTTTTAGGGTTGGGGTTAGGGTACGTGTTAGTTTTAGGGTTAGTGTACGGGTTAGGGTTACGGTTATGGTTATGGTTAGGGTTAGGGTATGGTTTAGTGTTAGGGAATGGGTAAGGGTTATCGTTAGGGTTAGGGTTAGGTTTAGGTTTAGGGTGCGGGTCAGGGTTAGGGTTAGTGTTAGTGCTAGGATATGGGTTAGGGTTACACTTAGGGTTTGGGTACGGGTTAGGTTTAGGGTTAGGTTACGATATAGGGTTGGCTACGGGTTAGGTCAAGGGTTAGGTTTAGGTTTAGGGTACGGGTTAGGGTTAGGGTTAGGTTTATGGTTAAGTTTAGGGTATGGGTTAGGCTTAGGGTATGGGTAGGGGTTAGGGTAAGGGTTTGGTTAGAGTACGGGTTAGGGTTAGTTTTAGGGTTAGGGTTAGTGTTAGAGTACGGGTTAGGGTTAGTGTTAGGGTTAGGGTTAGGGTTAGTGTACAGATAGGGTTAGGATTAGGTTAAGGGTTAGGGTACGGGTGAGGGTTCGGTTTAGGCTATGGGATAGGGCTAGTGTACGGGTTAAGTTAAGGGTTAGGGTTAGGTATAGGTTACGGGTTAGGGTTAGGGTACGGGATAGGGTTAGTTTTAGGTGCGGGTTAGGGTTAGGGTACAGGTCAGGGTTAGGTTTAGGGTCAAGGTTAGGGTTAGGGATAGGGTTATGGTACGGGTTAGGTTTAGGGTTGGGGTTAGGGTACTGGTTAGTTTTAGGTTTAGGGTACGGGTTAGGGTTACGGTTAAGGTTAGGTTAGTGTTAGGGTATGGGTTAGGTTTAGGGTAAGGGTAAGGGTTATGGTTAGGGTTAGTTTTAGTATTAGGTTTAGGGTGCGTGCTAAGCTTAGGGTTAGGGTTAGTGTTAGCGCTAAGGTATGGGTTAGGGTTACTGTTAGGGTTTGGGTACGGGTTAGGGTTAGGGTTAGGGTACGAGATAGGGTTGGGTACGCATTAGGTCAAGGGTTAGGTTTAGGTTTAGGGTACGGGTTATTGTTAGGGTTAGGTTTAGGGTATGGGATAGGGTTAGTGTACGGGTTAAGTTTAGGGTTAGGGTTAGGGTTAGGTTACGGGTTAGGGTTAGGTTTAGAGTACGGGTTAGGGTTAGTGTTAGGGTTAGAGTTAGGGTTAGGTTTGGGGTTAGGGTATGGGTTAGGGTTAAGGATAGTGTTAGAGTACGGGGTAGGGTTAGTGTTAGTGTTAGGGTTAGGGTTAATATACGGGTTAGCCTTAGGGTTAGGTTTAGGGTTAGGATACTGGTTAGGGTTAGGTTTAGGGTACGGGATAGGGTTTGCGTACGATTTAAGTTTAGGGTTAGTGTTAGGTTTAGGTTACGGGTTAGGGTTAAGGTATGGGTTAGGGTTAGGTTTAGGGTACGAGATAGGGTTAGTGTACGGGTTAAGTTTAGGGTTAGGGTTAGGTTTAGGTTACGGGTTAGGGTTAGGGTATGGGTTAGGGTTAGGTTTAGGTATGGGTTAGGGTTAGGGTACGGGTTAGGGTTATGGTTAGGGTTAGTTTTAGGTTTAAGTTTAGGGCGCGCGTTAGTCTTAGTATTAGGGTTAGAGTTAGCGCTAGGGTATGGGTTAGGGTTACTGTTAGGGTTTGGGTACGGGTTAGGGTTAGGGTTAGTGTACGAGATAGGGTTGGGTACGCATTAGGTCAAGGGTTAGGGTTAGGTTTACGGTACGAGTTAGGGTTAGGGTTAGGGTTAGGGTACGGGTTAGGTTTAGGGTACGGGTTAGTGTTAGGGTTAGGGTCAGCGTTAGGGTTAGGGTTAGGTAACGAGTTAGGTTTAGGGTTAGGGTACGGGTTAGGTGTAGGTTTATGGTATGGGTTAGGGTTACAGTACGGTTTATGGTTAGGGTGAGGGTTAGGGTTAGGTTTAGAGTACGGGTTAGCGTTAGTGTTAGGGTTAGGGTACGGGTTAGGGTTTTGGGTACTGGTTAGGGTTAGGGTTAAGGTTAGAGTATGGGGTAGGGTTAGTGTTATTTTAGGGTTAGGGTTAATGTACGGGTTAGGTTAGTTTTAGGTTTAGGGTTAGGTTACAGGTTTGGGTTAGGTTAAGGGTACAAGTTAGGGTTAGCGTACGGGTTAAGTTTAGGTTTAGGGTTAGGTTTAGGTTACGGGTTTCGTTTAGGGTACGGGTTAGTGTTAGGTTTAGGTGCGGGTTAGGGTTAGGGTTAGAGTTAGGGTTAGAGTACGGATAGGGTAAGGGTTAGGGTACGGGTTAGGGTACGGGTTAGGGTTAAGGTTGGCGTTATTGTCCGGGTTAATTTTAGGTTTAGGGTACTGCTCAGGGTTACATTTAAGTTTAGGGTTAGGGTTAGGGTATGGCTTTGGGTTAGGGTACGGGTAATGGTTAGAGTTATGGTTAGGGTTTGTGTTAGTGCTAGGGTGAGGTTTAGGGTTACTGTTAAGGTTTGGGTACGGGTTAGGGTTAGGCTATGGTTTAGGTCTAGGTTTTGGGTTAGGTTTATGATGCGGGTTAGGGTTAGGTTTAGGGTACGGGATTAGGGTTAGGGTTAGGGTTAGGGTTAGGTTTAGGTGCGGGTTAGGGTTAGGGTTAGGGTTAGGGGTTAGGGTTAGAGTTAGGGTTAGGCTACGGGTAGGGTTAGGGTACGGGTTATGGTTAGGGTTAGGGTTCGGGTTAGGGTTAGTGTACGGGTTAGGTTTAGGGTTAGGGTTAGGGTTACGGTTAATGTTAGGGTACCGGTACGGGTTAGGGTTAAGGTTCCAGTACGGGATAGAGTTAGTGTAAGTGTTAGGTCTAGGGTTAGGGTTAGTTTTATGGTGCGGGTTAGAGTTAGGCCCTGGGTTAGGGTTAGGTTACGGGTTAGGGTTATATTACGGGGTAGGGTTAGGTTTAGGGTTAGGGTTAGTGTTAGAGTATGTGTTAGGGTTAGTGTTAGGGTTAGGGTTAGGGTTAGTGTACAGATAGTGTTAGGGTTAGATTTAAGGTTAGGGTACGGGTTAGGGTTAGGTTTAGGGTATGGGATAGGGTTAGTGTACGGGTTAAGTTTAGGTTTAGGGTTAGGTTTAGGTTACGGGTTAGTGTTAGGGTATGGTTTAGGGTTAGGTTTCGGGTCGGGTTAGGGTTAGGGTACGGGTTAGGGTTAGGGTTAGGGATAGTGTATTGGTTAGGGTTAGTGTCAGAGTTAGGGTTAGTGTTAGGGTTAGGATACTGGTTAGGACTAGGGTTAGTGTACGGGATAGGTTTAGGGTACGGGTTATGTCTAGGGTTAGGTTTAGGTTTACGGTGCGTGTTAGAGTTAGGCCCTGGGTTAGTGTTAGGTTACGGGTTAGGGTTAGGGTATGGGTTAGGGTTATGGTTAGTGTACGGGTTAGTGTTAGGGTTAGTGTTAGGTTTAGGGTTCGGGTTAGTGTTAGGGTATGGGTTAGGGTTAGGCTACGGGTTAGGTCTAGGGTTAGGGTTAGGTTTAGGATGCGGGTTAGGGTTAGGGTTAGGGTACGGGATTAGGGTTAGGGTTAGGGTCAAGGTTAGGGTTAGGTTTAGGGTTAGGGTTAGGGTTGGGTACGGGTTCGGGTTACGGTACGACTTAGGGTTAGGGTAAGGGTTAGGTTTAGGGTTAAGATTATAGTAGGGGTTTAGGGTTAGTGTTAGGGTTACATGTAGGTTTAGAGTACTGGTTAGGGTTAGTGTTAGTTTATGGTTAGTGTTAGGGTTAGGGTTAAGGTTAGAGTACGGGTTATGGTTCGGGTTAGGATTAGGTTTAGAGTACGGGATAGGGTTAGTGTTAAGGTTAGGGTTAGTGTTAGTGTGCGGTTAGGGTTAGGTTTAGGGTCAGGTTTAGGGTTAGGGTTAGTGTCAGTGAACGCGTTAAGGATAGGTTTGGGGTTAGGGTACGGGTTAGTTTTATGGTTAGGGTACGAGTTAGGGTTATGGTTAAGGTTAGGTTTAGGGTTAGGGTATGGGTTAGGGTTAGGTTACGGTTAAGGGTTATGGTTTGCGTTAGGGTTAGGGTTAAGTTTAGGGTGCGGTTTAGGGTTAGGGTTAGGGTTAGGGTTAGGTTTAGAGTACGGGTTTGGGTTAGTGTTAGGGTACGTGTTAGGTTTACCGTTTGGGTACGTGTTAGGGTAAGGGTTAGTTTTAGGGTTAGGGATAGGGTTAGGGGTTAGAGTTAGAGTTAGGGTTAGGCTACGGGAAGGGTTAGAGTACGGGTTAGGGTTAGGGTTAGGGTTAGGGTTAGGATTAGAGTACGGGTTTGGGTTAGTGTTAGGGTACGGGATAGGTTTACCGTTTGGGTATGGGTTAGGGTAAGGGTTAGGGTTAGGGTTGGGAATTAGGGTTAGAGTTAGGGTTAGGCTACGGGTAGGGTTAGTGTACGGGTTAGGGTTAGGGTTAGGGTTAGTGTTAGGTTTACGGTATGGGTTAGGGTTAAGTTTAGGGTGCGGGATAGGGTTAGTGTACGTGTTAGGTCTAGGGTTAGGGTTAGGTTTAGTGTGGGGGTTAGGGTTAGGGTTAGGGTACGTGTTAGGGTTAAAGTTTGGGTACGGGTTAGGGTTACATTTAGGGTTAGGGTACGGGTTAGGTTTAGGGTTAGTGTAAGGGTTAGTGTTAGGGTACGGGTTATGGTTAGAGTACGGGTTAGGGTTAGGTTTAGGGTTAGGTTTAGTGTTAGAGTACGGATTAGGGATAGTGTTAGGGTTAGGGTTAGGGTTAGTGTATGGAGAGTGTTAGGGTTAGTGTATAGTTTAGGGTTAGGTTTAGGGTACGGGATAGGTTTAGTGTTCAGGTTAAGTTTAGGGTTAGGGTTAGGTTTACGTTACGGGTAAGGGTTAGGTTAAGGGTTAGGGTTAGGTTTAGGTGCGGGTTAGGGTTAGGGTTGGGGTTAGGGTACGGGTTAGTTTTAGGGTTAGGGTACGGGTTAGGGTTACGGTTCAGGTTGGGGTTAGTGTTAGGGTATGCTTAGGGTCAGGGTACGGGTAAGGGTTATGGTTAGGGTTAGCGTTAGGTTTAGGTTTAGGGTGCGGGTTAGGATTAGTTTTAGGGTTAGGTTTAGCGCTAGGGAATGGGTTAGGGTTACTGTTAAGTTTGGGTACGGGTTAGGGGTAGGGTTAGGGTACGAGATAGAGTTGGGTACGGGTTAGGTCAAGGGTTAGGATTAGGTTTAGGGTAAGAGTTAGTGTTGTCGTTAGGTTTAGGATTAGGGTTAGGGTATGGGTTAGGTTTAGGGTACGGGTTAGGGTTAGGGTGAGGGTTAGGGTTAGGGTATGAGTTAGGGTTAGGGTTAGGTTTAGGGTACGGCTTAGGGTTAGGTTTAGGGTTAGGGTACGGGTTAGGTTTAGGGTATGGGTTAGGGTTAGGGTCAGGGTTAGTGGTAGGCTATGAGTTAGGGTTAGGGTTAGGGTACGGGTTAGAGTTAGGGTTATGTTACATGTTAGGATTACAGTACGGGTTAGGGTTAGGGTGAGGTTTAGGGTTAGGGTTAGAGTACAGTTAGGGTAAGGGTTAGGGTTAGAGTAAGGGTTAGGGTTAGTGTTAGGGTTAGGGAAAGGTTTAGGGTTAGGGTTAGGGTATGGGTTAGGGTTAGGGTTAGGGTTAGATACGGGGTATGGTTAATGTTAGGGTTATGGTTAGGGTTAATGTACAGTTTAGGCTTAGGGTTAGGTTTAGGGTTAGGTTACGGGTTAGGGTTAGGTATAGGGTATGGGATAGGGTTAGCGTACGGGATAAGTTTAGGGTTAGGGTTAGGATTAGGTTATGGGATAGGGTTAGGGTACGGGTTATGCTTAGGTTTAGGGTGCGGGTTAGGGTTAGGGTTAGGGTTAGTGTACGGGTTAGGGTTAGGTTTAGGGTCAGGGTTAGTGTTAGGGTTAGTGTTAGGTTATGGGTTAGGGTTAGGGTTGGGGTTAGGGTCGGGTTAGTTTTAGGTTTAGGTTACGGGTTACGGTTACGGTTAAATTTAGGGTTAGGGTTAGGGTAGGGTTAGGGTTAGGGTACAGTTAAGGGTTAAGTTTAGTGTTAGGGTTAGGGTTAAGTTTAGAGTGTGGTTTAGGGTAGGGTTAGGGTTATGGTTAGGGTTAGAGTACGGGTTTGGGTTAGTGTTAGGTTACGGGTTAGGTGTTCCATTTGGGTACGGCATAGGGTAAGGAATAGGGTTAGGGTTAGGGTTAGGGTTTAGGGTTGGGGTTAGGGTTAGGCTACGGGATAGGGTTAGATTACGGGTTAAGGTTAGGTTATGGTTAGGGTTAGGTTTAGGGTTATAGTACGAGTTAGGGTTAGAGTTAGGGTTAGGTTTAGGGTTAGAGTATGGTTAGGGATAGTGTTAGGGTTAAGGTTAGTGTTAGGGTACGGGTTAGGGTTAGTGTAAGGTTTAGAGTTACATTTAGGTTTAGGGTTAGTGTTAGAGTACGGGTTAGGGTTAGTGTTAGGGTTAGGGTTAGGTTTAGGGTTAGAGTACGGGGTAGGATTATTGTTAGGGTTATGGCTAGGGTTAGTGTATGGGTTAGGGTCAGGGTTAGGGTTAGGGTTAGAGTACGAGGTAGTGTTAGTGTTAGGGTTAGGGTTGGGGTTAATGTACGGTTTAGGCTTAGGGTTAGGTTTAGGTTACGGGTTAGGGTTAGGGTTAGGATTAGTGTAAGCGTTAGGGTTAGGTTTAGGGTCAGGGTTAGGGTTAGGGTTAGTGTTAGGGTATGGGTTAGGGTTAGGGTTGGGGTTAGGGTACGGGTTAGTTTTAGGGATAGGGTATGGGTTAGGTTTACGGTTAAGGTTACGGTTAGGGTTATGGTATGTGTTAGGGTTAGGTTACAGTTAAGGGTTATGGTTTGTGTTAGGGTTAGGGTTAAGTTCAGTGTGCGTGTTAGGTTTACGGTTAGGGTTAGGGTTAGATTAGGGGTTTGGGTTAGTGTTAGAGTATGGGTTAGTTTTACCGTTTGTGTACGGGTGAGGGTAAGGTTTAGGGTTAGGGTTAGGTTTAGGGTACGGGTTAGGTTTAGGGTATAGTTTGGAGTTAGTGTTAGGATCAGGGTTAGGGCTAGTGTACGAGTTAGGTTTAGGGTTAGGGTACGGGTTACGTTTTGGGTTATGGTACGGTATATGGTTACAGTACGGGTTAGGGTTAGGGTGAGGGTTAGGGTTAGGGTTAGAGTATGGTTACGGTTAGGGTTAGGGTTAGAGTACGGGTTAGGGTTAGTGTTAGGGTTAGGGTTAGGCTTAGGCTTAGGATTAGTGTTAGGGTTATATTACGGGTTAGGTTTAGAGTTAGGGTTAGGTTTAGGGTTAGAGTACGGGTTAGGGTTAGGTTTAGGGTTAGGGTTAGGGTTAGGGATAGTGTACGGATAGGGTTAGGGTTAGGGTTAGGGTTAGGGTTAGGGTAGGCATTGGGTTAGGTTTAGGGTACGGGATAGGGTTAGCGTGTGGGTTAAGTTTAGGGTTAGGGTTAGGTTTAGGTTATGTGGTGGTTTACGGTACGGGTTATGGTTAGGTTTAGGGTACGGGTTAGGGTTAGGGTTAGGGGTTAGGGTAAGGGTTAGTGTTAGGGTATGAGTTAGGGTTAGGGTATGGGTTAAGGTGAGGGGTAGGGTATGGTTTAGGTTTAGGGTTAGGGTTAGGATTAGGGTTAGGGTTATGGTACGTGTTTGCGTACAGGTTAGCGTTAGGGTTATGTTACGAGTTAGGGTACGGGTTAGGGTGACGGTTTGGTTTAGGGTTAGAGTACGGGGTAGTGTTAGTGTTAGGGTTAGAGTTAGGGTTAGCGTTAGTGTACGGGTTAGGGTTAGGGTTAGGGTTAGTGTACGGGATAGTGTTAGGATTAGGGTTAGTGTTAGCGTTAGGGGTAGGGTTAGGGTACGGTTTAGGTTTAGGTTTAGGGTTAGTGTTACGGTATGGGTTAGGGTTAGAGTATGGGTTAGGTCTAGGGTTAGGGACAGGTTAGCATTAGAGTAAGGGTACAGGATAGGTTTAGGGTTTGGGTTTGGGTTAGGGTTACGTTTAGGGTTCGGTACGGGTTAGGTTTAGGGTTAGGGTAAGGGTTAGTGTTAGGGTACGGGTTAAGGTTAGAGTAAGGGTTAGCGTTAAGTTTAGGGTTAGGGTTAGGGTTAGAGTATGGGTTAGCGTTAGTGTTAGAGTTAGGGTTAGTGTACGGATAGGGTTAGTGTTAGGGTTAGGGTTAGGGTACAGTTTAAGGTTAGGTTTAGGGTACGGGATAGGGTAGTGTACGGGATAAGTTTAGGTTTAGGTTTAGGTTTCGGTTATGGGTTAAGGTTAGGTTTAGGTGCGGGTTAGGGTTAGGGTACAGGTTAGGGTTAGGTTTAGGGTCAGGTTTAGGATTAGGGATATGGTTATGGTACGGGTTAGGTTTAGGGTTGGGGATACAGTTCGGGTTAGTTTTAGGGTTAGGGTACGGGTTACGGTTACAGTTAATGTTAGGGTTAGTGTTAGGTTATGGGTTAGGGTTAGAGTATGGGTAAGGGTTATGGTTAGGTTTTACGGTTAGGTTTAGGTTTAGGGTGCGGGTTAGGCTTAGGGTTAGGGTTAGGGTTAGCGCTAGGGTATGAGTTAGGGTTACTCTTAGGGTTAGGACAAGGGTTAGGGTTAGGTTTAGGGTACGGGATAGGGTTAGGCTTAGTGTTAGGGTTAGGGTTAGGGTTAGGGTTAGAGTACGGCTTAGGGTTATGGTTAGGGTTAGGATTAGTGTTAGAGTACGGGGTAGGGTTAGTGTTAGGGTTTGGGTTAGGGTTAGAGTACAGGTTAGGGTTAGTGTTAGGGTTAAGGTTAGGGTACGGGATAGGGTTAGGGTTAGTGTTAGAGTACGGGGTAGGGTTAGTGTTAGGGTAAGGGTTAGGGTTAGAGTATGGGTTTGGGTTAGTGTTAGGGTACGGGTGAGTTTTACCGTTTGGGTACGGGTTAGGGAAAGTGTTAGGGTTAGGTTTAGGGTTAGGGTACGTGTCAGGGTTAGGGTTTGGGGACGGGTTAGGGTTAGGTTTAGGGTATGGGATAACGTTAGTGTATGGGTTAAGTTTACAGTTAGGGTTAGGTTTAGGTTATGGGTTAGAGTTAGGGTACGGGATAGGGTTATTTTTTGGTGCGGGTTAGGGTTAGGGTATGGGTTAGGGTTAGGTTTATGGTTAGGGTTAGGTTATGGGTTAGTTTTAGGGTACGGGTTAGGGTTAGGGTTAGGGTCAGGTTTAGGGTTAGGGTGAGGGTACGAGTTAGGGTTAGGGATAGGTTAAGTGTACGGGTTAGGGATAGGGTTAGGGTTAGGGTTAGGGTTAGAGTACGGGGTAGGGTTAGTGTTAGGGTTAGGGTAAGGGTTAATGTACGGGTTAGGCTTAGGGTTAGGTTAGGGTTTGGATACGGGTTAGGGTTAGGTTTAGGGTAGGGGATAAGGTTAGCGTGTGGGTTAAGGTTAGGGTTAGGGTTAGGTTTAGGTTACGGTGTAGGTTTAGGGTATGGGTTAGGGTTAGGTTTAGGGTACGGGATAGGGTTAGCGAACGGGTTAAGTTTAGGGTCAGGGTTCGGTTTAGGTTAGAGTTTAGGTTTAGGGTACAGGTTAGGGTTAGGTTTAGGGTGGGGTTGGGTTAGGGTTAGGGTTAGGGTAAGGGTTAGGGTTAGGTTTAGGGTCAGTGTTAGGGATAGGGTTAGTGTTAGGGTACGGGTTAGCGTTAGGCTTGGGGTTAGGGTATGGGTTAGTGTTAGGGTTTGGATATGGATTAGGGTTATGGTTAAGGTTAGTGTTAGGGCTAGGTTATGGTTTAGGGTTAGGTTACGGTTAAGGGTTATGGTTTGGGTTAGGGTTAGGGTTAAGTTTAGGGTGCGAGTTAGGGTTAGGGTTAGGGTTATGGTTAGGGTTAGAGTACGGGTTTGGGTTAGTGTTAGGGTACGGTTTAGGTTTACCGTTTAGGTACGGGTTCGGATAAGGGTTAGGGTTAGGCTTAGGGTTAGGGGTTAGGGTTAGAGTTAGGATTAGACTATGGGTAGGGTTAGGGTACGGGTTAGGGATAGGGTTAATGTTCAGGTTAGGGTTTGGGTACAGGCTAGGTTACGTTTAGGGTTAGTGTATGGGTTAGGTTTAGGGTTAGGGTTCATGTACGGTTTAGGGTTAGGGTACGGGATAGGATTATTGTTAGGGTCAGAGTAAGGGTTAGGTTTAGGGTCTTGGTTAGGGTTAGGGTTAGCGGTAGGGTATGTGTTAGGGTTACTGTTAGGTTTTGGGTACGGGTTAGGTTTAGGTTTAGGTTACGGGATAGTTTTGGGTACGGGTTAGGGTTACGTTTAGGTTACGGTTTAGGGTTAGGATTAGGTTTAGGGTTAGGGTTAGGGTATGGGTTCGCTTAGGGTATGGGTTAGTGTTAGGTTTAGGGTCAGGGTTAGGGTAGGTTTAGGGTACGAGTTAGGGTTAGGGTTAGGTTTAGGGTACGGGTTAGGGTTAGGGTTAGGGTCAGGGTTAAGGTTAGGGTTAGGGTTAGGGTTAGGGTTAGGGTTAGGGTACGGGTTAGGTTTAGGGTTATGGTATGGGTTAGGGTTACAGTACTGGTTAGGGTTAGGGTGAAGGTTAGGATTAGTGTTAGAGTACAGTTAGTGTTAGGGTTAGGGTTAGGGTTAGTGTTAGGGTTAGGGTTAGGGTTAGGGTTAGGGTTAGGGTTAGGTTTAGGGTTAGAGTACGGGGTAGGTTTAGTGTTAGGGTTAGGGTTAGGGTTAGGGTACAGGTACGGGTTAGGGTTAGGGTTACTGTACGGGATAGGGTTAGGATTAGGGTTAGTGTTAGTGTTAGGGTTAGGGATAGGGTTAGGGTACGGGTTAGGGTTAGGGTTAGTGTTAGGGTACGGGTTAGGGTTAGGTTTAGGGGTTAGCGTAAAGGTTAGGTTTAGGGTACGAGTTAGGGTTAGGGTTAGGTTTAGGGTACGGGTTAGGGTTAGGGGTTAGGGTAAGGGTTAGGGTTAGGGTATGAGTTAGGGTTAGGGTGTGGGTTAGGGTGAGGGGTAGGGTATGGCTTAGGTTTAGGGTTAGGGTTAGGATTAGGGTTAGGGTTATCTTACGTGTTAGCATACAGGTTAGGTTTAGGGTTAGGTTACGCGTTAGGGTACGGATTAGGGTTACGGCTTCGGTTAGGGTTAGAGTACGGGTTAGGTTTAGTGTTAGGGTTAGAGTTAGGTTTAGGGTTAGGATACAGGTACGGGTTAGGGTTAGGGTTAGTGTACGGGATAGTGTTAGGATTAGGGTTAGTGTTAGTGTTAGGATTAGGGTTAGGGTTAAGGTTAGGGTACGGTTTAGGTTTAGGGTTAGGGTTAGTGTTAGGGTATGGGTTAGGGTTAGGGTACGGGTTAGGTCTAGGGTTAGGGCCAGGTTAGCATTAGGGATAGGGTACGAGATAGGTTTAGGGTATGGGTTAGGACTACGGTTAGGGTTTGGTTTAGGGTGTGGGTTAGGGTTAGGCATCGGCTTTGGGTAGGGTACGGGTTAGGGTTAGGGTACGGGTTAGGGTTAGTGTTAGGTTTATGGTACGGGTTAGGGTTAGGGTTTGTGTTAGGGTACATGTTACGGTTAGGGTACGGGTTAGGTCTAGGGTTAGGGTTAGGTTTAGATGCGGGTTAGGGTCAGGGTTAAGGTACCGGATTAGGTTTAGGGTTAGAGTCAGGGTTAAGGTTAGGTTTAGTGTTAGGTTTAGGGTTAGGGTATGGGTTCAGGTTACGGTCGAGTTAGGGTTATGGATAGGGTTAGGTTTAGGGTTAGGGTTATAGTAGGGGGTTAGAGTTAGTGTCAGTGTTAGGTTTAGGGTTAGAGAACGGGTTAGGTTTAGTGTTAGGATTATGGTTAGTGTTAGGGTTAGGGTTAGGGTTAGGTTACGGGTTAGGGTTAGGTTTACGGTTAGGGTTAAGTTAGAGTACGGGTTAGGGTTAGTGTTAGGGTTAGGGTTAGGGTTAGGGTTAGTGTTAGGGTTACGGTACAGGTTAGGGTTAAGGTTACGGTACAGGCTAGGTTTAGTGTACGTGTTAGGTCTAGGGTTAGGGTTAGTTTTAGTGTGCGGGTTAGGGTTAGGGTTAGGGTACGGGTTAGGGATAGTGTTAGGTTTAGGGTTAGTGTTAGGGTATGGGTTAGGTTTAGCGTAAGGGTTAGGGTTACGTTTAGGTTTAGGGTTAGTGCTAGAGTATGGGTTAGGTTTTGTGTTAGGGTTAGGGTTAGGGTTAGGGTTAGGGTTAGGGTTAGGGTTAGAGTGCGGATAGGGTTAGGGTTAGGGTTAGGGTCAGGGATAGAGTACGGTTTAGGGTTAGGGTTTGTGTTAGGGTTAGAGTATGGGGTAGGGTTAGTGTTATTGTTAGGGTTAGGGTTAGGTTTAGGGTACGGGTTAGGGTTAGAGTTAGGGTTAGGTTTAGAGTATGGGGTAGGGTTAGTGTTAGTGTTAGGTTTAGGGTTAATGTACGGGTTAGGCTTAGGGTTAGGTTTAGGGTTAGGTTACGGTTTAGGGTTAGGTTTAGGGTACGGGATAGGGTTAGTGTACGGGTTAAGTTTGGGGTTAGGGTTAGGCTTAGGTTACTGGTCAGGGTTAGGTTTGGTGTGGGTTAGGTTTAGGGTTAGGGTTAGGGTACAGGTTAGGGTTAGGGTGGGGTTGGGGTATGGGGTAATTTTAGGTTTATTGTATGGGTCATGGTTACGGTTAAGTTTAGGGTTAGTGTTAGGGTATGGTTTAGGGTTAGGGTACGGGTAATGGTTAGGGTTAGGTTTAGGGTTAGGGTTAGTCTTAGCGCTAGGGTATGGTTTAGGGTTACTACTAGGTTTTGGGCACGGGTTGGTTTAGGTTTAGTGTACGGGATAGGGTTAGTGTACAGGTTAAGTTTACGGTTAGGGTTAGGTTTAGGTTAGGGTTAGAGTTAGGGTACCTGGTAGGATTAGGTTTAGGTGCGGGTAATGGTTAGGGTACATGTTAGGGTTAGGTTTAGGGTCAGGGTTAGGGTTAGGGATAGGGTTATGGTACGTGTTAGGTTTAGGGTTGGGGTTAGGGTACGGGTTAGTTTTAGGGGTAGGGTACGGGTTAGGGTTACGGTTAAGGTTAGGGTTAGTGTTAGGGTATGGGTTGGGGTTAGGGTACGGGTAAGGGTTATGGTTAGGGTTATGGTTAGGTTTAGGTTTAGGTGCTGGTTAGGCTTAGGGTTAGGGTTAGGGTTAGCGCTAGGGTATGGGTTAGTGTTACTGTTAGGTTTTGGATACTGGTTAGGGTTAGGGTTAGGGTACGGGATAATGTTGGGTTACGGGTTAGGTCAAGGGTTAGGGTTAGGTTTAGGGTACGGGTTAGGGTTAGGGTTAGATTTATGGTTAGGGTTAGGGTATGGGTTAGTTTTAGGGTACGGGTTAGGGTTAGGGTCAGGTTTAGGGTTAGGGTTAGGGTATGAGTTAGGGTTAAGGATAGGTTAAGGCTACGGGTTAGGGTTAGGGTTAGGGTTAGAGTACGGGGTACGGTTAGTGTTAGGGTTAGGGTAAGGGTTAATATACGGGTTAGGCTTAGGGTTAGGTTAGGTTTTGGATACCGGTTAGGGTTAGGTTTAGGGTACGGGATAGGGTTAGCAAACGGGTTAAGTTTAGGGTTAGGCTTCGGTTTAGGTTACGGTTTAGCTTTAGGGTACAGGTTAGGGTTAGGTTTAGGTTGCGGATTGGGTTAGGGTTAGGGTTAGGGTAGGGTTAGGGTTAGGTTTAGGGTCAGGTTTAGGGTTAGGGTTAGTGTTAGGGTATGGGTTAGCGTTAGGTTTGGGGTTAGGGTATGGGTTAGTTTTAGGGATTGGGTACGGGTTAGGGTTATGGTTAAGGTTAGGGTTAGGGTTAGGTTATGGGTTAGGATTAGGTTACGGTTAAGGGTTATAGTTTGGGTTAGGGTTAGGTTTAAGTTTAGGTTGCGGGTTAGGGTTAGTGTTAGGGTTATGGTTAGGGTTAGAGTACGGGTTTGTGTTAGTGTTAGGGTATGGGTTAGGTTTACCGTTTGGGTACGGGTTTGGGTAAGGGTTAGGGTTAGGCTTAGGTTTAGGGGTTAGGGTTAGAGTTAGGATTACGCTACGGGTAGAGTTAGGGTAGGGGTTAGGGTTAGGGTTAAGGTTCGGGTTAGGGTTTGGGTATGGGCTAGGGTTACGTTTAGGGTTAGGGTATGGGTTAGGTTTAGGGTTAGTGTTTTGTACGGTTTAGGGTTAGGGTACGGGATAGGGTTAGTGTTAGGGTCAGGGTAAGGTTTAGGTTTAGGGTCCGGGTTAGGGTTAAGGTTAAGTTTAGCGCTAGGGTATAGGTTCGGGTTACTGTTAGGGTTTGGGTACAGGATAGGGTTAGGGTTAGGTTACGGGATAGGTTTGGGTACGGGTTAGGTAGAGGGTTAGGGTTACGTTTAGGGTACGGTTTAAGTTTAGGGTTAGGTTTAGGGTTAGGGTGGGTATGGTTTAGGTTTAGGGTATGTGTTAGGGTTAGGGTTAGGTTCAGGGTTAGGGTAGGTTTAGGGTCCGAGTGTGGGTTAGGTTTAGGTTTAGCTTACGGGTTAGGGTTAGGGTTAGGTTTAAAGTATGGGTTAGGTTTAGGGTACGGGTTAGGGTTAGGGTTAGGGTCAGGGTTAGGGTTAGGGTTAGGGTAGGAGTTAGGGTTAGGGTTAGGGTACGGGTTAGGTTTCGGGTTATGGTATGGGTTAGGGTTACAGTACGAGTTAGGGTTAGGGTGAGGGTTAGGTTTAGTGTACGGGTTAGGGTTAGGGTTAGGTTTAGCGTTAGAGTACGGTGTAGGGTTAGTGTTAGGGTTAGGTTTGGGATTAATGTACGGTATAGGCTTAAGGTTAGGTTTAGGGTTAGGATACAGGTTAGGGTTAGGTGTCGGGTACGGGATAGGGTACGGGTTAGGGTCAGGGTTAGGGTTAGTTTTAGGGTACGAGTTAGGGTTAGGGTGTGGTTTAGGATACAGGATAAGTTTATGGTTAGAGTATGGGTTAGGTTTAGGGTTAGGGTTAGGGTTAGGGTTAGGGTTATGGTACGGGTTAGGGTTAGAGTTAGGGTTAGGGTTAGAGTACAGGGTAGGGTTAGTGTTAGGGTTAGCGTTAGGGTATGGGTTAGGCTTAGGGTACGGGTTAGGGTTAGAGTTAGGGATTATGGTAAGAGTACGGGGTAGGGTTAGTGTTAGTGTTAGGGTTAGGGTTAATGTACGGGTTAGGCTTAGGGTTAGGTTTAGGGTTAGGTTACGGTTTAGGGTTAGGTTTAGAATACGGGATAGGGTTAGCGTACGGGTTAAGTTTAGGGTTAGGGTTATGTTTAGGTTACTGGACAGGCTTAGGTTTGGTGTGGGTTATGGTTAGGGTTAGGGTTAGGGTACATGTTAGGGTTAGGGTGGGGTTAGTGTACGGGTTAATTTTAGGTTTAGTGTACGGGTTATGGTTACGGTTAAGTTTAGGGTTAGTGTTAGGGTATGGTTTAGGGTTAGGGTACGGTTAATGGTTAGGGTTAGGGTTAGTGTTAGCGCTAGGGTATGGTTTAGGGTTACTGTTAGGGTTTGGGTACGGGTGAGGCTTAGGTTTAGTGTACAGGATAGTGTTAGTGTACGGGTTAAGTTTACGGTTAGGGTTAGGTTTAGGTTATGTGTTAGAGTTAGGGTACGGGGTAGGGTTAGGTTTAGGTGCGGGTTAGGGTTAGGGTACGGTTTAGGGTTAGGTTTAGGGTCAGGGTTAGGGTTAGGGATAGGGTTATGGTACGTGTTAGGTTTAGGGTTGGGGTTAGTGTACTGGTTAGTTTTAGGGTTAGGGTACGGGTGTGTGTTACGGTTAAGGTTAGGGTTAGTGTTAGGGTATCGGTTAGGGTTAGGGTACGGGTAAGAGTTATGGTTAGGGTTACGGTTAGGTTTAGATTTAGGGTGCGGGTTAGGATTAGGGTTAGGGTTAGGGTTAGCGCTAGGGTATGGGTTAGTGTTACTGTTAGGGTTTGGGTACGGGTTAGGGTTAGGGTTAGGGAACGGGATAAGGTTGGGTACTGGTGTGGTCAATGGTTAGGGTTAGCTTTAGGGTACGGGTTAGGGTTAGTTTTAGGGACGGGTTGTGTTAGGGTTAGGGTTAGGGTAAGGGTTAGGGTTAGGTTTAGGTTAGGGTTAGGGTTATTGTTAGGGTACGGGTTAGCATTAGGGTTGGGGTTAGGGTATGGGTTAGTTTTAGGGTTTGGGTACGGATTAGGGTTATGGTTAAGGTTAGGGTTAGGGTTAGGTTATGGGTTAGGGTTAGGTTACGGTTAAGGGTTATGGTTTGGGTTAGGGTTTGGTTTAAGTTTAGGGTGAGAGTTAGGGTTAGGGTTAGGCTTATGGTAAGTGTTAGAGTACAGGTTTGTGTTAGTGTTAGGGTACGGGTTAGGTTTACCGTTTGGGTACAGGTTCTGGTAAGGGTTAGGGTTAGGCTTAGGTTTAGGGGTTAGGGTTAGAGTTAGGATTAGGCTATGGGTAGGGATAGGATACTGGTTAGCGTTAGGGTTAAGGTTCGGGTTAGGGTTTGGGTACGGGCTAGAGTTACATTCAGGGTTAGGGTATGGGTTAGGTTTAGGTTTAGGGTTCGTGTGTGGTTTAGGGTTAGGGTACGGGATAGGGTTAGTGTTAGGGTCAGGGTAAGAGTTAGGTTTAGGGTCCCGGTTAGGGTTAGGGTTAGGGTTAGCGCTAGGGTATGGGTTAGGGTTACTGTTAGGGTTTGGGTACGGGTTAGGGTTAGGGTTAGGTTACGGGATAGGTTTGGGAACGGGTTAGGTAGAGGGTTAGGGTTACGTTTAGGGTATGGTTTAGGGTTAGGGTTAGGTTTAGGTTTAGGGTTAGAGTATGGTTTAGGCTTAGGGTTAGGGTCAGGGTTTGGGTAGGTTTAGGGTACGAGTTAGGGTTATGGTTAGGTTAAGGGTACGGGTTAGGGTTAGGGTTAGGGTCTGGGTTAGGGTTAGGGTTAGGGTACGAGTTAGGGTTAGGGTTAGCATAAGGGTTAGGTTTAGGGTTATGGTATGGGTTAGTGTTACAGTACGGGTTAGGGTTAGGGTTAGATTTAGAATACAGTTAGTGTTAGGGTTAGGGTTATGGTTAGGGTTAGGGTTCGGGTACGGGTTAGGGTTAGGGTTAGGTTTAGGGTTAGAGTACGGGGTAGGATAAGTGTTAGGGTTAGGGTTAGGTTAGGGTTAGTGTACGTGTTAGGATTAGGGTTAGGGTTAGGTTTAGAGTACGGTGTAGGGTTAGTGTTAGGGTTAGGTTTGGGATTAATGTACGGTTTAGGCTTAGGGTTAGCTTTAGGGTTAGGATACGGGTTAGGGTTAGGTGTAGGGTACGGGATAGGGTTAGCGTATGGGTTAAGTTTAGGGTAATGTTTAGGTTTAGGTTACGGGTTAGGGTTAGGGTACGGGTTAGGGTTAGATTTTGGGTGCGGGGCAGGGTTAGGGTTAGGATTAGTGTAAGGGTTATGGTTAGGTTTAGGGTCAGGGTTAGGGTTAGGGTTAGAGTTAGTTTACGGGTTAGGGTTAGGTTTCGGTTTATGGTATGGGTTAGTTTTAGGGTTAGGGTATGGGTTAGGGTTACGGTTAAGGTTAGGGTTAGGTTTAGGGTATGAGTTAGGGTTAGGTTACGGTTAAGGGTTATGGTTTGGGTTAGGGTTAGGGATAGAGTATGGGTTTGGGTTAGTGTTAGGGTACGGGTTAGGTTTGCCGTTTGGGTACGGGTTAGGGTAAGGTTTAGGGTTAGGGTTAGGGTTAGGGTACGTGTTATGGTTAGGTTTTGGGTACGGGTTAGGAAGAGGGATAGGGCTATGGTACGGGTTAGGGTTAGGGTTGGGATTATGGTACGGGTTATTTTTAGGTTTATGGTACGGGTTAGGGTTACGGTTAATGCTAGAGTTAGTGTTAGGTATGGGTTAGGTTTAGGCTACGGGTAAGGGTTATGGTTAGGGTTACGGTTAGGTTTAGGTTTAGGGTGCGGGTTAGGCTTAGTGTTAGGGTTAGGGTTAGCGCTAGGGTATGGGTTAGTGTTACTGTTAGGGTTTGGGTACAGGTTAGGGTTAGGGTTAGGGTACGGGAAAAGGTTGGGTACGGGTTAGGTCAAGGGCTAGGGTTAGGTTTAGGGTATGGGTTAGGGTTAGGTTTAGGTTTATGGTTAGGGTTAGGGTATGGGTTAGTTTTAGGGTACGGGTTATGGTTAGGTTTAGGTGTGGGTTAGGTTTAGGGTTAGGGTTTGCTTTAGGTTACAGGTTAGGGTTAGGGTTGGGGTTAGGGTACGGGTTAATTTTAGGGTTAGGGTATGGGTCAGGGTTACAGTTAAGTTTAGGGTTTGGTTTAGGGTATGGGTTAGGGTTTGGGTACAGGTAAGTGTTATGGTTAGGGTTAGGGTTAGGGTTAGGTTAAGGGGGCGGGTTAGGGTTAGGGTTAGGGTTTGGGTTAGCGCTTAGGTATGGGTTAGGGTTACTATTAGGTTTTGGGTACGGGTTAGGGTTAGGGTTAGGTTACGGGATAGGGTTGGGTACGTGTTAGGTCAAGAGTTAGGGTTAGGTTTAGGGTACGGGTGAGGGTTAGGGTTAGGATTAGGGTTAGGTTTAGTGTATGGGTTAGGCTTAGGGTACGGGATAGGGTTAAAGTTAGGGTTAGGGTTAGGGTACGGGTCAGGTTTAGGTTTAGGGTACAGTTTGGGTTAGGTTTAGGGTTAGGGTACAGGTTAGGTTTAGGGTCCGTGTTAGGGTTAGGATTAGGGTCAGGGTTAGGTTTAGGGTTAGGGTACGAATTAGGGTTAGGGTTAGGGTAAGGGTTAGGTTTAGGGTTATGGTACGGGTTTAGGTTAAAGTACGGTTTAGGGTTAGGGTGAGGTTTAGGGTTAGGGTTAGAGTACAGTTAGGGTTAGGGTTAGGGTTAGGGTTAGGGTTAGAGTACGGATTAGGTTGGTGTTAGGGTTAGGGTTAGGGTTAGAGTTAGGGTACGGGTAAGGTTTAGGTTTAGGGTTAGGGTTAGGGTTAGGGTTAGAGTACGGGGTAGGGTTGGTGTTTGGGTTAGGGTTAGGGTTAGGGTTAGGGTTAGGGTTAGGGTATGGGTTAGGCTTAGGGTACGGTTTAGGGTTAGGGTTAGGGTCAGGTTAGGGTTAGGGTTAGGGTTAGGGTTAGCACTACGGTATGGGTTAGGGTTACTGTTAGGATTTGGAGACGGGTTAGGGTTAAGGTTAGATTATGGGATGGGTTGGGTACGGGTTAGGTCAAGGGTTAGGTTTAGGTTTAGAGACGGGTTAGGTTTTGGGTTAGGATTAGGGTTAGGTTTACGGTATGGGATAGGCTTAGGGTACGGGTTAGGATTAGGGTTAGGGTACGGGTTAGGGTTAGGTTTAGGGTACAGGTTAGGGTTAGTTTAGGGTTACGGTATGGATTAGGTTTAGGGTACGGTTTAGGGTTAGGGTCAGGGTTAGGGTTAGGGTTAGGGTTAGGGTTAGAGTATGGGTTAAGTTTAGGTTTAGGGTAAGGGTTAGGATTAGGGTTAGCGTACGAATTAAGGTTAGCGTTAGGGTACGGGTTAGGATTAGGATTATGGTACGGGTTAGGGTTCCAGTACGGGTTAGGATAAGGGTGAGGGTTAGGGTTAGGTTAGAATAAGGTTAGGGTTAGGGTTAGGGTTAGAGTACGGGTTAGGGTTAGGGTTAGGGTTAGGGTCAGAGTTAGAGTACGGGTAGGGTTAGGGTAAGGTTTAGTGTTAGAGTATGGGGTACGGTTAGTGTTAGGGTTACGGTAAGGGTTTGGGTTAAGGTTACGGTACAGGATAGGTTTAGTGTACGTGTTAGGTCTAGGGTTAGGGTTAGTTTTAGTGTGCAGGTTAGGGTTAGGGTTAGGGTACGTGTTAGGTTTAGGGTTTCGGTTCGGGTTAGTGTTACATTTAGGGTTAGGATACGGGTTACGTTTATGGTTAGGGTAAGGGTTAGTGTTAGGGTACGGGTTAGGGTTAGAGTACGGGTTAGGGTTAGGTTTAGGGTTAGGGTTAGGGTTAGAGTATGGGTGAGGGTTAGTTTTAGGGTTAGGGTTAGGGTTAGGGTTAGGGTACAGGTTAGGGTTAGGTTTAGGTTACAGGATAGGGTTAGTGTACGGGATAAGTTTAGGTTTAGTTTTAGGTTTAGGTTACGGGTTAGGGTTAGGGTACGAGTTAGGGTTAGGTTTAGGTGCGGGTTAGGGTTAGGGTACGGGTTAGAGTTAGGTTTAGGGTCAGGGTTAGGATTAGGGATAGGGTTATGGTTTGTGTTAGGGTTAGGGTTGGGGTTACGGTACAGGTTAGTTTTAGGGTTAGGGTATGGCTTAGGGTTACGGTTAAGGTTAGGGTTATTGTTAGGTTATGGGTTAGGTTTAGGGTACGGGTAAGGGTTATGGTTAGGGTTACTGTTAGGTTTAGGTTTAGGGTGTGGGTTAGGCTTAGGGTTAGGTTTAGGGTTACCACTAGGGTATGGGTTAGGGTTACTCTTAGGGTTGGGTACGGATTAGGGTTAGGGTTAGGGTACGGGATAGGTTTGGGTACGGGTTAGGACAAGGGTTAGGGTTAGGTTTAGGGTACGGGTTAGGGATAGGGTTAGGTTTAGGGTTAGGGTTAGGCTATGGGTTAGGTTTAGGGTACGGGTTAAGGTTTTGTTTATGGCCAGGGTTAGGGTTAGGGTTAGGGTACAGTTAGGGTTTGGGTTAGGTTTATGGTACGGGTTAGTGTTAGGGTTAGGGTTAGGGTTAGAGTACGGGGTAAGTTTAGTATTAGGGTTATGTTTAGGGTTAGGGTACGGGTTAGGGTTAGAGTTAGGGTTAGGGTTAGAGTACGGGGTAGGGTTAGGGTTAGGGTTAGAGTACGGATAGGGTTAGGGTTTGGGTTAGGGTTAGGGTATGGTTCAGGCTTAGGGTACGTTTTAGGGTTAGGGTTAGTGTCAGCTTTAGGGTTAGGTTTAGGGTTAGGGTATGGGTTAGGGTTAGGTTTAGGGTACGGGTTAGGGTTAGGTTTAGGGTTAGGTTACAGGTTAGGTTTAGGTTATCGGTTAGGGTTAGGGTTAGTGACAGGGTTAGGGTTAGTGTTAGGGTACGAATTATTGAGGGGTTAGGGTACTGGTTAGGGTTAGGTTATGGTACGGGTTAGGGTTACAGTACGGGTTAGGGTTAGGGTGAGAGTTAGGGTTAGGTTTAGGGTTAGAATACGGTTAGGGTTAGGGTTAGAGTTAGGGTTAGGGTTAGGGTTAGAGAACGGGTTAGGGTTAGTGTTAGTGTTAGGGTTAGTGTTAGGGTTAGAGTACCGGTTATGGTTAGGGTTAGGGTTAGTGTTAGAGTACGGGTTAGGGTTAGTGTTAGGGTTAGGGTTAGGGTTAGAGTACGGGTTAGAGTTAGTGTTAGGGTTAGGGTTAGGGTTAGGTTTAGGGTACGGGTTAGGGTTAGGATTAGTGTTAGAGTACGGGGTAGGGTTAGTGTTAGTGTAAGGTTTAGGGTTAGAGTACGGTTTTGGGTTAGTGTTAGGGCACGGGTTAGTTTTACCGTTTGGGTATGGGTTAAGGAAAGTGTTAGGGTTAGGTTTAGGGTTAGGTTACGTGTTAGGGTTAGGGTTTGGGTACGGGTTAGGTTTAGGTTTAGGGTGCGGGATAGGGTTAGTGTACGGGTTAAGTTTACGGTTAGGGTTAGGTTTAGGTTATGGGTTAGAGTTAGGGTACTGGGTAGGGTTAGGTTTAGGTGCTGGTTAGGGTTTGGGTACGGGTTAGGGTGAGGTTTAGGGTCAGGGTTAGGGTTAGGTTTCGGGTTATGGTAAAGTTTTAGGGTTAGGGTTGGGGTTAGGGTACGGGTTAGTTTTAGGGTTAGGGTACGGGTTAGGGTTACGGTTAAGGTTAGGATTAGTGTTAGGGTATGGGTTAGGGTTATGGTACGGGTAAGGTTTATGGTTAGGGTTAGGGTTAGGTTTAGGTTTAGGGTGCTTGTTAGGCTTAGGGTTAGGGTTAGGGTTAGCGCTAGGGTATGGGTTAGTGTTACTGTTAGGGTTTGGGTACGGGTTAGGGATAGGGTTAGGGTACGGGATAAGGTTGGGTACAGGTTTCGTCAAGGGTTAGGGTTAGGTTTAGGGTACGGGTTAGGGTTAGGGTTAGGTTTATGGTTAGGTTTAGGGTATGGGTTAGTTTTAGGATACGGGTTAGTGTTAGGGTTAGGGTCAGGTTTAGGGTTAGGGTTAGGGTACGAGTTAGGGTTAGGGATAGGATAAGGGTACGGTTTAGGTTTAGGGTTAGGGTTAGGGTTAGGGTAAGGGTTAATGTACGGGTTAGGCTTAGGGTTAGGTTAGGGTTTGGATACGGGTTAGGTTTACGTTTTGGGTACGGGATAGGGTTAGCGAACGGGTTAAATTTAGGGTTAAGGTTCGGTTTAGGTAACGGTGTAGGTTTAGGGTACGGGTTAGGGTTAGGTTTAGGGTACAGGATAGGGTTAGCGAACGGGTTAAGTTTAGGGTTAGGGTTCGTTTTAGGTTACGGTTTAGCTTTAGGGTACGGGTTAGGGTTAGGTTTAGGGTGCGGGTTGCGTTAGGGTTAGGGTTAGGGTAAGGGTTAGGGTTAGGTTTAGGGTCAGGTTTAGGGTTAGGGTTAGTGTTAGGGTACCGGTTAGAGTTAGGGTTGGGGTTAGGGTATGGGTTAGTTTTAGGGTTTGGGTACGGATTAGGGTTATGGTTAAGGTTAGGGTTAGGGTTAGGGTATGGGTTAGGGTTATGTTACGGTAAAGGGTTATGGTTTGGGTTAGGGTTAGGGTTAAGTTTAGGGTGCGAGTTAGGGTTAGGGTTAGGGTTATGGTTAGGGTTAGAGTACGGGTTTGGATTAGTGTTAGGGTACGGGTTAGGTTTACCTTTTGGGTATGGTTCGGGTAAGGGTTAGGGTTAGGCTTAGGTTTAGGGGTTAGTGTTAGAGTTAGAATTAGGCTACGGGTAGGGTTAGGGTACGGGTTAGGGTTAGGGTTAATATTCGGGTTAGGGTTTGGGTACAGGCTAGGGTTATGTTTAGGGTTAGGGTATGGGTTAGGTTTAGGGTTAGTGTTCGTCTATGGTTTAGGGTTAGGGTACGGAATAGGGTTAGTGTTAGGGTCAGGGTAAGAGTTAGGTTTAGGGTCCAGGTTAGGGTTAGGGTTAGGGTTAGCGCTAGGGTATGGGTTAGGGTTACTGTTAGGGTTTGGGTACCGGTTAGGGTTAGGGTTATGTTATGGGATAGGTTTGGGTACGGGTTAGGGAGAGGGTTAGGGTTACGTTTAGGGTACGGTTTAGGGTTAGGGTTAGGTTTGGGTTAGGGTTTGGGTATGGGTTAGGCTTAGGGTATGGGTTAGGGTTAGGGTTAAGTTCAGGGTTAGGGTAGGTTTAGGGTACGAGTTAGGGTTAGGGTTAAGTTTAGGGTACGGGTTAGGGTTAGGGTTAGGTTTAAAGTACGGGTTAGGTTTAGGGTATGGGTTAGGCTTAGGGTTAGGGTCAGGGTTAAGTTTAGGGTTAGGGTACGAGTTAGTGTTAGGGTTAGGGTAGGCGTTAGGTTTAGGGATATGGTATGGGTTAGGGTTACAGTACGGGTTAGGGTTAGGGTGAGGTTTAGGGTGAGGTTTAGAGTACCGTTAGTGTTAGGGTTAGGGTTAGGGTTAGGTTTAGGGTACGGGTTAGGGTTAGTTTTAATGTTAGGGTTAGGTTTAGGGTCAGAGTACGGGGTAGGATTAGTGTTAGGGTTAGGGTTAGGGTTAGGGTTAGGGTTAGTGTACGGGTTAGGGTTAGGGTTAGGGTTAGGGTTAGGTTTGGGATTAATGTACGGTTTAGGCTTAGGGTTAGCTTTAGGGTTAGGATACGGTTTAGGGTTAGGTGTAGGGTACAGGATAGGGTTAGCGTACGGGTTAAGTTTAGGGTTATGGTTAGGTTTAGGTTACGGGTTAGGGTTAGGGTACGGGTTAGGGTTAGGTTTTGGGTGCGGGTTAGGTTTAGGGTTTGGATTAGTGTAAGGGTTAGGGTTAGGTTTAGGGATAGTTATGGTTCGGGTTAGGGTTAGGGTTGGGTTTAGGGTACGGGTTAGTTTTAGGGTTAGGGTATGGGTTAGGGTTACGGTTAAGGTTAGGGTTAGGTTTAGGGTGCGTGTTAGGCTTAGGGTTAGGGTTAGGGTTAGCGCCAGAGTATGGGTTAGGGTTACGCTTAGGGTTTGGGTACGGGTTAGGGTTAGGTTTAGGTTACGGGACAGGGTTGGGTACGGGTTGGACAAGGGTTAGGGTTAGATTTAGGGTACGGGATAGGGTTTGGGTTAGGTTTAGGGTTAGGTTTAGGATATGGGTTAAGTTTGGGTATGGGTTATGGTTAGGGTTAGGGTCAGGGTTACGGTTAGTTTAGGGTACGAGTTAGGGTTTGGGTGTGGTTTAGGGTACAGGTTAAGGTTAGGATTAGAGTACGGGTTAGGTTTAGTGTTAGGTTTAGGGTTAGGTTTAGGGTTAGGGTTAGGGTTAGGGTACGGGTTAAGGTTAGAATTAGGGTTAGGGTTAGAGTACGGGGTAGGGTTAGGTTTAGGGTTAGGGTGCAGTTTAGGTTTAGGGTGCAGGTCAGGGTTATGGTTAGGGTTAGGGTTAGCGCTAGGGTATGGGATAGGGTTACTGTTAGGTTTTGGGTACGGTTTAGGGTTAGTGTTAGGTTACGGGTAGGGTTGGGTACGTGTTAGGTCAAGGGTTAGGGTTAGGTTTAGGGTACGGTTAGGGTTAGGGTTAGGATGAGGATAAGGGTCAGGGTATGGGTTAGGCTTAGGGTACGGGTTAGGGTTAGGGTCAGGGTTAGGGTTAGGGTTAGGGTACGGGTTAGGGTTAGGTTAAGGGTACGGTTCGGGTTAGGTTTAGGTTTAGGGTACAGGTTAGGTTTAGGGTATGGTTAGGGTTATGGTTAGGGTCAGGGTTAGGGTCAGGGTTAGGGTACGAATTAGGGTTAGGATTAGGGTAAGGGTTAGGTTAGGGTTATGGTACGGGTTTGGGTTACAGTACGGGTTAGAGTTAGGGTGAGGTTTAGGGTTAGGGTTAGAGTACAGTTAGGGTTAGGGTTAGGGTTAGAGTACGGGATAGGGTTGGTGTTAGGGTTAGGGTTAGGGTTAGGGTACGGGTACGGGTTAGGGTTAGGGTTAGGGTTAGGGTTAGGTTTAGAGTACGGGGTAGGCTTGATGTTTGGGTTAGGGTTAGGGTTAGGGTTAGGGTATGGGTTAGGCTTAGGGTAGAGTTTAGTGTTAGTGTTAGGGTCAGGTTTAGGGTAAGGGTTAGGGTTAGGGTTAGCGCTACGGTAGGGGTTAGGGTTACTGTTAGGGTTTGGTTACGGGTTACGGTTAAGGTTAGTTTATGGGATGGGGTTGGGTACGGGTTAGGTCAAGGGTTAGGGTTAGGTTTAGTTACGGGTTAAGGTTAGGATTAGGATTAGGGTTACGGTTACAGTAATGATTATGCTTAGGGTACGGGTTAGGATTAGGGTTAGGGTACGGGTTAGGGTTAGGTTTAGGGTACAGGTTAGGGTTAGTTTGGGGTTAGGGTATGGGTTAGGTTTAGGGTACGGGTTAGGGTTAGGGTCAGGGTCAGGGTTAGGGTTAGGGTTAGGGTTAGGGTATGGGTTAGGTTTACGTTTAGGGTGCGGGTTAGGGTTAGTTTTAGTGTTAGTGTACAGTTTAGGTTTAGGGTACGGGTTAGGGTTAGGGTGAGGGTTAGGTTTAGGGTTAGAATACGGTTAAGGTTAGGGTTAGAGTACGGGTTAGGGTTAGTGTTAGGGTTAGGGTTAGGGTCAGGGTTAGAGTACGGGTTAGGGTTAGGGTAAGGGTTAGTGTTTGAGTACGGGGTAGGGTTAGTTTTAGGGTTAGGGTTAGGGTTAGAGTACGGGTTACAATTAGTGTTAGGGTTAGGGTTAGGTTTAGGGTACGGGTACGGGTTAGGGTTAGAGTACGGGGAAGGTTAGGGTTAGGGTTAGGGTTAGGGTACGGGATAGGGTTGGGTACGGGTTAGGACAAGGGTTAGGATTAGGTTTAGGGTACAGGATAGGGTTAGGGGTAGGTTTAGGGTTAGGGTTAGGGTATGGGTTAGGCTTAGGGTACGGGTTAGGGTTAGGGTTAGTTTCAGGGTTAGAGTTATGGTTAGGGTACGAGTTAGGGTTAGGGTTAGGTTTAGGGTACGGTTTAGGGTTACGGTTAGATTTAGGTATAGGGTTAGAGTACGTGGTAGGTTTAGTGTTAGGGTTAGGTTAAGGGTTAAGGTACGGGTTAGGGTTAGAGTTAGGCTTAGGTTTAGAGTACGGGGCAGGGTTAGGGTTAGTGTTGGAGTACGGATAGGGTTAGGGTTAGGGTTAGGATTAGAGGACAGGTTAGGGTTAGTGTACGGGTTAGGGTTAGGGTCAGTGTTAGGGTTAGGGTACGAGTTAGGGTTAGGGTTAGGGTACGTTTAAGGGTTATGGTTAGTGTTAGGGTTGGGTTTAAGTTTATGGTGTGGTTTAGGGTTAGGGTTAGGGTTAGGGTTAAAGTACGGGTTTGGGTTAGTGTTAGAAAACGGGTTAGGTTTACCGTTTGGGTACGGGTTAGGTAAGGGTTAGGGATAGGGTTAGAGTTAGGGGTTAGGGTTAGAGTTTGTGTTAGGCTACGGGATAGGGTTAGAGTACGGGTTAGGGTTAGGTTTAGGGTTAGGGTTAGGTTTAGGGTTATAGTACGGGTTTGGTTTAGAGATAGGGTTAGGTTTAGGGTTAGAGTACGGGTTAGGGATAGTGTTAGGTTTAGGGTTAGTGTTAGGGTACGGGTTAGGGTTAGCTTATGGGTTAGGGTTACATTTAGGTATAGGGTTAGTGCTAGAGTACGGGTTAGGTTTAGTGTTAGGGTTTGGTTAGGGTTAGGGTTAGAGTGATGATAGGGTTAGGGTTAGGGTTAGGGTTAGGGTTAGGGTCCGGGATAGAGTACGGTTTAGGGTTAGGGTTTGTGTTAGGGTTAGAGTTTGGGGTAGGGTTAGTGTTAGGTTTAGGGTTAGGTTTAGGGTATGGTTTAGGGTTAGAGTTAGGGTTAGTGTTAGAGTACGGGGTAGGGTTAGTGTTAGTGTTAGTGTTAGGGTTAGGGTTAATGTACGGGTTAGGCTAGGGTTAGGTTTAGGGTTAGGTTACGGTTTAGGGTTAGGTTTAGGGTACGGGATAGGGTTAGCGTACGGGTTAAGTTTAGGGTTAGGGTTAGGCTTAGGTTATGGTCAGGGTTAGGTTTGGTGTGGGTTAGGGTTAGGGTTAGGGTTAGGGTACAGATTAGGGTTAGGGTGGGGTTAGGGTATGGGTTAATTTTAGGTTTATTGTACGGGTCATGGTTACGGTTAAGTTTAGGGTTAGTGTTAGGGTATGGTTTAGGGTTAAGGTACGGGTATTGGTTAGGGTTAGGGTTATGGTTAGTGTCAGCGCTAGGGTATGTTTTAGGGTTACTGTTAGGGTTTTGTGTACGGGTTAGGGTTAGGGTTAGGTTACGGGTTAGGTTAAGGGTTAGGGTTAGGTTTAGGGTACGTGTTAGGGTTAGGGTTATGATTAGGTTTAGGGTTAGGGTATGGGTTAGGCTTAGGGTACGGGTTAGGGTCAGGGTCAGGGTTAGGGTTAGGGTACGGGTTATGGTTAGGTTTAGGGTACGGGTTAGGGTTAGGGTCAGGGTTAGGGTTAGGGTACGAATTAGGGTTAGGGTTAGGGTACGTGTTAGGTTTAGTGTTATGGTTGGGTTAGGTTTACAGTACGGGTTAGGGTAGGGTGAGGTTTAGGGTTAGGGTTAGAATACGTTTAGGGTTAGGGTTAGGCTTAGGGATAGAATACGGGTTAGGGTTAGTGTTAGGTTTAGGTTTAGGGTTAGGGTTAGGGTACGGGTTAGGGTTAGGTTTAGGGTTAGTGTTAGAGTACGGGGAGGGTTAGTGTTAGGGTTAGGGTTATGGTTAGAGTACAGGTTAGGGTTAGTGTTAGTGTTAGGGTTAGGGTTAGGGTACGGGTTAGGGTTAGGGTTAAGGTTAGTGTTAGAGTGCGGGGTAGGGTTAGTGTTAGGGTTAGGGTTAGGGTTAGGGTTAGGGTTAGGGTTAGGGTACGTGTTAGGTTTAGGGTTGGGTACAGGTTAAGGTTACGTTTAGGGTTAGGGTACGAGTTAGGTTTAGGGTTAGGTTAAGGATTAGTGTTAGGGGACGGGATAGGGTTAGAGTATGAGTTAGGGTTAGGTTTAGGTTTAGGGTTAGGGTTAGAGTACGGGTTAGGGTTAGAGTTAGGGTTAGGTTTAGGGTCAGGGTTAGGGTTACGGTTAGTGTTAGGGTTAGGGTTAGGGTTAGGTTACGTGTACGGGTTAGGGTTAGGGTTTGGGTTAGGGTTAGATTACGGGTTAGGGATAGGGTTGGGTTTAGGTTTAGGTACCGGTTAGGGTTAGGGTTAGGATTAGGGTTAGGGTTAGGGTATGGGTTAGGCGTAGGGTACGGGTTAGGATTAGGGTTAGGGTACAGGTTAGGGTTAGGTTTAGGGTACAGGTTAGGGTTAGGTTTAGGGTTAGGGTATGGGTTAGGTTTAGGGTATGGGATAGGGTTAGGTTGAGGGTTAGTGTAAGGGTTAGAGTGCGGTTAGGGTAAGGGTTAGGGTTAGAGTACGGGTTATTGTTAGTGTTAGGGTTAGGGTTAGGGTTAGGGTATGGGTTAGGTTTAGGGTATGGGATAGGGTTAGGTTGAGGGTTAGTGTAAGGGTTAGAGTGCGGTTAGGGTAAGGGTTAGGGTTAGAGTACGGGTTATTGTTAGTGTTAGGGTTAGGGTTAGGGTTAGGGTATGGGTACGGGTTAGGGTTAGGGTTTGGGTTAGGGTTAGAGTACGGGGTAGGGATAGTGTTAGGGTTAGGCTTAGGGTTAGGGTTAGGGTACGGGTTAGGGTTAGAGTTAGTGTTAGGGTTAGCGTATGGGTAGGATTAGTGTTAGGGTAAGGGTTAGGGTTAGAGTACGGGTTTGGGTTAGTGTTAGGGTGCGGGTCAGTTTTACTGTTTGGGTACAGGTTAGGTCAAGTGTTAGGTTTAGGTTAGGGTACGGGTTAGGGTTAGGGTTAGGTTTATGGTTAGGGTTAGGGTAGGGTTAGTTTTAGGGTACTGGTTAGGGTTAGGGTTAGGGTCAGGTTTAGGGTTAAGGTTAGGGTACGAGTTAGGGTTAGGAATAGGTTAAGTGTACGGGTTAGGGTTAGGGTTAGGTTTAGGTTTAGAGTACGGGGTAGGGTTAGTGTTAGGGTTAGGGTAAGGGTTAATGTACGGGTTAGGCTTAGGGTTAGGTTAGGGTTAGGATACGGGTTAGGGTTAGCTTTAGGGTACGGGATAGGGTTAGCGAACGGGTTAAGTTTAGGGTTAGGGTTCGGTGTAGGTTACGGTTTATGGTTTGGTACGGGTTAGCGTTAGGTTTAGGCTGCGGGTTGGGTTAGGGTTAGGGTTAGTGTAAGGGTTAGGGTTAGGTTTAGTGTCAGGGTTAAGGTTATTGTTAGGGTAAGGGTTAGCGTTAGGTTAGGGGTTAGGGTATGGGTTAGTTTTAGGGTTTGGGTACGGATTAGTGTTATGGTTAAAGTTAGGGTTAGGGTTAGGTTATGGGTTAGGGTTAGGTTACGGTTAAGGGTTATGGTTTGGGTTTTGGTTAGGGTTAAGTTTAGGGTGCGTGTTAGGGTTAGGGTTAGGGTTATGGTTAGGGTTAGAGTACAGGTTTGGGTTAGTGTTAGGGTATGGGTTAGGTTTACCGTTTGGGTACGGGTTCGGTTAAGTGTTAGGGTTAGGCTTAGGGTTAGGAGTTAGGATTAGGCTACGGGTGGGGTTAGGGTACGGGTTAGGGTTAGGGTTAAGGTTCGGGTTAGGGTTTGGGTACGGGCTAGTTTTACGTTTAGCATTAGGGTATGGGTTAGGTTTAGGGTTAGGGTTCGTGTACGGTTTAGGGTTAGGGTACGGGGTAGGATTAGTGTTAGGGTCAGGGTTAGGGTTAGGTTTAGGGTCCGGGTTAGGGTTAGGTTTAGGGTTAGCGCTAGGGTATGGGCTAGGGTTACTGTTAGGTTTTGCGTACGGGTTAGAGTTAGGGTTAGGGTACGGGATAGGTTTGGGAACGGGTTAGGTAGAGGGTTAGGGGTACGTTTAGGTTTCGGGTTAGGGTTAGGGTTAGGTTTAGGTTTAGGGTTAGGGTATGGATTAGGCTTAGTGTATGGGTTAGGATTAGGGTTAGGGTCAGGGTTAGGGTAGGTTTAGGGTACGAGTTAGGGTTAGGGTTAGGTTTAGGGTACGGGTTATGGTTAGGGTTAGGTTAAAAGTACGGTTTAGGTTTAGGTTACCGGTTAGGGTTAGGGTTATCGTCATGGTTAGGGTTAGGGTTAGGGTACGGGTTAGGGTTAGGGTTAGTGTACGGGTTAGGGTTAGAGTACGGGTTATGTTTAGGTTTAGGGTTTGGGTTAGGGTTAGTGTACGGATAGGGTTATGGTTAGGGTTAGGGTTAGGGTTTGGGAATGGGTTAGGTTTAGGTTTAGGTGCGGGTTAGGGTTAGGGTTAGGGTTAGGTTTAGGTGCGGTTTAGGGTTAGGGTTAGGGTTAGAGTTAGGGTTAGGCTACGGGTAGGGTTAGGGTACGGGTTAGGCTTAGGTTTAGGGTTCGGGTTAGGGTTAGTTTACGGGTTAGGGTTAGGGTTAGGGTTAGGGTTAGGGTTACGGTTAATGTTAGGGTACCTGTACGGGTTAGGATTAAGGTTTCGGTATGGGATGGGGTTAGTGTAAATGTTAGGTCTAGGGTTAGGGTTAGTTTTAAGGTGCGGGTTAGAGTTAGGCCCTGGGTTAGGGTTAGGTTACGGGTTAGGGTTACATTACGGGTTAGTGTTAGGTTTAGTGTTAGGGTTAGTGTTAGAGTACGTGTTAGGGTTAGTGTTAGGGTTTGGGTTAGGGTTAGTGTACGGATAGTGTTAGGGTTAGATTTAGGTTTAGGGTACGGGTTAGGGTTAGGTTTAGGGTATGGGATAGGGTTAGTGTATGGGTTAAGTTTAGGGTTAGGGTTAGATTTAGGTTACGGGTTAGGGTACGGGTTAGGGTTAGGTTTCAGTGCGGGTTAGGGTTAGGGTTCAGCTTAGGGTTAGGGTTAGGGTTAGTGTACAGGTTAGGGTTAGTGTTAGGGTTAGGGTTAGTGTTAGGGTTATGATACGGGTTAGGAATAGGGTTAGGGTACGGGATAGGGTTAGGGTACGGGTTATGTCTAGGGTTAGGGTTATGTTTACGGTGCGGGTTAGAGTTAGGCCCTGGGTTAGGGTTAGGGTACGGGTTAGGGTTAGGCTATGGGTTAGGGTTATGGTTAGTGTACGGGTTAGGGTTAGGGTTAGTGTTAGGGTTAGGGTACGGGTTAGTGTTAGGGTATGGGTTAGGGTTAGGCTACGGGTTAGGTCTAGGTTTAGGGTTAGGTTTAGGATGCGGTTTAGGGTTAGGGTTAGGGTACGTTATTAGGGTTAGGGTTAGGGTCAAGGTTAGGGTTAGATTTAGGGTTAGGGTTAGGGTTGGGTACGGGTTCAGGTTACGGTACGACTGAGGGTTAGGGTAAGGGTTAGGTTTAGGGTTAGGATTATAGTAGGGGTTAGGTTTAGTGTTAGGGTTACGTTTAGGTTTAGAGTACTGGTTAGTGTTAGTGTTAGGGTTATGGTTAGTGTTAGGGTTTGGGTTAAGGTTAGAGTACGGGTTAGGGTTATGGTTAGGGTTAGGGTTAGGTTTAGAGTATGGGATAGGGTTAGTGTTAAGGTTAGGGTTAGGGTTAGGGTTAGTGTGCGGTTAGGGTTAGGTTTAGGGTCAGGGTTAGGGTTAGGTTTAGTGTTAGTGTACGCGTTAAGGTTAGGGTTGGGGTTAGGGTATGGGTTAGTTTTAGGGTTAGGGTACGAGTTAGGGTTATGGTTAAGGTTAGGTTTAGGGTTAGGGTATGGGTTAGGGTTATGTTACGGTTAAGGGTTATGGTTTGCGTTAAGGTTAGGTTTAAGTTTAGGGTGCGGGATAGTGTTATGGTGATGGTTAGGGTTAGGGTTATGTTTAGAGTACGGGTTTTGGTTAGTGTTAGGGTACATGTTAGGTTTACCATTTGGGTACGTCTTAGGGTAAGGGTTAGGGTTAATGTTAGGGATAGGGTTAGGGGTTAGGGTTAGAGTTAGGGTTAGGCTACGGGAAGTGTTAGGGTACGGGTTAGGGTTAGGGTTATGGTTAGGGTTAGGGTTAGGATTAGAGTACGGGTTTGGGTTAGTGTTAGTGTACGGGATAGGTTTACCGTTTGGGTACGGGTTAGGGTAAGGGTTAGGGTTAGGGTTGGGGGTTAGGGTTAGAGTTAGGGTTAGGCTACGGGTAGGGTTAGGTTACGGGTACGGGTTAGGGTTAGGGTTAGGGTTACGGTACGGTTTAGGGTTAAGTTTAGGGTACGGGATAGGGTTAGTGTACGTGTTAGGTCTAGGGTTAGGGTTAGGTTTAGTGTGGGGGTTAGGGTTAGGGTTAGGGTACGTGTTAGGGTTAAAGTTTGGGTACGGGTTAGGGTTACGTTTCGGGTTAGGGTATGGGTTAGGTTTAGGGTTAGTGTAATGGTTAGAGTTAAGGTACGGGTTATGGTTAGAGTACGGGTTAGGGCTAGGTTTAGGGTTAGGTTTAGTGTTAGAGTACGGGTTAGGGTTAGTGTTAGGGTTAGGGTTAGGGTTAGTGTACGGATAGTGTTAGGGTTAGGGTTAGTGTTATGTATAGTTTAGGGTTAGGTTTAGGTTACGGGATAGGTTTAGTGTTCACGTTAAGTTTAGGGTAAGGGTTAGGTTTAGGTTATGGGTAAGGGTTAGGTTACAGGTTAGGGTTAGGTTTAGGTGCGGGTGAGGGTTAGGGTTGGGGTTAGGGTACGGGTGAGTTTTAGGTTTAGGGTACGGGTTAGGGTTACGGTTCTGGTTGGGGTTAGTGTTAGGGTATGCTTAGAATCAGGGTATGGGTAAGGGTTATGGTTAGGGTTAGTGTTAGGTTTAGGTTTAATGTGTGGGTTAGGATTAGATTTAGGGTTAGGCTTAGCGCTAGGGAATGGGTTAGGGTTACTGTTAGGTTTGGGTACGGGTTAGGGTTAGGGTTAGGGTACGAGATAGGGTTGGGTACGGGTTAGGTCAAGGGTTAGGATTAGGTATATTGTAAGAGTTAGGTTTAGCGTTAGGTTTAGGATTAGGGTTAGGGTATGGGTTAGGTTTAGGGTACGGGATAGGGTTAGGGTCAGGGTTAGTGTTAGGCGATGAGTTAGGTTTAAGGTTAGGGTATGGGTTAGAGTTAGGGTTATGTTACATGTTAGGGTTACAGTACGGGTTAGGGTTAGTGTGAGGTTTAGGGTTAGGGTTAGAGTACAGTTAGGGTAAGGGTTAGGGTTAGGGTTAGAGTAAGGGTTAGGGTTAGTGTTAGTGTTAGGGAAAGGTTTAGGGTTAGGGTTAGGGTATGGGTTAGGGTTAGGGTTAGGGTTAGGGTTAAGGTTAGGTTTAGATTACGGAGTAGGGTTAGTGTTAGGGTTAGGGTTAGGGTTAATGTACGGGTTAGGCTTTGGGTTAGGTTAGGGTTAGGTTACGGGTTAAGGTTAGGCTTAGGGTATGGGATAGGGTTAGCGTACGGGATAAGTTTTGGGTTAGGGTTAGGATTAGGTTACGGGATAGGGTTAGGGTACGGGTTAGGTCAAGGGTTAGGATTAGGTATATGGTAAGAGTTAGGGTTAGCGTTAGGTTTAGGATTAGGGTTAGGGTATGGGTTAGGTTTAGGGTGTGGGTTAGGGTTAGGGTTAGTGTACGGGTTAGGGTTAGGTTTAGGGTCAGGGTTAGTGTTAGGTTTAGTGTTAGGTTATGGGTTAGGGTTAGGGTTGGGGTTAGGGGACGGGTTAGTTTTAGGGTTAGGTTACGGGTTAGGGTTACAGTTAATGTTAGGGTTAGGGTTAGGGTGTGAGTTAGGGTTAGGGTACGGTTAAGGGTTAAGGTTAGTGTTAGGGTTAGGGTTAAGTTTAGGGTGCAGTTTAGGGATAGGGTTAGGGTTATGGTTAGGGTTAGAGTACGGGTTTGGGTTAGTGTTAGGGTACGGGTTAGGTGTTCCGTTTGGGTACGGCATAGGGTAAGGAATAGGGTTAGGGTTAGGGTTAGGGTTTAGGGTTAGAGTTAGGTTTAGGGTTAGATTACGGGGTAGGGTTAGTGTTAGGGTAGGGTTAGGGTATGGGTTAGGCTTAGGGTACAGGTTAGGGTTAGGGTTAGGGTCAGGGTTAGGGTTAGGGATAGGGTACGAGTTAGGGTAAGGGTTAGGTTTAGGGTACGGTTTAGGGTTACGGTTAGGTTTAGGGTTAGGGTTAGAGTACGGGGTAGGTTTAGTGTTAGGGTTTGGTTAAGGGTTAAGGTACAGGTTAGGGTTAGAGTTAGGCTTAGGTTTAGAGTATGGGGTAGGGTTAGGGTTAGGGTTGGAGTACGGATAGGGTTAGGGTTAGGGTTAGGATTAGGGTACGGGTTAGGGTTATTGTACGGGTTAGGGTTAGGGTCAGTGTTAGGGTTAGGGTACGAGTTAGGGTTAGGGTTAGGGTACGGTTAAGGGTTATGGTTAGCGTTAGGGTTAGGGTTAAGTTTAGGGTGCGGTTTAGGGTTAGGGTTAGGGTTAGAGTACGGGTTTGGGTTAGTGTTAGGAAACGGGTTAGGTTTACCGTTTGGGTACGGGTTAGGTAAGGGTTAGGGATAGGGTTAGAGTTAGGGGTTAGGGTTAGAGTTTGTGTTAGGCTATGGGATAGGGTTAGAGTACGGGTTAGGGTTAGGTTTAGGGTTAGGGTTAGGTTTAGGGTTATAGTACGGGTTTGGTTTAGAGATAGGGTTAGGTTTAGGGTTAGAGTACGGGTTAGGGATAGTGTTAGGTTTAGGGTTAGTGTTAGGGTACGGGTTAGGGTTAGCTTATGGGTTAGGGTTACATTTAGGTATAGGGTTAGTGCTAGAGTACGGGTTAGGTTTAGTGTTAGGGTTAGGGTTAGGGTTAGGGTTAGGGTTAGGGTTAGAGTGCGGATAGGGTAAGGGTAAGGTTTAGGGTCAGGGATAGAGTACGGTTTAGGGTTAGGGTTTGTGTTAGGGTTAGAGTATGGGGTAGGGTTAATGTTAGGTTTGGGGTTAGGGTTAGGTTTAGGGTACGGGTTAGGGTTAGAGTTAGGGTTAGTGTTAGAGTACGGGGTAGGGTTAGTGTTAGTGTTAGGGTTAGGGTTAATGTACGGGTTAGGCTTAGGGTTAGGTTTAGGGTTAGGTTGTGGTTTAGGGTTAGGTTTAGTGTACGTGATAGGGTTAGCGCACGGGTTAAGTTTAGGGTTAGGGTTAGGCTTAGGTTACTGGTCAGGGTTAGGTTTGGTGTGGGTTAAGGTTAGGGTTAGGGTTAGGGTACAGGTTAGGGTTAGGGTGGGTTTAGGGTACGGGTTAATTTTAGGTTAATTTTTCGGGTCATGGTTACGATTAAGTTTAGGGTTAGTGTTAGGGTATGTTTTAGGGTTAGGGTACGGGTAATGGTTAGGGTTAGGGTTAGGGTTAGTGTTAGCGCTAGGGTATGGTTTAGGGTTACTTAGGGTTTGGGCACGGGTTAGGTTTAGGTTTAGGGTACGGGATAGGGTTAGTGTACGTGTTAAGTTTACGGTTATGGTTAGGTTTAGGTTATGGGTTAGAGTTAGGGTACGGGGTAGGGTTAGGTTTAGGTGCGGGTTAGGGTTAGAGTACGGGTTAGGGTTAGGTTTAGGGTCAGGGTTAGGATTAGGGATAGGGTTATGGTACGTGTTAGGGTTAGGGTTGGGGTTAGGGTACGGGTTAGTTTTAGGGTTAGGTACGGGTTAGGGTTACGGTTATGGTTAGGGTTAGTGTTAGGGTATGGGTTAGGGTTAGGTTATGGGTAAGGGTTATGGTTAGGGTTACGGTTAGGTTTAGGTTTAGGGTGCGGGTTAGGCTTAGGTTTAGGGTTACTGTTAGCACTAGGGTATGGGTTAGTGTTACTGTTAGGGTTTGGGTACGGGTTAGGGTTACGGTTAGGGTACGGGATAAGGTTGGGTACGGGTTAGGTCAACGGTTAGGGTTAGGTTTAGGGTACGGGTTAGAGTTAGGGTTAGGTTTATGGTTAGGGATAGGGTATGGGTTAGTTTTAGGGTACGGGTTAGGGTTAGGGTTAGGGTCAGGTTTAGGGTTAGGGTTAGGGTACGAGTTAAGGTTAGGGATAGGTTAAGGGTACGGGATAGGGTTAGGGTTAGAGTACGGGGTAGGGTTAGTGTTAGGGTTAGGGTAAGGGTTAATATACGGGTTAGGCTTATGGTTAGGTTAGGGTTTGGATACGGTTTAGGGTTAGGTTTAGGGTACGGGATAGGGTTAGCGTACGGGTTAAGTTTAGGGTTAGGTTTTGGTTTAGGTTACGGTTTAGCTTTAGGGTACGGGTTAGGGTTAGGTTTAGGGTGCGGGTTCGGTTAGGGTTAGTGTTAGGGAAAGGGTTAGGGTTAGATTTAGGGTCAGGGTTAGGGTTAGGGTTAGTGTTAGGTTACTGGTTAGCGTTAGGGTTGGGGTTAGGGTATGGGTTAGTTTTAGGGTTTGGGTACGGATTAGGGTTATGGTTAAGGTTAGGGTTAGGGTTAGGTTATGGGTTAGGGTTAGGTTACGGTTAAGGGTTATGGTTTGGGTTAGGGTTAGGGTTAAGTTTAGGGTGTGGGTTAGGGTTAGGGTTAGGGTTATGGTTAGGGTTAGAGTACGGGTTTGGGTTAGTGTTAGGGTACGGGTTAGGTTTACCGTTTAGGTACGGGTTCGGGTAAGGGTTAGGGCTAGGCTTAGGTTTAGGGTTTAGGGTTAGAGTTAGGATTACGCTACAGGTATGGTTAGGGTACGGGTTAGGGTTAGGGTTAAGGTTCGGGTTAGGGTTTGGGTACAAGCTAGCGTTACGTTTAGGGTTAGGGTATGGGTTAGGTTTAGGGTTAGTGTTCGTGTACGGTTTAGGGTTAGGGTACGGGATAGGGTTAGTGTTAGGGTCAGGGTAAGTGTTAGGTTTAGGGTCCGGGTTAGGGTTAGGGTTAGGGTTAGCGCTAGTGTATAGTTTAGGGTTACTGTTAGGGTTTGGGTACGGGTTAGGGTTAGGGTTAGGTTACGGGATAGGTTTGGGTACGGGTTAGGTAGACGGTTAGGGTTACGTTTAGGGTACGGTTTAGGGTTAGGGTTAGGTTTATGGTTAGGGTGGGTATGGGTTAGGCTTAGGGTATGGGTTAGGGTTAGGGTTAGGGTCAGTGTTAGGGTAGGTTTAGGGTACGAGTTAGGGTTAGGGTTAGGTTTCGGGTAGGGGTTAGGGTTAGGTTTAAAGTATGGGTTAGGTTTAGGGTACGGGTTAAGGTTAGGGTTAGGGTCAGGTTTAGGGTTAGGTTTAGGGTACGAGTTAGGGTTAGGGTTAGGGTACGGGTTAGGTTTAGGGTTATGGTATGGGTTAGGGTTACAGTACGGGTTAGGGTTAGGGTGAGGGTTAGGGTTAGGGTTAAAATACAGTTAGTGTTATGGTTAGGGTTAGGGTTAGTGTTAGGGTACGTGTTAGGGTTAGCATAGGGTTAGGGTTAGGTTTAGGGTTAGAGTACGGGGTAGGATTAGTGTTAGGGTTAGGGTTAGGGTTAGGGTTAGTGTACGGGTTAGGGTTAGGGTTAGGTTTAGGGTTAGAGTACGGTGTAGGGTTAGTGTTAGATTTAGGTTTGGGATTAATGTACAGTTTAGGCTTAGGGTTAGCTTTAGGGTTAGGATACGGTTTAGGGTTAGGTGTAGGGTACGGTTAAGGGTTCCTAGGTTTAGGAACGGGTTAGGGTTACGGTTAAGGTTAGGGTTAGTGTTAGGTATGGTTTAGGTTTAGGCTACGGGCAAGGGTTATGGTTAGGGTTACGGTTAGGTTTAGGTTTAGGGTGCGGTTTAGGCTTAGGGTTCGGTTTAGGGTTAGCGCTAGGTTATGTTAGCGTACGGGTTAAATTTAGGGTTATGGTTAGGTTTAGGTTACAGGTTATGTTTAGGGTACAGTTTATGGTTAGGTTTTGGTGCGGGTTAGGGTTAGGGTTAGGATTAGTGTAAGGGTTAGGGTTAGGTTTAGGTCAGGGTTAGGGTTAGGGTTAGTGTTAGGGTACGGGTTAGGGTTAGGGTTGGGTTTAGGGTACGGGTTAGTTTTATGGTTAGGGTATGGGTTAGGGTTATGGTTAAGGTTAGGGTTAGGTTTAGGTTATGGGTTAGCGTTAGGTTACGGTTAAGGGTTATGGTTTGGGTTAGGGTTAGGGTTAAGTTTAGGGTGCGGGTTATGGTTATATTTAGGATTAGGGTTAGATTACTGGTTTGGGTTAGTGTTAGGGTACGGGTTAGGTTTACCGTTTGGGTATGGGTTAGGGTAAGGGTTAGGGTTAGGTTTAGGGTACGTGTTATGGTTAGGTTTGGGGTACGGGTTAGGATTAGGGATAGGGTTATGGTACGGGTTAGGGTTAGGGTTGGGGTTATGGTACGGGTTATTTTTAGGGTTAGGGAACGGGTTAGGGTTACGGTTAAGGTTAGGGTTAGTGTTAGGTATGGGTTAGGTTTAGGCTACGGGTAAGGGTTATGGTTAGGGTTACGGTTAGGTTTAGGTTTAGGGTGCGGTTTAGGCTTAGGGTTAGGTTTAGGGTTAGCGCTAGGTTATGGGTTAGGATTACTCTTAGGGTTTGCGTACGGGTTAGGGTTAGGGTTAGGTTTAGGGTTAGAGTACGGTGTAGGGTTAGTGTTAGGTTTAGGTTTGGGATTAATGTACAGTTTAGGCTTAGGGTTAGCTTTAGGGTTAGGATACGGTTTAGGGTTAGGTGTAGGGTACGGGATAGGGTTAGCGTACGGGTTAAATTTAGGGTTATGGTTAGGTTTAGGTTACAGGTTATGGTTAGGGTATGGGTTATGGTTAGGTTTTGGTGCGGGTTAGGTTTAGGGTTAGGATTAGTGTAAGGGTTTGGGTTAGGTTTAGGTCAGGGTTAGGGTTAGGGTTAGTGTTAGGGTACAGGTTAGGGTTAGGGTTGGGTTTAGGGTACAGGTTAGTTTTATGGTTAGGGTATGGCTTAGGGTTACGGTTAAGGTTAGGGTTAGGTTTAGGTTATGGGTTAGGGTTAGGTTACGGTTAAGGGTTATGGTTTGGGTTAGGGTTAGTGTTAAGTTTAGGGTGCGGGTTATGGTTATATTTAGGATTAGGGTTAGAGTACTGGTTTGGGTTAGTGTTAGGGTACGGGTTAGGTTTACCGTTTGTGTATGGGTTAGGGTGAGGGTTAGGGTTAGGGTTAGGTTTAGGGTACGTGTTATGGTTAGGTTTTGGGAACGGGTTAGGATTAGGGATAGGGTTATGGTACGGGTTAGGGTTAGGGTTGGGGTTACGGTACGGGTTATTTTTAGGGTTAGGGTACGGGTTAGGGTTACGGTTAAGGTTAGGGTTAGTGTTAGATATGGGTTAGGTTTAGACTACGGGTAAGGGTTATGGTTAGGGTTGCGGTTAGGTTTAGGTTTAGGGTGCCATTTAGGCTTAGGGTTAGGTTTAGGGTTAGCGCTAGGTTATGGGTTAGAATTACTCTTAGGGTTTGCGTACGGGTTAGGGTTAGGGTTACGTTACGGGACAGGGTTGGGTACGGGTTAGGACAAGGGTTAGGGTTAAATTTAGGGTACGGGATAGGGTTAGGGTTAGGTTTAGGGTATGGGTTAGGTTTAGGGCACGGGTTAGGGTTAGGGTTAGGGACAGGGTTAGGGTTAGTGTTAGGGTACGAGTTAGGGTTAGGGTGTGGTTTAGGGTACGGGATAGGTTTAGGTTTAGAGTACGGGTTAGGATTAGTGTTAGGGTTAGAGTTAGGTTTAGGTTTAGGGTACGGGTTAGGGTTAGAGTTAGGTTTAGTGTTAGAGTACGGGGAAGGGTTAGTGTTAGGGTTAGGGTTAGTGTATGGGTTAGGCTTAGGGTACGGGTTAGGGTTAGGGTTAGGGTCAGGGTTAGGGTTAGGGATAGGGTAAGAGTTAGGGTTAGGGTTAGGTTTAGGGTACGGTTTAGGGTTACGGTTAGGTTTAGGGTTAGGTTTAGAGCACGAGGTAGGGTTAGTGTTAGGGTTAGGTTAAGGGTTAAGGTACGTTTTAGGGTTAGAGTTAGGCCTAGGGTTAGAGTACGGGATAGGGTTACGGTTAGGGTTGGAGTACGGATAGGGTTAGGGTTAGGATTAGGATTAGGGTACGGGTTAGAGTTAGTGTACGGGTTAGGGTTAGGGTCAGTGTTAGGGTTAGGGTACGAGTTAGGGTTAGGTTTAGGGTACGGTTATGGGTTATGGTTAGCGTTAGTGTTAGGGTTATGTTTAGGGTGCGGTTTAGGGTTAGGTTTAGGGTTCGAGTACGGGTTTGGGTTAGTGTTAAGAAACGGGTTAGGCTTACCGTTTGGGTACGGGTTAGATAAGGGTTAGGGATAGGGTTAGAGTTAGGGGCTAGGGTTAGAGTTTGTGTACGGGTTAGGGTTACGTTTAGGGTTAGGGTTAGGTTTAGGGTTATAGTACGGGTTTGGGTTATAGATAGGGTTAGGTTTAGTGTTAGAGTACGGGTTAGGGTTAGTGTTAGGTTTAGGGTTAGTGTTAGGGTACCGGTTAGGGTTAGCGTATGGGTTAGGGTTACGTTTAGTGTTTAGGGTTAGTGCTAGAGTACGGGGTAGGTTTAGTGTTAGGGTTAGGGTTAGGGTTAGGATTAGAGTGCCGATAGGGTTAGGGTTAGGGTTAGGGTCAGGGATAGAGTACGGTTTAGGGTTAGGGTTTGTGTTACAGTAGAGTATGGGGTAGGGTTAGTGTTAGGGTTAGGGTTAGGGTAAGGTTTAGGGTACAGGTTAGGGTTAGAGTTAGGGTTAGGTTTAGAGTACGGGGTAGGGTTAGTGTTAGTGTTAGGGTTAGGGTTAATGTACGGGTTAGGCTTAGGGTTAGGTTTAGGGTTAGATTACGGTTTAGGGTTAGGTTTAGGGTACGGGATAGGGTTAGTGTACGGGTTAAGTTTAGGGTTAGGGTTAGGCTTAGGTTACTGGTCAGGGTTAGGTTTGGTGTGGGTTAGGGTTAGGGTTAGGGTACAGGTTAGGGTTAGGTGGGGTTAGGGTATGGGTTAATTTTAGGTTTAGTGTACGGGTCATGGTTACGGTTAAGTTTAGGGTTAGTGTTAGGGTATGGTTTAGGGTTAGGGTACGGGCAAGGGTTATGGTTATGGTTACGGTTAGGTTTAGGTTTAGGGTGCGGGTTAGGCTTAGGGTTAGGGTTAGGGTTAGCGCTAGGGTATGGGTTAGTGTTACTGTTAGGGTTTGGGTACGGGTTAGGGTTAGGGTTAGGTTTAGGGTTAGGGTTAGTGTTAGCGCTAGGGTATGGTTTAGGGTTACTGTTAGGGTTTGGGCACGGGTTAGGTTTAGGTTTAGGGTACGGGATAGGGTTAGTGTACGGGTTAAGTTTACGGTTAGGGTTAGGTTTAGGTTATGGGTTAGAGTTAGGGTACGGGGTAGGGTTAGGTTTAGGTGCGGGTTAGGGTTAGGGTATGGGTTAGGGTTAGGTTTAGGGTCAGGATCAGGGTTAGGGATAGGGTTATGGTACGTGTTAGGGTTAGGGTTCGGGTTAGGGTACGGGTTAGTTTTAGGGTTAGGGTACGGGTTAGGGTTACGGTTAAGGTTAGGGTTAGTGTTAGGTTATGGGTTAGGGTTAGGGTACGGGTAAGGGTTATGGTTAGGGTTATGGTTAGGTTTAGGTTTAGGGTGAGGTTTAGGCTTAGGGTTAGGGTTAGGGTTAGCGCTAGGGTATGGGTTAGTGTTACTGTTAGGGTTTGGGTACGGGTTAGGGTTAGGGTTAGGGTACGGGATAAGGTTGGGTACGGGTTAGGTCAAGGGTTAGGGTTAGGTTTAGGGTACGGGTTAGGGTTAGGGTTAGGTTTATGGTTAGGTTAGGGTATGGGTTAGTTTTAGGGTACGAGTTAGGGTTAGGGTTAGGGTCAGTTTTAGGGTTAAGGTTAGGGTATGAGTTAGGGTTAGGGATAGGTTAAGGGTACGGGTTAGGGTTAGGGTTAGGGTTAGAGTACGGGGTAGGGTTAGTGTTAGGGTTAGGGTAAGGGTTAATATACGGGTTAGGCTTAGGGTTAGGTTAGGGTTTGATATGGGTTAGGGTTAGGTTTAGGGTACGGGATAGGGTTAGCGAACGGGTTAAGTTTAGGTTTAGGGTTCGGTTTAGGTTACGGTGTAGGTTTAGGGTATGGGTTAGGTTTAGTTTTAGGGTGCGGGTTGGGTTAGGGTTAGGGTTAGGGTAAGGGTTAGGGTTAGGTTTAGGGTCAGGGTTAGGGTTAGTGTTAGTGTTAGGGTACGGGTTAGCATTAGGGTTGGGGTTAGGGTATGGGTTAGTTTTAGGGTTTGGGTACGGATTAGGGTTATGGTTAAGGTTAGGGTAAGGTTTAGGTTATGGGTTAGGGTTAGGTTACGGTTAAGGGTTATGGTTTGGGTTAGGGTTAGGGTTAAGTTTAGGGTGCGAGTTAGGGTTAGGGTTAGGGTTATGGTTAGGGTTAGAGTACGGGTTTGGGTTAGTGTTAGGGTACGGGTTAGGTTTACCGTTTGGGTACAGGTTCGGGTAAGGGTTTCGGTTAGGCTTAGGTTTAGGAGTTAGGTTTAGAGTTAGGATTAGGCTATGGGTAGGGTTAGGGTACGGGTTAGGGTAAGGGTTAAGGTTCGGGTTAGGGTTTGGGTATGGGCTAGGTTTACGTTTAGGGTTAGGGTATGGGTTAGGTTTAGGGTTAGTGTTCGTGTCTGGTTTAGGGTTAGGGTACTGGATAGGGTTAGTGTTAGGGTCAGGGTAAGAGTTAGGTTTAGGGTCCGGGTTAGGGTTAGGGTTAGGGTTAGCGCTAGGGTATGGGTTAGGGTTACTGTTAGGGTTTGGGTACGGGTTAGGGTTAGGGTTAGGTTACGGGATAGGTTTTGGTACGGGTTAGGTAAAGGGTTATGTTTACGTTTAGGGTACGGTTTAGGGTTAGGGTCAGTGTACGGATAGGGTTAGGGTTAGGGTTAGGATTAGGGTTCGGGTACGGGTTAGGGCTAGGTTTAGGTGCGGGTTAGGGTCAAGGTTAGGGTTAGGGGTTAGGTTTAGAGTTAGGGTTAGGCTACGGGTAGGGTTAGGGTTCGTGTTACGGTTAGGGTTAGTGTACGGGTTAGGTTTAGGATTAGGCTTAGGGTTAGGGTTAAGATTAATATTAGTGTACCGGTACGGGTTAGGGTTAAGGTTCCGGTACGGGATAGGTTTAGTGTAAGTGTTAGGTCTAGGGTTAGGGTTAGTTTTATGGTGCGGGTTAGAGTTAGGCCCTGGGTTAGGGTTATGTTACGGGATAGGGTTAGATTACGGTTTAGGGTTAGGTTTAGGGTTAGGGTTCGTGTTAGAGTACGTGTTAGGGTTAGTGTAAGGGTTAGGGTTAGGGTTAGTGTACGGATTGTGTTAGGGTTAGATTTAGGGTGAGGGTACGGGTTAGGGTTAGGTTTAGGGTATGGGATAGGGTTAGTGTACGGGTTAAGTTTAGGGTTAGGGTAGGGTTTAGGTTACGGGTTAGGGTTTGGGTACGGGTTAGGGTTAGGTTTTGGTGCGGGTTAGGGTTAGGTTACGGGTTAGTGTTAGGGTTAGGGTTAGTGTACGGGTTGGGGTTAGTGTAGGGTTAGGGTTAGTGTTAGGGTTAGGTTAAGGGTTAAGACTAGGGTTAGGGTACGTGATAGGGTTAGGGTATGGGTTATGTCTAGGGTTAGGGTTAGGATTACGGTGCGGGTTAGAGTTAGGCCCTGGGTTAGGGTTAGGGTTGGGTTAGGGTTAGGGTATGGGTTAGGGTTATGGTTAGTGTATGGGTTAGGGTTAGGGTTAGGGTTAGTGTTAGGGTTAGGTTTCGGGTTAGAGTTAGGGTACGGGTTAGGGTTGGGCTACGGGTTAGGTCTAGGTTTAGCGTTAGGTTTAGGATGCGGGTTAGGGTTAGGGTTAGGGTACGGGATTAGGGTTAGTGTTAGGGTCAAATTTAGGGTTAGGTTTAGGGTTAGGGTTAGGTTTGGGTACGGGTTCGGGTTACGGTATGAATTAGGGTTAGGGTAAGGGTTAGGTTTAGGGTTAGGATTATAGTAGGGGGTTAGGGTTAGTGTTAGGGTTACGTTTAGGGTTAGAGTACTGGTTAGGGTTAGTGTTAGGGTTAGGGTTAGGTTTAGAGTACGGGATAGGGTTAGTGTTAAGGTTAGGGTTAGGGTTAGGGTTAGTGTGTGGCTGGGTTACGTTTAGGGTCAGGGTTAGGGTTAGGGTTAGTGTTAGTGTACGCGTTAAGGTTAGGGTTGGGGTTAGGGTACGGGTTAGTTTTAGGGTTAGGGTAGGAGTTAGGGTTATGGTTAAGGTTAGGTTTAGGGTTAGGGTATGGTTTAGGGTTAGGTTACGGTTAAGGGTTATGGTTTGCATTAGCATTAGGGTTAAGTTTAGGGTGCGGGTTAGTGTTAGGGTTAGGGTTAGGGTTAGAGTTATTTTTAGAGTACGTTTTTGGGTTAGTGTTAGGGTACGTGTTAGGTTTACCGTTTGGGTACGTGTTAGGGTAAGGGTTAGGGTTAGGGTTAGGGATAGGGTTAGGGGTTAGGGTTAGAGTTAGGGTTAGGCTACGGGAAGGGTTAGGGTACGGGTTAGGGTACGGGTTAGGGTTAGGGTTAGGATTAGAGTACTGTTTGGGTTAGTGTTAGGGTACGGGATATGTTTACCGTTTGGGTACGGGTTAGGGTAAGGGTTAGTTTTAGGGTAGGGGGTTAGGGTTAGAGTTAGGGTTAGGCTACGGGTAGGGTTAGGGTACGGGTTAGTGTTAGGGTTAGTGTTAGGGTTACGGTACAGGATAGGGTTAAGGTTAGGGTACGGGATAGGGTTAGTGTACGTGTTAGGTTTAGGGTTAGGGTTAGGTTTAGTGTGCGGGTTAGGGTTAGGGTTAGGGTACGTTTTAGTGTTAAAGTTTGGGTACGGGTTAGGGTTACGTTTAGGGTTAGGGTACGGGTTAGGTTTAGGGTTAGTGTAACGGTTAGTGTTAGGGATCGGGTTATGGTTAGAGTACGGGTTAGGGTTAGGTTTAGGGTTAGGTTTAGTGTTAGAGTACGGGTTAGGGTTAGTGTTAGGGTTAGGGTTAGGGTTAGGGTTAGTGTACGGATAGTGTTAGGGTTAGGGTTAGGGTTAGTGTATAGTTTAGGGTTAGGATTAGCGTACGGGATAGGTTTAGTGTTCAGGTTAAGTTTAGGGTTAGGGTTAGGTTTAGGTTACGGGTAAGTGTTAGGTTACGGGTTAGGGTTAGGTTTAGGTGCGGGTGAGGGTTAAGGTTGGGGTTAGGGTACAGGTTAGTTTTAGGGTTAGGGTACGGGTAAGGGTTACGGTTCAGGTTGGGGTCAGTGTTAGGGTATGCTTAGGGTCAGGGTACGGGTAAGGGTTATGGTTAGGGTTAGCGTTAGGTTTAGGTTTAGGGTGCGGGTTAGGTTAGGTTTAGGTTTATGCTTAGCGCTAGGGAATGGGTTACGGTTACTGTTAGGTTTGGGTACGTGTTAGGGTTAGGGTTAGGGTACGAGATAGGATTGGGTACGGGTGAGGTCAAGGGTAAGGATTGGGTTTGGGGTAAGAGTTAGGGTTAGCGTTAGGTTTAGGATTAGGGTTAGGGTATGTGTTAGGTTTAGGGTACCGGTTAGGGTTAGGGTCAGGATTAGGGTTAGGGTTAGGGTATGAGTTAGGGTTAGGGTTAGGTTTAGGGTACCGCTTAGGGTTAGGTTTAGGGTTAGGTTACGGGTTAGGTTTAGGGTACGGGTTAGGATTAGGGTCAGGGTTAGTGTTCGGCTATGAGTTAGGGTTAGGGTTAGGGTACGGGTTAGAGTTAGGGTTATGTTACATGTTAGGGCTACAGTACGGGTTAGGGTTAGGGTGAAGTTTAGGGTTAGGGTTAGAGTACAGTTAGGGTAAGGGTTAGGGTTAGGGTTAGAGTAAGGGTTAGGGTTAGTGATAGGGTTAGGGAAAGGTTTAGGGTTAGGGTTAGGGTATGGGTTAGGGTTAGGGTTAGGGTTATGGTTAGGGTTAGATTACGGGGTAGGGTTAGTTTTAGGGTTAGGGTTAGGTTTAATGTACGGGTTAGGCTTAGGGTTAGGTTTAGGTTTAGGTTACGGGTTAGGGTTAGGTTTAGGTTATGGATAGGGTTAGCGTACGGGATAAGTTTATGGTTAGGGTTAGGATTAGGTTACAGGATGGGGGTAGGGTACGGGTTATGGTTAGGTTTAGGGTGCGGGTTAGGGTTAGGGTTAGGGTTAGTGTACGGGCTAGGGTTAGGTTTAGGGTCAGGGTTAGTGTTAGGGTTAGTGTTAGGTTATGGTTTAGGGATAGGGTTAGGGTTAGGGTTAGGGTTTTTGTTAGGGTTAGAGTACGGGTAGGGTTAGTGTTAGGGTTAGGTTTAGGGTTAGGGTACGGGTTAGGGTTAGAGTTAGGGTTACGGTTAGAGTATGGGGTAGTGTTAGTGTTAGTGTTAGGATTAGGCTTAATGTACGGGTTAGGCTTAGGGTTAGGTTTAGGGTTAGTTTACGGGCTAGGGTTAGGTTAAGGGTACGGGATAGGGTTAGCGTCGGGTTAAGTTTAGTGTTAGGGTTAGGCTTAGGTTATGGGTTAGGGTTAGGTTTAGGTGCGGGTTAGGGTCAGGGTTACGGTTAGGGTTAGGGTACGAATTAGGGTTAGGGTTAGGGTACGGGTTAGGTTTAGAGTTATGGTATGGCTTAGGGTTACAGTAAGGGTTAGGCTTATGGGGAGGTTTAGGGTTAGGGTTAGAATACGGTTAGGGTTAGGGATTGAGTACGGGTTAGGGTTAGTGTTAGGGTTAGGTTTAGGGTTAGGGTTAATGTACAGGTTAGGCTTAGGGTTAGGTTTAGGTTTAGGATACGGGTTAGGGATAGGTTTAGGGTACAGGATAGGGTTAGCGTACGGGTTAAATTTAGGGTTAGGGTTAGGATTAGGTTACGGGTTAGGTTTAGAGTACGGGTTATGGTTAGGTTTAGGGTGCGGGTTAGGGTTAGGGTTAGTGTATGTGTTAGGTCTAGGTTTAGGGTTAGTTTTAGTGTGCGGGTTAGGGTAAGGGTTAGGGTTCGTGTTAGGGTTCGGGTTTGGGTACGGGTTACGGATAGTGTTAGGGTTAGGGTTAGTGTTAGAGTACGGGTTAGGGTTAGATTATGGGTTAGGTTTACGTTTAGGGTTAGGGTTAGGGTTAGAGTTCATGTTTGGGTTAGAGTTAGGTTTAGGGTTAGGGTTAGGGTTAGAGTATGCCATAGGGTTAGGGTTAGGGTTAGGGTTAGGGTTAGGGTTAGGGTTAGTGTACGGATAGGGTTAGTGTTAGGGTTAGGTTTAGGGTACAGGTTAGGTTTAGCTTTAGGGTACGGGATTGGGTTAGTATGGGATAAGTTTAGGGTTAGGTTTAGGTTTAGGTTACGGGTTAGGGTTAGGGTACGTGTTAGGGTACGGTTTAGGTGCGGGTTATGGTTAGTTTATGGGTTAGGGTTAGGGTACGGGTAAGGGTTATGGTTAGGGTTAGGGTTAGGTTTAGGTTTAGGGTTCGGGTTAGGCTTAGGGATAGGGTTACGTTTAGCGCTAGGGTATGGGTTAGGTTTACTCTTAGGGTTTGGGTACGTGTTAGGGTTAGGGTTAGGGTACGGGATAAGGTTGGGTACGGGTTAGGTCAAGGGTTCGGATTAGGTATAGGGTACGGGATAGGGTTAGGTTTAGGTGAAGGTTAGTGTTAGGGTTAGGGTTTGGGTACAGTTTAGGGTTAGGTTTAGGTTCAGGGTTCGCGTTAGCGATAGGGTTAGGGTAAGGGTTAGGGTTAGGGTTGGGGTTAGGTTTAGGGTTAGGTTACGGGTTAGGGTTAGGTTTAGGGTACATGATTGTTTTAGCGTATGGGTTAAGTTTAGTGTTAGGTTAGGTTTAGGTTACGGGTTAGTGTTATGGTACGGTTTAGGGTTAGGTTTAGGTGTGGGTTAGGGTTAGGGTTAGGGATAGGGTTAGGGATAGGGTTAGGATTAGGGTATGGGTTAGGGTTAGGTTTAGGGTCAGGGTTAGCGTTTGGGATAAGGTTATGGTATGGGTTAGGGTTGGGGTTGGGGTTAGTTTACGGGTTAGTTTTAGGGTTAGGGTACTTTTCAGGGTTACGGTTAAGGTTAGGTTTAGGGTTAGGGTATGGGTTAGGGTCACGGTACGGTTAAGGGTTATGGTTAGGGTTAGGGTTAGGTTTAGGTTTAGGGTGCAGGTTAGGGTTAGGGTTAAAGCTAGGGTATGAGTTAGGGTTAGGGTAAGTGTTCGGGATAGGGTTGGGTACGGGTTAGGTCAAGGTTTAGGGTTAGGTTTAGTGTACGGTTTGGGGTTAGGGTTATGTTTAGGGTTAGGATTAGAGTATGGGTTAGGCTTAGGGTATGGGTTAGGATTAGGATTAGGGTCAGGGTTAGGGTTAGGGTTAGGGTACGAGTTATGGTTAGGTTTAGGCTTGGGGTACGGATTAGGGTTAGGGTTAGGGTTAGTGTACTGGTTTGTTTAAGGTACGGGTTAGGGTTAGGGTTAGGGTCAGGGTTATGTTTAGGGTTAGGGTTAGGGTTAGAGTACGGTAAGGGTTTGTGTTAGGGTTAGGGTTAGGGTTAGTGTACTCATAGGGTTAGGGTTAGGGTTAGGTTTAGGCAACGGGTTAGGATTATGGTTAGGGTATGGGTTAGGGTTAGGTTTAGGTGCAGGTTACGGTTAGGGTACGGGTTAGGGTTAGGCTTAGTGTCAGGGTTAAGGTTAGGGATCGGTTTATGTTACGGGTTAGGGTTAGGGTTGGGGTTAGGGTACGGGTTAGTTTTAGGGTTAGGGTACGAGTTAGGGTTAGGGTGCGGTTTAGGGTTAGCGTTAGGGTTGTGTTATGGGTTAGGGTTAGCGTTGGGGTTAGTCTTAGGGTACGGGTTAGGGTTAGGGTTATAGTACAGGTTAGGGTTACATTACGGTTAGGGTTAATGTTAGGGTTAAGGATAGAGTACGGGTTAGGGTTAGTGTTAGGGGTAGGGAAAGGTTTAGGGTTAGGGTTAGGGTACGGGATAGGGTTAGGTTTAGTGTTACTGTAAGGGTTAGAATACGGGTTAGGGTTAGTGTTAGGGTTAGGGTTAGGGTTAATGTACGGGTTAGGCTTAGGGTTAGGTTTAGGGTTAGGTTACGGGTTAGTGTTAGGTTTAGGGTACGGGATAGGGTTAGCATACGGCTTAAGTTTAGGGTTTGGGTTAGGTTTAGGTTACGGGTTAGGGTTAGGGTACTGGTTAGGGTTAAGTTTAGGTGCAGGTTAGGGTTAGTGTTAGGGTTAGTGTACGGGTTAGGGTTAGGTTTTGGGTCAGGGTAAGTGTTAGGCTTAGTGTTAGGGAATGGGTGAGGGTTAGGGTTGGGTTTAGAGTACGGGTTAGTTTTAGGGTTAGGGTACGGGTAAGGGTTACTTTTAAAGTAAGGTTTAGAGTTAGGTGTGGGTTAGGTTTACGGTATGGTTTAGGTCTAGGGTTAGGGTTAGTTTTAGGGTGTGGGTTAGGGTTAGGCATCGGATTAGGGATAGGGTACGGGTTAGGTTTAGGGTACAGGTTAGGGTTAGCGTTAGGGTTATGGTATGGGTTAGAGTTAGGGTTGGGGTTAGTGTTAGGGTACGGGTTAGGGTTAGGGTATGGGTTAGGTCTAGGGTTAGGGGTAGGTTTAGGATGCGGGTTAGGGTTAGGGTTAGGGTACGGGATTAGGTTTAGCGTTACGGTCAGGGTTAGGTTTAGGTTTAGGGTTAGGGTTAGTGTTAGGGTACGGGTTCGGGTTACGGTACGAGTTAGGGTTAGTGTTAGGGTTAGGTTTAGGGTTAGGTTATGGTAGGGGTTAGGGTTAGTGTTAGGGTTAGGTTTAGGGTTAGAGAACGGGTTAGGTTTAGTGTTAGGGTTATGGTTAGTGTTAGGTTTAGGGTTAGGGTTAGAGTACAGGATAGGGTTATGTTTAGGGTTAGGGTTAGTTTAGAGTTCAGGTTAGGGTTAGTGTTAGGGTTAGGGTTAGGGTTAGGGTTAGGGTTAGTGTACTTTTAGGGTTAGGGTTAGGGTTCGGGTTAGTGTTAGTGAACGGGTTAGGGTTAGGTTTATGGTTAGGGTTAGGGTTAGGTTTACGGTATGGTTTAGCGTTAAGTTTACGGTACGGGATAGGTTTAGTGTACGTGTTAGGTCGAGGGTTAGCGTTAGGTTTAGTGTGCAGGTTAGGGTTAGGGTTAGGGTTAGGGTTAGGGTTAGGGTTTGGGTACGGGTTAGGGTTACGTTTAGGGTTAGGGTACGGGTTAGGTTTATGGTTAGGGTAAGGGTTAGTGTTAGGGTACGGGTTAGTGTTAGGGTACAGGTTAGGGTTAGGTTTGGGGTTAGGGTACGGGTTAGTTTTAGGGTTATGGTACAGGTTAGGGTTACGGTTAAGGTTAGGGTTAGGGTTAGGGTATGGGTTAGGGTTAGGTTACGGTTAAGGGTTATGGTTTAGGTTAGGGTTAGGGTTAAGTTTAGGGTGCGGGTTTGGGTTAGGGTTAGGGTTAGAGTACAGGTTTGGGTTAGTGTTAGGGTACGGGTTAGGTTTACCGTTTGGGTAAGGGTTAGGGTAAGGGTTAGGTTTAGGGTTAGGGTTAGGGGTTAGGGTTAGATTTACGGTTAGGCTACAGGTAAGGTTAATCTACGGGTTAGGGTTAGGGTTAGGGTTCGGGTTAGGGTTAGTGTATGGGTTACGGTATGGGTTTGGATTAAGGCTGGGGTACGGGATAGGTTTAGTGTACGTGTTAGGTCTAGGGTTAAGGTTAGGTTTAGTGTGCGGGTTAGGGTGTGGGTTAGTGTACCTGTTAGGGATAGGTTTTGGGTACGGGTTAGCGTTACATTTAGGGTTAGGGTACGGGTTAGGTTTAGGTTTAGGGTACGGGATAGGGTTAGTGTACGGGTTAAGTTTACGGTTAGGGTTAGGTTTACGTTATGGGTTAGAGTTAGGGTACGGGGTAGGGTTAGGTTTAGGTGCGGGTTAGGGTTAGGGTACGGGTTAGGGTTAGGTTTAGGGTCAGGGTTAGGGTTAGGGATAGGGTTATGGTATGCGTTAGGGTTGGGTTGGGGTTAGGGTACGGGTTAGTTTTAGGGTTAGGGTACGGGTTAGTGTTACGGTTAAGGTTAGGGTTAGTGTTAGGGTATGGGTTAGGGTTAGGGTACGGGTAAGGGTTATGGTTAGGGTTACGATTAGGTTTAGGTTTAGGGTGCTGGTTAGGCTTAGGGTTAGGGTTAGGGTTAGCACCAGGGTATGGGTTAGTGTTACTGTTAGGGTTTGGGTGCGGGTTAGGGTTAGGGTTAGGGTACGGGATAAGGTTGGGTACGGGTTAGGTCAAGGTTTAGGGTTAGGTTTAGGGTATGGGTTAGGGTTAGGGTTAGGTTTATGGTTAGGTTTAGGGTATGGGTTAGCTTTAGGGTACGGGTTAGGGTTGGGGTTAGGGTCAGGTTGAGGGTTAGGGTTAGGGTACGAGTTAGGTTTAGGGATAGGTTAAGGGTACGTGTTAGGGTTAGTGTTAGGGTTAGGGTTAGAGTACAGGGTAGGGTTAGTGTTAGGGTTAGGGTAAGGGTTAATGTACGGGTTAGTCTTAGGGTTAGATTAGGGTTTGGATACGGGTTAGGGTTAGGTTTAGGGTACGGGATAGGGTTAGCGAATGGGTTAAGTTTAGGGTTAGGGTTCGGTTTTGGTTACAGTGTAGGTTTAGGGTACGGGTTAGGGTTAGGTTTAGGGTACGGGATAGGGTTAGCGAATGGGTTAAGTTTAGGGTTAGGGTTCGGTTTAGGTTACGGTTTAGCTTTAGGGTACGTGTTAGGGTTAGGTTTAGGGTGCGGGTTGGGTTTTGGTTAGGGTAAGGGTTAGGGTTAGGTTTAGGGTCAGGGTTAGGGTTAGGGTTAGTGTTAGGGTACGGGTTAGCATTAAGGTTGGGGTTAGGGTATGGGTTAGTTTTAGGGTTTGGGTACGGATTAGGGTTATGGTTAAGGTTAGGGTGAGGGTTAGGTTATGGGTTAGGGTTAGGTTATGGTTAAGGGTTATGGTTTGGGTTAGGGTTAGGGTTAAGATTAGGGTGCGAGTTAGGGTTAGGGTTAGCCTTATGGTTAGGGTTAGAGTACGGGTTTGGGTTAGTGTTAGGGTACGGGTTAGGTTTACCGTTTGGGTACGGGTTCGGGTAAGGGTTAGGTTAGGCTTAGGTTTAGGGGTTAGGGTTAGGTTTAGGATTAGTCTACGGGTAGGGTTAGGGTACGGGTTAGGGTTAGGGTTAAGGTTAGGGTTAGGGTTAGGGTACGTGTTATGGTTAGGTTTTGGGTATGGGTTAGGATTAGGGATAGGGTTATGGTACGGGTTAGGGTTAGGGTTGGGGTTACGGTACGGGTTAGGGTTAGAGTTAGGGTTAGGGTTAGAGTACGGGGTAGCATTAGTGTTAGGGTTAGGGTTAGGGTTAATGTACAGGTTAGGCTTAGGGTTAGGTTTAGGGTTAGGTTACGGGTTAGGGTTAGGTTTAGGTTACGGGATAGGGTTAGCGGACGGGTTAAGTTTAGGGTTAGGGTTAGGTTTAGGTTACAGGTTAGGGTTAGGTTTAGGTGTATGTTAGGTTAGGGTTAGGGTTAGGTTTAGGTTACGAATTAGGGTTAGGGTTGGGGTTAGGGTACGGGTTAATTTTAGGATTAGGGTATGGTTCAGGTTTACGGTTAAGTTTAGTGTTTGGTTTAGGGTTTGGGTTAGGGTTAGGGTACGGGTAAGTGTTATGGTTAGGTTTAGGGTTAGGTTTAGGTTTAGGGGGCGGGTTAGGGTTAGAGTTAGGGTTAGGGTTAGCGCCTGGGTATGGGTTAGGGTTACTGTTAGGTTTTGGATACGGTTTAGGGTTAGGGTTAGGTTACGGGATAGGGTTGGGTACGTGTTAGGTCAAGGGTTAGGGTTCGGTTTAGGGTACGGGTTAGGGTTAGGGTTAGGGTTAGGATTAGGGTTAGGGTTAGGGTATGGGTTAGGCTTAGGGTGCGGGTTAGTGTTAGAGTTAGGGTTAGGGTTAGGGTACGCGTTAGGGTTAGGTTTAGGGTACAGTTCGGGTTTGGTTTAGGGTTAGGGTACAGGTTAGGTTTAGGGTACGGGTTAGGGTTAGGGTTAGGGTTAGGGTCAGGTTTAGGGTTAGGGTTAGTGTACGAATTAGGTTTAAGGTTAGCGTAAGGGTTAGGTTTAGGGTTATGGTACAGGTTTGGGTTACAGTACGGGTTAGGGTTAGGGTGAGGTTTAGGGTAAGGCTTAGAGTACAGTTAGGGTTAGGGTTAGGGTTAGAGTATGGGATAGGTGGTGTTAGGGTTAGGTTTAGGGTTAGGGTTAGGGTACGGGTACGGGTTAGGGTTAGGGTTAGGGATAGAGTACAGGGTAAGGTTGGTGTTTTGGTTAGGGTTAGGGTTAGGGTTAGGGTATGGGTTAGGTGTAGTGTACGGTTTAGGGTTAGGGTTAGGGTCAGGTTTAGGGTTAGGGTTAGGGTTAGGGTTAGCGCTACGGTATGAGTTAGGGTTACTCTTAGGGTTTGGGTACGGGTTAGGGTTAAGGTTAGGTTACGGGATAGGGTTGGGTACGGGTTAGGTCAAGGGTTAGTGTTAGGTTTAGGTACGGGTTAGGGTTAGGGTTAGGATTAGGGTTAGGGTTACGGTATGGGATAGGCTTAGGGTACGGGTTAGGATTAGGGTTAGGGTACGGGTTAGGGTTAGTTTTAGGGTACAGGTTAGGGTTAGTTTGGGGTTAGGGTATGGGTTAGGTTTAGGGTACGGGTTAGGTTTAGGGTCAGGGTTAGGGTTAGGGTTAGGGTTAGGGTATGGTTTAGGGTTAGGTTTAGGGTACGGGTTAGGGTTAGGTTTAGGGTTAGGGTACAGGTTAGGTTTAGGGTACGGGTTAGGGTTAGGGTTACGGTAAGTGTTAGGATTAGGGTTAGGGTACGAATTAGCGTTAGGGTTAGGGTACGGGTTAGGTTTAGGGTCAGGGTTAGGGTTAGGGTTAGGGTATGGTTTAGGGTTAGGTTTAGGGTACGGGTTAGGGTTAGGTTTAGGGTTAGGGTACAGGTTAGGTTTAGGGTACGGGTTAGGGTTAGGGTTACGGTAAGTGTTAGGATTAGGGTTAGGGTACGAATTAGCGTTAGGGTTAGGGTACGGGTTAGGGTTAGGGTTATGGTACGGGTTAGGGTTACAGTACGGGTTAGGGTAAGGGTGAGGGTTAGGGTTAGGGTTAGGGTTAGAATACGGTTAGGGTTAGAGTTAGGGTTAGAGTATGGTTTAGGGTTAGTGTTAGGATGCGTGTTAGGGTTAGGGTTAGGGTTATGGTTAGGGTTAGAGTACGGGTTTGGGTTAGTGTTATGGTACGGGTTAGGTTTACCATTTGGGTACGTGTTCAGGTAAGGGTTAGGGTTAGGCTTAGGTTTAGGGGTTAGGGTTAGAGTTAGGATTAAGCTACGGGTAGGGTTAGGGTACGGGTTAGTGTTAGGGTTAAGTTTTGGGTTAGGGTTTGGGTAAGGGCTAGAGTTACATTTAGGGTTAGGGTATGGGTTAGGTTTAGGGTTAGTGTTCGTGTACGGTTTAGGGTTAGTGTACGGGATAGGGTTAGTTTTAGGGTCAGGGTAAGGGTTATGTTTAGGGTCCGGGTTAGGGTTAGGGTTAGGGATAGCGGTAGGTTATAGGTTAGGGTTACTGTTAGGGTTTGGGTACGGGTTAGGGTTAGGGTTAGGTTATGGGATAGGTTTGGGTACGGGTTAGGAAGAGGGTTAGGGTTACGTTTAGGGTACGGTTTAGGGTTAGGTTTAGGGTTAGGGTGGGAGTGGGTTAGGCTTAGGGTATGGGTTAGGGTTAGGGTTAGGGTCAGGGTTAGGGTAGGTTTACAGTATGAGTTAGGGTTAGGGTTAGGTTTAGGGTACAGGTTAGTCTTAGGGTTAGGTTTAAAGTACGGGTTAGGTTTAGGGTACGGGTTAGGGTTAGGGTTAGGGTCAGGGTTAGGGTTAGGTTTAGGGTACGAGTTAGGGTTAGGGTACGGGTTAGGTTAAGGGTTATGCTATGGGTTAGGGTTACGGTACGGGTTAGGGTTAGGGTGAGGTTTGGGGTTAGGGTAAGAATACAGTTAGTGTTAGGGTTAGGGTTAGGGTTAGGGTACGGGTTAGGGTTAGGGTTAGGGTTAGGTTTAGGGTTAGAGTACGGGGTAGGATTAGTGTTAGGGTTAGGGTTAGGGTTAGGGTTAGGGTTAGTGTACGGGTTAGGGTTAGAGTACGGTGTAGGGTTAGTGTTAGTGTTAGGTTTGGGATTAATGTACGGTTTAGGCTTAGGTTTAGCTTTAGGGTTAGGATACTGTTTAGGGTTAGGTGTAGGGTACGGGATAGGGTTAGCGTACGGTTTAAGTTTAGGGTTATGGTTAGGTTTAGGTTACGGGTTAGGGTTTGGGTACGGGTTATGGTTAGGTTTTGGGTGCGGGTTAGGGTTAGGGTTAGGATTAGTGTAAGGGTTAGGGTTAGGTTTAGAGTCAGGGTTAGGGTTAGGGTTAATGTTAGGGTACGGGCTAGGTTTAGAGTTGTGTTTAGGGTACCGGTTAGTTTTAGGGGTAGGATATGGGTTAGGGTTACGGTTAAGGTTAGGGTTAGGTTTAGGGTATGGGTTAGGGTTAGGTTACGGTTAAGGGTTATGGTTTGGGTTAGGGTTAGGGTTAAGTTTAGGGGGCGGGTTATGGTTATAGTTAGGGTTAGGGTTAGAGAACGGGTTTGGGTTAGTGTTAGGGTATCGGTTAGGTTTACCGTTTGGGTACGGGTTAGGGTAATGTTAGGTTTGGGTTAGGGTTAGGGTACATGTTATGGTTAGGTTTTGGGTATGGGTTAGGATTAGGGATAGGGTTATGGTATGGGTTAGGGTTAGGGTTTGGGTTATGGTACAGGTTATTTTTAGGGTTATGGTACGTGTTAGGGTTACGGTTAAGTTTAAGGTTAGTGTTAGGTATGGGTTAGGTTTCGGCTACGGGTAAGGGTTATGGTTAGCGTTGCGGTTAGGTTTAGGTTTAGGGTGTGGGTTAGGCTTAGGGTTAGGTTTAGGGTTAGCGCTAGGGTATGGGTTAGGGTTACTCTTAGGGTTTGGGCACGGGTTAGGTTTAGGGTTAGGTTACGGGATAGGGTTGGTTACGGGTTAGGACAAGGGTTAGGGTTAGATTTAGGGTACGGGATAGGGTTCGGGTTAGGTTTAGGGTTACGTTTAGGGTATGGGTTAGGTTTAGGGTATGGTTTAGGGTCAGGGTTAGCGTCAGGGTTAGGGTTAGTGTTAGGGTACGAGTTAGGGTTAGGGTGTGGTTTAGGGTACGGGATAGGGTTAGGGTTAGAGTACGGGTTAGGGTTAGTGTTAGGGTTAGTGTTAGGGTTAAGGTACGGGTTAGGGTTAGGGTTAGTGTCAGGGTTAGGGTTAGGGATAGGGTACGAGTTAGGGTTAGGGTTAGGTTTAGGGTATGGTTTAGTGTTACGGTTAGGTTTAGGGTTAGGGTTAGAGTATGGGGTAGGGTTAGTGTTAGGGTTAGGTTAAGGGTTAAGGTACGGGTTAGGGTTAGAGTTAGGCTTTGGGTTAGTGTACAGGGTAGGGTTAGGTTTAGGGTTAGAGTACGGATAGGGTTAGGGTTAGGGTTAGGATTAGGGTACGGTTAGGATTAGTGTACGGGTTAGGGTTAGGGTCAGTGTTAGGGTTAGTGTACGAGTTAGGGTTAGGGTTAGGGTACGGATAAGGGTTATGGTTAGCGTTAGGGTTAGGGTTAAGTTTAGGGTGCGGTTTAGGGTTAGGGTTAGGGTTAGAGTACGGGTTTGGGTTAGTGTTAGGAAACGGGTTAGGTTTACCTTTTGGGTACGGGTTAGGTAAGGGTTAGGGATAGGTTTAGAGTTAGGGGTTAGGGTTAGAGTTTGTGTTAGGCTTTGGGATATTGTTAGAGTACGCGTTAGGTTTAAGTTTAGGGTTAGGGTTAGGTTTAGGGTTATAGTACGGGTTTGGGTTAGAGATAGGGTTAGGTTTAGGGTTAGAGTACGGGTTAGGGATAGTGTTAGGTTTAGGGTTAGTGTTAGGGTACGGGTTAGTGTTAGCGTATGGGTTAGGTTTACGTTTAGGTTTAGTGTTAGTGCTAGAGTACGTGTTAGGTTTAGTGTTAGGGTTAGGGTTAGGGATAGGGTTAGAGTGCGGATAGGGTTAGGGTTAGGATTACGTTAGGGTCAGGGATAGAGTATGGTTTAGGGTTAGGGTTTGTGTTAGGGTTAGAGTATGGGGTAGGGTTAGTGTTAGGGTTAGGGTTAGGGTTAGGTTTAGGGTACGGGTTAGGGTTAGAGTTAGGGTTAGGGTTAAGTACGGGGTAGGGTTAGTGTTAGTGTTAGGGTTAGGGTTAATATACGTGTAAGGCTTAGGGTTAGGTTTAGGGTTAGGTTATGGTTTAAGGTTAGGATTATTGTTCGTGATAGGTTTAGCGTATGGGTTAAGTTAGGGTTAGGGTTAGGCTTAGGTTACTGGTCAGGGTTAGGTTTGGTGTGGGTTAGGGTTAGGGTTAGGGTACAGGTTAGGGTTAGGGTGGGGTTAGGGTACGGGTTAATTTTAGGTTTAGTGTACAGGTCATGGTTACGGTTAAGTTTAGGGTTAGTGTTAGGGTATGGTTTAGGGTTAGGGTACGGGTAATGGTTAGGGTTAGGGTTAGGGTTAGGGTTAGTGTTAGCACTAGGGTATGGTTTAGGGTTACTGTTAGGGTTTGGGTACGGGTTAGGGTTAGGGTTAGGTTACGGGTTAGGTTAAGTGTTAGGGTTAGGTTTAGGTTACGTGTTAGCGTTAGGGTTAGGATTAGGTTTAGGGTTAGGGTATGGGTTAGGCTTAAGGTACGGTTTAGGGTTAGGGTTAGGGTCAGGCTTAGGGTTAGGGTTAGGGTTGGGTACGGGTTATGGTTAGGTTTAGGGTACCGGTTAGGGTTAGGTTTAGGGTTAGGGTATGGGTTAGGTTTAGGATACGAGTTAGGATTAGGGTTAGGGTCAGGATTAGGGTTAGGGCAGGGTACGAATTAGGGTTAGGGTTAGGGTTCGGGTTAGGTTTAGGGTTATGGTATGGGTTAGGGTTACAGTACGGGTTAGGGTTAGGGTGAGGGTTAGGGTTAGTGTTAGAATACGTTTAGGCTTAGGGTTAGGCTTAGGGATAGAGTACGGGTTAGGGTTAGTGTTAAGTTTAGGTTTAGAGTTAGGGTTAGGGTACGGGTTAGGGTTAGGGTTAGTGTTAGAGTACGGGGAGGGTTAGTGTTAGGGTTAGGGTTATGGTTAGAGTATGGGTTAGGGTTAGTGTTAGGGTTAGGGTTAGGTTTAGGGTACGGGTTAGGTTTAGGGTTAGGGTTAGTGTTAGAGTGCAGGGTAGGGTTAGTGTTAGGGTTGGGGTTAGGGTTAGAGAATGGGCTTGGGTTAGTGTTAGGGTACTGGTTAGTTTTACCGTTTGGGTACGGGTGAGGGTAAGGGTTAGGGTTAGGTTTAGGGTTAGGGTACGTGTTAGGTTTAGGGTTTGGGTACAGGTTAGGGTTACGTTTAGGGTTAGGGTACGAGTTTTGTTTAGGGTTAGGTTAAGGGTTAGTGTTAGGGGACGGGATAGGGTTAGAGTACGGGTTAGGGTTAGGTTTAGGTTTAGGGTTAGGGTTAGAGTACGGATAAGGGTTAGATTTAGGATTAGGTTTAGGGTCAGGGTTGGGTTAGGGTTAGTGTTAGGGTTAGGGTTAGGGTTAGGGTTAAAGTACGGGTTAGGTTTAGGGTACGGGTTAGGTTTAGGGTACGGGTTAGTTTTAGGGTTATGGTACGGTATAGGGTTACAGTACGGGTTAGGGTTAGGGTCAGCGTTAGTGTTAGAGTATGAGGGTTAGGGTTAGGGTACGGGTTAAGGTTAGGGTTTTGGTACGGGTTAGGGTTACAATACGTGTTAGGGTTAGGGTGAGGGTTAGGGTTAGTGTTAGAATACGGTTAGGGTTAGTGTTAGTGTTAGGGTCAGGTTTAGAGTACGGGTTAGGGTTAGTCTTAGGGTTAGGGTTAAGGTTAGGTTTACGGTTAGGGTTAGGGTTAGGGTTAGGGTTAGGGTTAGAGTACTGGGTAGGATTAGTGTAAGTGTTAGTGTTAGGGTTGGGGTTAATGTACGGTTTAGGCTTAGGTTTAGGTTTAGAGTTAGGATACGGGTTAAGGTTAGGTTTAGGGTATGGGATAGGGTTAGCGTATGGGTTAAGTTTAGGATTAGGGTTAGTTTTAGTGTTAGGCTTAAGGTACGGGTTAGGGGTAGGGTTAGGGTCAGGGTTAGGGCTAGGGTTAGGGTACGGGTTAGGTTTAGGGTTAGGTTTAGGGTACGGGTTAGGGTTAGGGTACGGGTTAGGTTTAGGGTACGGGTTAGAGTTAGGGTACGGGTAAGTTTTAGGGTTATGGTATGGTATAGGGTTACAGTACGGGTTAGTGTTAAGGTGAGGGTTAGTGTTAGGGTTAGAGTATGGTTAGGGTTAGGGTTAGGGTTAATGTACGGTTTAAGCTTAGGGTTAGGTTTAGGGTTAGGATATGGGTTAGGGTTAGGTTTAGGGTACGGGAGAGGGTTAGCGTACGGGTTAAGTTTAGGGTTACGGTTAGGTTTAGGTTATGGTTTAGGGTTAGGGTATGGGTTAGGGTTAGGTTTAGGGTGCGGGTTAGGGTTAGGGTTAGTGTAAGGGTTAGGGTTAGGTTTATGGTCAGGGTAGAGTTAGGGTTAGGGTTAGTGTTAGGGTACGTATTAAGGTTAGGGTTGGGGTTAGGGTACAGGTTAGTTTTAGAGTTAGGGTACGGGTTAGGGTTGTGGTTAAGGTTTGGGTTATGTTTAGGGTATGGGTTAGGGTTAGGTTACGGTTAAGGCTTATGGTTTGGGTTAGGGTTAGGGTTAAGTTTAGGGTGCGGGTTAGGTTTACCGCCAGGGTATGGGTTAGGGTAAGGGTTAGGATTAGTGTTAGGGTTAGGGGTTATATTTAGGGTTAGGGTTAGGAAACGGTTAGGGTTAGGGTACGGGTTAGGGTTAGGGTTAGGTTTCAGGTTAGGGTTAGCGTACGGGTTAGGGTTAGGTTTAGGGTTAGGGTTAGTGTACCAATAGGGTTAGGGTTAGGGTTAGGGTTAGGGTTAGGGTTAGGTTACGGGTTAGGGTTAGGTTTAGGGTACAGGATAGGGTTAGCGCATGGGTTAAGTTTAGTGTTAGGTTAGGTTTAGGTTATGGGTTAGTGTTAGGGTACGGGTTAGTGTTAGGTGTAGGTGAGGGTTAGCGTTAGGGTTAGGGGTAGGGTTAGGATTAGGGTACGGGTTAGGGTTAGGTTTAGGGTCATGGTTAGCGTTTGGGAGAGGGTTATGGTTCGGGTTCGGTTAGGTTTGGGGTTAGGGTACAGTTTAGTTTTAGGGTTAGGATACAGGTCAGGGTTACGGTTAAGTTTAGGGTTAGTGTTAGGGTATGGGTTAGGGTTACGGTACGGTTAAGGGTTATGGTTAGTGTTAGGGTTAGGTTTAGGTTAGGGTGCGGGTTAGGGTTAGGTTTAGAGCCAGGGTATGGGTTAGGGTTAGGGTAAGGGTTCGGGATAGTGTTGGGTACGGGTTAGGTCAAGAGTTTGGGTTAGGTTTAGTGTACGGGTTAGGGTTAGGGTTAGGGTTAGGATTAGAGTATGGGATAGGCTTAGGGTATGGGTTAGGTTTAGGATTAGTGTCAGGGTTAGGGTAGGGTTAGGGTACGAGTTATGGTTAGGGTTAGGTTTGGGGTACGGATTAGGGTTAGGTTTAGGGTTAGTGTACGGGTTAGGTTTAAGGTACGGGTTAGGTTTAAGGTACGGGTTAGGGTTAGGGTTAGGGTCAGGGTTAGGTTTAGGGTTAGGGTTAGGGTTAGAGTACAGTTAGGGTTTGTGTTAGGGTTAGGGTTAGTGTACGGATAGGGTTAGGGTTAGGGTTAGGGTTAGGGTTAGGGTTAGGGTTAGGGTTAGGTTACGGGTAGGGTTAGGTTTAGGGTAGAGGATAGGGTTAGCGTATGGGTTAAGTTTAGTGTTAGGTTAGGTTTAGGTTACGGGTTAGTGTTAGGGTACGGGTTAGGTTTTGGTGAGGGTTAGGGTTAGGGTTAGGCATAGGGTTAGGATTAGGGTACGGGTTAGGGTTAGGTTTAGGGTCAGGGTTAGCGTTTGGGATAAGGTTATGGTACGGGTTAGGGTTGAGGTTGGGGTTAGGTTTTGGGTTAGTTTTAGGGTTAGGGTACAGGTCAGGTTTAGGGTTAAGGTTAGGGTTAGGGATAGGGTATGGGGAAGGGTCATGGTACAGTTCAGGGTTATGGTTAGGGTTAGGGTTAGGTTTAGGTTTAGGGTGCAGGTTAGGGTTAGGCTTAAAGCTAGGGTATGGGTTAGGGTTAGGGTAAGGGTTCGGGATAGGGTTGGGTACGGGTTAGGTCAAGGGCTAGGGTTAGGTTTAGTGTACGAGTTAGGGTTAGGGTTAGGTTTCGGGTTAGGATTAGAGTATGGGTTAGGCTTAGGGTACGGGTTAGGATTAGGTTTAGGGTCAGGGTTAGTGTTAGGGTTAGGGTACGAGTTATGGTTAGGGTTAGGTTTGGGGTGCGGATTAGGGTTAGGGTTAGGGTTAGTGTACGGGTTAGGTTTAAGGTACGGGTTAGGGTTAGGGTTAGGGTCAGGGTAGGTTTAGGGTTAGAGTTAGGGTTAGAGTATGGTAAGGGTATGTGTTAGGGTTAGGGTTAGGTTTAGTGTACTGATAGGGTTAGGGTTAGGGTTAGGTTTAGCCAACGGGTTAGGATTAGGGTTAGGGTATGGGTTAGGGTTAGGTTTAGGTGCGGGTTACGGTTAGGGTACGGGTTAGGGTTAGGCTTAGGGTCAGGGTTAAGGTTAAGGATAGGGTTATGATACGGGTTAGGGTTAGGGTTGGGGTTAGGGTGCGGGTTAGTTTTAGGGTTAGGGTATGGGTTAGGGTTAGGGTACGGGTTAGGGTTAGCGTTAGGGTTGTGTTATGGGTTAGGGTTAGGGTTGGGGTTAGTGTTAGGGTACGGGTTATGGTTAGGGTTATGGTACGGGTTAGGGTTACAGTATGGGTTAGGGTTAGGGTTAGGGATAGAGTACGGGTTAGGGTTAGTGTTAGGGTTAGGGAAAGGTTTAGGGTTAGGGTTAGGGTACGGGATAGGGTTAGGGTTAGGGTTACTGTTAGGGTTAGAGTACGGGGTAGGGTTAGTGTTAGGGTTAGGGTTAGGGTTAATGTACGGGTTAGGCTTAGGGTTAGGTTTAGGGTTAGGTCATGGGTTAGTGTTAGGTTTAGGGTACGGGATAGGGTTATCATACGGCTTAAGTTTAGGGTTTGGGTTAGGTTTAGGTTACGGTTTACGGTTAGGGTACTGGTTAGGGTTAAGTTTAGGTTGCAGGTTAGGGTTAGTGTTAGGTTAAGTGTACGGGTTAGGGTTAGGTTTTGGGTCAGGGTAAGGGTTGGGGTAAGTGTTAGGGTATGGGTGAGGGTTAGGGTTGTGGTTAGAGTACGGGTTAGTTTTAAGGTTAGGGTACGGGTTAGGGTTACTTTTAAAGTAAGGGTTAGGGTTAGGGTGTGGGTTAGGTTTAGGGTACGGTTTAGGTCTAGGGTTAGCGTTAGTTTTAGGGTGTGGGTTAGGGTTAGGCATCGGGTTAGAGATAGGGTACGGGTTAGGTTTAGGGTACAGGTTAGGGGTAGCGTTAGGTTTATGGTATGGGTTAGGGTTAGGGTTGGGGTTAGTGTTAGGGTACGGGTTAGGATTAGGGTCCGGGTTAGGTCTAGGGTTAGGGTTAGGTTTAGGATGCGGGTTAGGGTTAGGGTTAGGGTATGGGATTAGGTTTAGGGTTACGGTCAGGTTTAGGTTTAGGTTTAGGGTTAGGGTTAGTGTTAGGGTACGGGTTCGGGTTACGGTACGAGTTAGGGTTAGGGTTAGGGTTAGGTTTAGGGTTAGGGTTATAGTAGGGGTTTACGGTTAGTGTTAGGGTTAGGTTTAGGGTTAGAGAATGGGTTAGGTTTAGTGTTAGGTTTATGGTTAGTGTTAGGTTTAGGGTTAGGGTTAGAGTACAGGATAGGGTTAGGTTTAGGGTTAGGGTTAGTTTAGGGTACGGGTTAGGGTTAGTGTTAGGGTTAGGGTTACGGTTAGGGTTAGTGTACATTTAGGGTTAGGGTTAGGGTTAGGGTTCGGGTTAGTGTTAGTGTACGGGTTAGGGTTAGGTTTAGGGTTAGGATTAGTGTTAGGTTTACGGTACGGTTTAGCATTAAGTTTACGGTACGGGATAGGTTTAGTGTACGTGTTAGGTCTAGGGTTAGGGTTAGGTTTAGTGTGCGGGTTAGGGTTAGGGTTAGGGTTAGGGTACGGATTAGGTTGATGGTTAGGGTAAGGGTTAGTGTTAGGGTACGGGTTAGTGTAAGGTTACGGGTTAGTGTTAGGGTTGGGGTTAGGGTACGGGTTAGTTTTAGGGTTAGGGTACAGGTTAGGGTTCCGGTTAAGGTTAGGGTTAGGGTTAGGGTTAGGGTATGGGTTAGGATTAGGTTACGGTTAAGGGTTATGGTTTGGGTTAGGGTTAGTGTTAAGTTTAGATTGCGGGTTTGGGTTAGGGTTAGGGTTAGAGTACGGGTTTGGGTTAGTGTTAGGGTATGGGTTAGGTTTACCGTTTGGGTAATGGTTAGGGTAAGGGTTAGGTTTAGGGTTAGGGTTAAGGGTTAGGGTTAGATTTAGGGTTAGGCTACAGGTAGGGTTAGGGTACGGGTTAGGGTTAGGGTTAGGGTTCGGGTTAGGGTTAGTGTATGGGTTAGGGTTAGGGTTAGGTTAGTGTTAGGATTACGGTACGGGTTTGGATTAAGGCTGGGGTACGGGATAGGTTTAGTGTATGTGTTAGGTCTAGGGTTAGGGTTAGGTTTAGTGTGCGAGTTAGGGTTACGGTTAGGGTTAGGGTACGTGTTAGGGATAGGGTTTGAGTACAGGTTAGCATTACGTTTAGGGTTAGGGTACGGGTTAGGTTTAGGGTTAGGGTTAGGGTACGGTTTAGGGTTAGGGTATGGGTTAGGGTTTGGTTAGGGTCAGGGTAATGGTTAGGTTTAGTTTTAGGGTTAGGGTTAGGGTACGGGTTAGGGTTACTGTACGGGTTAGGGTTAGGTTTAGGGTTAGGTTTAGGTTTAGGGTTAGTGTACGGATTAGGGTTAGGGTACGGGTTAGGGTTAGGGTTAGGGTCAGGGTTAGGGTTAGGGTTAGGGTACGGGTTAGGTTTAGGGTTAGGTTTAGGGTACGGGTTAGGGTTAGGGGTAGTGTACGGGTTAGGTTTAGGGTATGGGTAGGTTTAGGTTTAGGGTTAGTTTTAGGGTTATGGTACGGTATAGGGTTACAGTACGGGTTAGGGTTAAGGTGAGGGTTAGTGTTAGGGTTAGAGTATGGTTAGGGTTAGGGTTAGGGTTAATATACGGGTTAGGCTTAGGGTTAGGTTTAGGGTTAGGAAATGGTTTAGGATTAGGTTTAGGGTATGGGATAGGGTTAGCGTACGGGTTAAGTTTAGGGTTATGGTTAGGTTTAGGTTACGGGATTAGGGTTAGGGTACGGGTTAGGGTTAGGTTTAGGGTGCGGGTTAGGGTTAGGGTTAGGGTTAGTGGAAGGGTTAGGGTTAGGATTAGGGTCTGATTAGGGTTAGGGTTAGTGTTAGGGTACATATTAAGGTTAGGGTTGGTGTTAGGGTACAGGTTAGTTTTAGAGTTAGGGTATGGGTTAGGGTTATGGTTAAGGTTAGGGTTATGTTTAGGGTATGGGTTAGGGTTAGATTAGGGTTAAGGTTTATGGTTTGGGTTAGGGTTAGGGTTAAGTTTAGGCTGCGGTTTAGGGTTAGGGTTAGGGTTAGAGTACGGGTTTGGGTTAGTGTTAGGGTACGGGTTAGGTTTACCGCCAGGGTACGGGTTAGGGTAAGGGTTAGGGTTAGTGTTAGGGTTAGATGTTATGTTTAGGGTTAGGGTTAGGCTACGGGTAGGGATAGGGTACGGGTTAGGGTTAGGGCTAGGGTTCAGGTTAGGGTTAGGGTACGGGTTAGGGTTAGGTTTAGGGTTAGGGTTAGGGTTAGTGTACGGATAGGGTTAGGTTTAGGGGTAGGGTTAGGTTACGGGTTAGGGTTAGGTTTAGGGTACAGGATAGGGTTAGCGTGGGTTAAGTTTAGTGTTAAGTTAGGTTTAGGTTACGGGTTAGTGTTAGGGTCTGGGTTAGGGTTAGGTTTATGTGAGGGTTAGCATTAGGGGTAGGTTTAGGATTAGGGTACGGGTTAGGGTTAGGTTTGGGTCAGGGTTAACGTTTGGGATAGGGTTATGGTACGGGTTTGGGTTAGGATTGTTGCTAGGGTACGGGTTAGTTTTAGGGTTAGGCTACAGGTCAGGGTTACGGTTAAGTTTAGGGTTAAGGTTAGGGTATGGGTTAGGGTTATGGTACGGTTAAGGGTTATGGTTATGGTTAGGGTTAGGTTTAGGTTTAGGGTGCGTGTTAGGGTTAGAGTTAGAGCTATGGTATGGGTTAGGGTTCGGGTAAGTGTTCGGCATAGGGTTGGGTAAGGGTTAGGTCAAGGGTTAGGGTTAGGTTTAGGGTACGTGTTATGGTTAGGGTTTGGGTACGGGTTAGGATTAGAATAGGGTTATGGTACGGGTTAGGGTTAGGGTTGGGGTTACATTAAGGGTTAGTTTTAGGGTTAGGGTACGGTTTAGGGTTACGGTTAAGGTTAGGGTTAGTATTAGGTTATGGGTTAGGGTTAGGTTACGGGTAAGGGTTATGGTTAGGTTTACGGTTAGGTTTAGGTTTAGGGTGCGGGTTTGGCTTAGGGTTAGGGTTAGGGTTAGCGCTAGTATATGGGTTAGGGTTACTCGTATGGTTTGCATACAGGTTATGGTTAGGTTTAGGGTACGGGATAGGTTTGGGTACGGGTTAGGACAAGGGTTAGGGTTAGGTTTAGGGTACAGGTTAGGGTTACGGATAGGGTTAGGGTTAGGGTTAGGGTTAGGGTACGTGTTAGGGTTAGTGTACGGGTTAGGGTTAGGGTCAGTGTTAGGGTTAGGGTACGAGTTAGGGTTAGGTTTAGGGTACGGTTAAAGGTTATGGGTAGTTTTAGGGTTAGGGTTAAGTTTAGGGTGCGGTTTAGGGTTAGGTTTAGGGTTAGGGTTAGAGTACGGGTTTGGGTTACTGTTAGGGTACGGGTTAGATTTACCGTTTGGGTACGGGTTAGGGAAAGTGTTAGGGTTAGGGTTAGGGTACGTGTTAGGTTTAGGGTTTGGGGACGGGTTAGAGTTACGTTTAGGGTTAGGATATGGGTTAGTTTTAGGGTTAGGGTAAGGGTTAGTGTTAGGTTACGGGATTGGGTTAGAGTACAGGTTAGGGTTAGGTTTAGGGTTAGGGTTAGGGTTAGAGTACGGGTTAGGGTTAGTGTTAGAGTTAGATTTAGTGTTAGTGTACGGATAGGGTTAGGGTTAGGGTTAGGGTACAGGTTAGGGTTAGGGTTATGGTACCGGTTAGGGTTACAGTACAGTATAGGGTTAGGGTGAGGGTTAGGGTTAGGGTTAGAGTACAATTAGGGTTAGGGTTAGGGTTAGGTTTAGAGTACGGTTTAGGGTTAGTATTAGGGTTAGGTTAGTGTTAGGTTTAGAGTACGGGTTAGGGTTAGGGTTAGGTTTAGGGTTAGAGTACGGGTAGGATTAGTGTTAGGTTTACGGTTAGGGTTAGGGTTAGTGTACGGGTTAGGGTTAGGGTTAGGGTACGGGGTAGGCTTAGTGTTAGGGTTAGGTTTGGGTTTAATGTACGGTTTAGGCTTAGGGTTTGGTTTAGGGTTAGGATACGGGTTAGGGTTAGGTTTCGGGTACAGGATAGGGTTAGAGTACGGGTTAAGTTTAGGGTTATGGTTAGGTTTAGGTCACGGGTTAGGGTTAGGGTTAGCGTTAGGGTTAGATTTTGGGTGCGGGTAGGGTTAGTGTTAGGATTAGTGTAAGGGTTAGTGTTAGGTTTAGGGTGAGGATTAGATTTAGGGTTAGTGTTAGGGTACGGGTTAGGGTTAGGGTTGGGGTTAGGGTACGGGTTAGTTTTGGGGTTAGGGTATGGGTTAGGGTTACGGTTAAGTTTAGGGTTAGGGTTAGGGTATGGGTTAGTGTTAGGTTACGGTTAAGGGTTATGGTTTGGGTTAGGGTTAGGGTTAAGTTTAGGGTGTGGGTTATGGTTATGGTTAGGGTTATGGTTAGAGTACGGGTTTGGGTTAGTGTTAGGGTACGGGTTAGGTTTACCGTTTGGGTACGGGTTAGGGTAAGGGTTAGGGTTAGGGAACGTGTTATGGTTAGTGTTTGGGTACGGGTTAGGATTAGGGTTGGGGTTACGGTACGGGTTATTTTTAGGGTTATGGTATGGGTTAGGGTTACGGTTAATGTTAGGGTTAGTGTTAGGTTATGGGTTAGGTTTAGGGTACGGTTAAGAGTTATGGTTAGGGTTATGGTTAAGTTTAGGTTTAGGGTGCGGGTTAGGCTTAGGGTTAGGGTTAGGGTTAGGGTATGGTTAGAGTTATCCTTAGGGTTTGGGTTCGGGTTAGGGTTAGGGTTAGGTTACGAATTAGGTTTGGGTACGGGTGAGGTCAAGGGTTACGTTTAGGTTTAGGGTACGGGTTAGGTTTAGGGTTAGGGTAAGGTTTAGTGTTAGGGTACGGGTTAGGGTTAGAGTACGGGTTAGGGTTAGGTTTAGGGTTAGTGTTAGGGTTAGTGTATGGGTTAGGGTTAGTGTTACGGTTAGGGTTAGTGTTAGGGTTAGGGTACAGGTTAGGGTTAGGTTTAGGGTACGGGATAGGGTTAGTGTACGAGATAAGTTTAGGTTTAGTTTTAGGTTACGGTTTAGGGTTAGGGTATGGTTTAGGGTTAGGTTTAGGTGCGGGTTAGGGTTAGGGTATGGGTTAGGGTTAGTTTTCGGGTCAGGGTTAGGATTAGGTATAGGGTTATGGTACGGGTTAGGGTTAGGGTTTGGGTTACGTTACGGGTTAGTTTTAGGGTTAGGGTAAGGTTTAGGGTTACGGTTAAGGTTAGGGTTAGTGTTAGGTTATGGGTTAGGGTTAGGTTACGGGTAAGGGTTATGGTTAGTTTTACGGTTAGGTTTAGGTTTAGGGTGCGGGTTAGGCTTAGGGTTAGGGTTACGTTTAGCGCTAGGATATGGGTTAGGGTTACTCTTAGGTTTTGGGTACGGGTTAGGGTTAGGTTTAGGGTACGGATAAGGTTGGGTACGGGTTAGGTCAAGGGTTCGGATTAGGTATAGGGTATGGGATAGGGTTAGGGTTAGGTTTAGGGTTAGGTTTAGGGTATGGGTTAGGTTTAGCTTACAGGTTAGGGTTAGCGTATGGGTTAAGTTTAGGGTTAGGTTTAGGTTTAGTTTATGGGTTAGGGTTAGGGTACGGGTTAGGGTTAGGTTTAGGTGAGGGTTAGGGTTAGGGTTAGGGTACAGTTTAGGGTTAGGTTTAGGGTCAGGGTTAGCATTAGGAATAGGGTTAAGGTAAGGGTTAAAGTTAGGGTGGGGGTTAGGTTTAGGGTTAGGTTACGGGTTAGGATTTGGTAAAGGGTACGGGATAGGGTTAGCGTACGGTTTAAGTTTAGGTTTAGGGTTAGGCTTAGGTTATGGGTTAGGGTTAGATTTAGGTGTGGTTTAGGGTTAGAGTTAGGGTTAGGGTACGGGTTAGGGTTAGTGTTGGCGTTAGGGTCCGGGTTAATTTTAGGTTTAGGGTACTGGTCAGGGTTACGGTTAAGTTTAGGGTTAGGTTTAGGGTATGGGTTAGGGTTAGGGTACGGGTAATGGTTAGAGTTAGGGTTAGGGTTAGTGTGAGCGCTAGTGTATGGTTTAGGGTTACTGTTAAGGTTTGGGTACGGGTTAGGGTTAGGGTTAGGTTACGGGTTAGGTCAAGGGTTAGGATTAGGGTTAGTGTTAGGGTACGGGATAGGGTTAGAGCACGGGTTAGAGTTAGGTTTAGGGTTAGGGTATGGGTTAGGTTTAGGATACGGGTTAGGGTTAGGGTTAGGGTCAGGGTGAGGGTTAGGGTTAGGGTACGAATTAGGGTTAGGGTTAGGGTACGGGTTAGGTTTAGGGTTATGGTATGGGTTAGGGTTACAGTACGGGTTAGGGTTAGGGTGAGGGTTAGGGTTAGGGTTAGAATACGGTTAGGGTTAGGGACAGAGTACGGGTTAGGGTTAGTGTTAGGGTTAGGGTTAGATTTAGGGTTAGGGTACAAGTTAGGGTTAGGATTAGGGTTAGTGTTAGAGTACGGGGTAGGGTTAGTATTAGGGTTAGGGTTAGGGTTAGAATATGGGTTAGGGTTAGTGTTAGGTTTTGGGTTAGGTTTAGGGTACGGTTTAGGGTTAGGGTTAGGGTTAGACTTAGAGTACGGGTTAGGGTTAGTGTTAGGGTTAGGGTTAGGGTATGGGTTAGGGTTAGGGTTTTTGTTAGGGTTAGAGTACGGGGTAGGGTTAGTGTTAGGGTTAGGGTTAGGGTTAGGGTTAGAATACGGGTTAGGGTTAGTGTTAGGGTTTGGGTTAGGGTTAGGGTACGGTTTAGGGTTAGGGTTAGGGTTAGGGTTAGAGTACGGGTTAGGGTTAGTGTTAGGGTTAGGGTTAGGGTTAGGGTATGGGTTAGGATTAGGGTTTTTGTTAGGGTTAGAGTACGGGGTAGGGTTAGTGTTAGGGTTAGGGTTAGGGTTAGGGTACAGGTTAGGGTTAGAGTTAGGGTTAGGGTTAGAGTACGGGGTAGGGTTAGTGTTAGTGTCAGGGTTAGGGTTAATGTACGGGTTAGGCTTAGGTTTGGGTTTACGGTTAGTTTACGCGTTAGGGTTAGGTAAATTGTACGGCATAGGGTTAGCGTACGGGTTAAGTTTAGGGTTAGGTTTAGGCTTAGGTTATGGGTTAGGGTTAGGTTTAGGTGTGGGTTAGGGTTAGGGTTAGGGTTAGTGTAAGGGTTAGGGTTAGGTTTAGTGTCAGTGTTAGGGTTAGGGTTAGTGTTAGGGTATGGGTTAGCGTTAGGTTAGGGATTATGGTATGGGTTAGTTTTAGGGTTTGGTTACGGATTAGGGTTATGGTTAAAGTTAGGGTTAGGGTTAGGTTATGGGTTAGGGTTAGGTTACGGTTAAGGGTTATGGTTTCGGTTAGGGTTAGGTTTAAGTTTAGGGTACGGGTTAGGGTTAGGGTTTGGGTTATGGTTTCGGTTAGAGTACGGGTTTGGGTTAGTGTTAGGGTATGGGTTAGGTTTACCGTTTGGGTACGGGTTCGGGTAAGGGTTAGGGTAGGGCTTAGGGTTAGGATTAGGGTTAGAGTTAGGATTAGGCTACAGGTGGGGTAAGGGTTCGGGTTAGGGTTAGGGTTAAGGTTCGGGTTAGGGTTTGGGTACGGGCTAGGGTTACGTTTAGCGTTAGGGTATGGGTCAGGTTTAGGGTTAGGGTTCGTGTACGGTTTACGTTTAGGGTACAGGATAGGGTTAGTGTTAGGGTCAGGGTTAGGTTTAGGTTTAGGGTCCGGGTTAGGGTTAGGGTTAGGGTTAGCGCTAGGGTACGGGCTAGGGTTACTGTTAGGGTTTGCGTATGGGTTAGGGTTAGGGTTAGGGTACGGGATATGTTTGGGTATGGTTTAGGTAGAGGGTTTGGGGTAAGTTTAGGTTTCGGGTTAGGTTTAGGGTTAGGTAGGGTTAGGGTTAGGGTATGGGTTAGGCTTAGTGTATGGTTTAGGGTTAGGGTTAGGGTCAGGGTTAGGGTAGGTTTAGGGTACGAGTTAGGGTTAGGGTTAGGTTTAAGGTATGGGTTAGTGTTAGATTTAGGTTAAAAGTACGGGTTAGGTTTAGGTTACGGGACGGGGATAGGGTTATGGTCATGGTTAGGGTTAGGGTATGGGTTAGGTTTAGGGTACGGGTTAGGGTTAGGGTTAGGGTCAGGGTTAGGGTTAGTGTTAGGGTACGAGTTAGGGTTAGGGTGTGGTTTAGTGTACGGGATAGGGTTAGGGTTAGAGTACGGGTTAGGTTTAGTGTTAGGGTAAGGGTTAGGGTTAGGGTACAGGTTAGGGTTAGAGTTAGTGTTAGGGTTAGAGTACGGGGTAAGGTTAGTGTTAGGGTAAGGGTTAGGCTATGGGTTAGGCTTAGGGTACTGGTTAGGGTTAGGGTTATGGTCAGGGTTAGGGTTAGGGATAGGGTACGAGTTAGGTTAGGGTTAGGGTTAGGGTACGGTTTACTGTTACGGTTAGGTTTAGGGTTAGGGTTAGAGTACGGGGTAGGGTTAGTGTTAGGGTTAGGTTAAGGGTTAAAGTACGGGTTAGGGTTAGAGTTAGGCTTAGGGTTAGAGTACAGGCTAGGGTTAGGGTTAGGGTTGGAGTACGGATAGGGTTAGGGTTAGGGTTAGGATTAGGGTACGGGTTAGGGTTAGTGTAGGGGTTAGGGTTAGGGTCAGTGTTAGTGTTAGGGTACGAGTTAGGGTTAGGGTTAGTGTACGGTTAAGGGTTATGGTTAGCGTTAGGGTTAGGGTTAAGTTTAGGGTGCGGTTTAGGGTTAGGGTTAGGGTTAGGGTTAGAGTACGGGTTTGGGTTAGTGTTAGGAAACGGGTTAGGTTTACCGTTTGGGTACGGGTTAGGTAAGGGTTAGGGATATGGTTAGAGTTAGGGGTTAGGGTTAGAGTTTGTGTTAGGCTATGGGATAGGGTTAGAGTATGGGTTAGGGTTAGGTTTAGGGTTAGGCTTAGGTTTAGGGTTATAGTACGGGTTTGGGTTAGAGATAGGGTTAGGATTAGTGTTAGAGTACGGGTTAAGAATAGTGTTAGGTTTAGGGTTAGTGTTAGGGTACGGGTTAGGGTTAGCGTATGGGTTAGGGTTACGTTTAGGTTTAGGGTTAGTGTTAGAGTACGGGTTAGGTTTAGTGTTAGTGTTAGGGTTAGGGTTAGTGTTAGAGTGCAGATAGGGTTAGGGTTAGGTTTAGGGTTAGGGTCAGGGATAGAGTACGGTTTAGGGTTAGGGTTAGGGTTAGGTTTAGGGTATGGGTTAGGGTTAGAATTAGGGTTAGGGTTAGAGTATGGGGTAGGGTTAGTGTTAGTGTTAGGGTTAGGGTTAATGTACGTGTTAGGCTTAGGGTTAGGTTTAGGGTTAGGTTACGGATTAGGGTTAGGTTTAGGGTGCGGGATAGTGTTAGCTTACGGGTTAAGTTTAGGGTTAGGGTTAGGCTTAGGTTACTGGTCAGGGTTAGGTTTGGTGTGGGTTAGGGTTAGGATTAGCGTTAGGGTTAGGGTACAGGTTCGGGTTAGGGTGGGGTTAGGGTACGGGTTAATTTTAGGTTTAGTGTACGGGTCATGGTTACGGTTAAGTTTAGGGTTAGTGTTAGGGTATGGTTTAGGGTTAGGCTACTGGTAACGGTTTGGGTTAGGGTTAGGGTTAGAGTACGGGATAGGGTTGGTGTTAGGGTTAGGGTTAGGGTTAGGGTTAGGGTATGGGTATGGGTGCAGGTTAGGGTTAGGGTTAGAGTACGGGGTAGGTTTGGTGTTTGGGTTAGGGTTAGGGTTAGGGTTAGGGTTAGGGTATGGATTAGGCTTTGGTTCGGTTTAGGGTTAGGGTTAGGGTCAGGTTTAGGGTTAGGGTTAGGGTTAGGGTTAGCGTGACGGTATGGGTTAGGGTTACTGTTAGGTTTTGGGTACGGGTTAGGGTTAAGGTTAGGTTACAGGATAGGGTTGGGTACGGGTTAGGTCAAGGGTTAGGGAAGGTTTAGGTATGGGTTAGGGTTAGGGTTAGGATTAGGGTTACGGTTACGTTATGGGATAGGCTTAGGGTACGGGTTAGGATTAGGGATAGGGTACGGGTTAGGGTTAGGTTTAGGGTACAGGTTAGGGTTAGTTTGGGGTTAGGGTATGGGTTAGGTTTAGGGTACAGGTTAGGGTTAGGGTCAGGGTTAGGGTTAGGTTTAGGGTTATGGTACGGGATAGGGTTAGGTTTAGGGTACGGGTTAGGGTTAGGTTTAGGGTTAGGGTACAGGTTAGGTTTAGGGTACGGGTTAGGGTTAGGGTAAGGGTTAGGATTAGGGTTAGGGTACGAATTAGGGTTAGGGTTAGGTGCGGGTTAGGGTTAGGGTACGGGTTACGGTTAGGTTTAGGGTCAGGGTTAGGATTAGGGATACAGTTATGGTACGGGTTAGGGTTAGGTTTGGGGTTACGGTACAGGTTAGTTCTAGTGTTAGGGTATGGGTTAGGGTTACGGTTAAGGTTAGGGTTATTGTTAGGTTATGGGTTAGGGTTAGGGTACGGGTAAGGGTTATGGTTAGGGTTACGGTTAGGTTTAGGTTTAGGGTGTGGGTTAGGCTTAGGGTTAGGGTTAGGGTTAGCACTAGGGTATGGGTTAGGATTACTCTTAGGGTTGGGTACGGGTTAGGGTTAGGGTTAGGGTACAGGATAGGGTTGGGTATGGGTTAGGACAAGGGTTAGGGTTAGGTTTAGGGTACGGGTTAGGGTTAGGGTTAGGTTTAGGGTTAGGGTTAGGCTATGGGCTAGGTTTAGGGTACGGGTTAAGGTTAGGTTTTGGGCCAGGGTTAGGGTTGGGGTTAGGGTACAAGTTAGGTTTAGGGTTAGGTTTATGGTACGGGTTAGTGTTAGTGTTAGGGTTAGGGTTAGAGTACGGGGTAGGGTTAGTGTTAGGTTTAGGTTTAGGGTACGGGTTAGGGTTAGAGTTAAGTTTAGGGTTAGAGTACGGTGTAGGGTTAGGTTTAGGTTTAGAGTACGGATAGGGTTAGGGTTGGGTTAGGGTTAGGGTTAGGGTTAGAATACGGTTAGGGTTAGGGTTAGGGTTAGGGTTAGGGTTAGGGTTAGGGTTAGAGTACGGGTTAGGGTTAGGGTTAGGGTTAGGGTTAGGGTTAGTGTACGGATAGGGTTAGGGTTAGAGTTAGGGTTAGGTTACGGGTTAGGGTTAGGTTTAGGCTACAGGATAGGGTTAGCGTATGGGTTAAGTTTAGTGTTAGGTTAGGTTTAGGTTACGGGTTAGTGTTAGGGTACGGGTTAGGCTTAGGTTTAAGTGAGGGTTAGCGTTAGGGTTAGGGGTAGGGTTAGGATTAGGGTACGGGTTAGGGTTAGGTTTAGGGTCAGGGTTAGGGTTTGGGATAGGGTTATGGAACTGGTTAGGGTTAGGGTTGGGGTTAAGGTACGGGCTAATTTTAGGGTTAGGGTACAGGTCAGGGTTATGGTTAAGTTTAGGGTTAAGGGTAGTGTATGGGTTAGGGTTACGGTACGGTTAAGTGTTATGGTTAGGGTTAGGGTTAGGGTTAGGTTTAGGTTTAGGGTGCGGGTTAGGGTTAGGGTTAGAGCTAGGGTATGGGTTAATGTTAGGGTAAGGGTTCGGGATAGGGTTGGGTATGGGTTAGGTCAAGGGTTAGGGTTAGGTTTAGTGTACGGGTTAGGGTTAGGGTTAGGTTTAGGGTTAGGATTAGGATTAGGGTCAGGGTTAGGGTTAGGGTTAGGGTACGAGTTACGGTTAGGGTTAGGTTTGGGGTACGGATTAGGGTTAGGGTTAGGGTTAGTGTACGGGTTAGGTTTAAGGTACGGGTTAGGGTTAGGGTTAGGCTCAATGTTAGGTTTAGGGTTAGGGTTAGGGTTAGAGTACAGTTAGGGTTTGTGTTAGGGTTAGGGTTAGGGTTAGTGTATGGATAGGGTTAGGGTTAGGGTACGTGTTAGTGTTAGGGTTTGGGTATGGGTTAGGATTACGTTTAGGGTTAGGGTACGGGTTAGGTTTAGGGTTAGGGTAAGGGTTAGTGTTAGGGTACGGGTTAGCGTTAGGGTACTGGTTAGGGTTAGGTTTGGTGTTAAGGTACGGGTTAGTTTTAGGGTTAGGATACGGGTTAGCGTTATGGTTAAGGTTAGGGTTAGGGTTAAAGTATGGGTTAGGGTTAGGTTACGGTTAAGGGTTATGGTTTGTGTTAGGGTTAGGGTTAAGTTTAGGGTGCTGTTTAGGGTTAGGGTAGGGTTAGGGTTAGAGTACGGGTTTGGGTTATTGTTATGCTATGGGTTAGGTTTACCGTTTGGTACGGCTGAGGGTAAGGGTTAGGGTTAGGGTTAGGGGTTAGGTTTAGAGTTACGGTTAGGCTACGGGTAGAGTTATGGTACGGGTTAGGGTTAGGGTTCAGGTTAGGGTTAGTGTACGGCTTAGGGTTAAGGTTAGGGTTAGGGTTAGTGTTAGGGTTATGGTACGGGTTAGGGTTAAGGTTAGGTTACGGGATAGTTTTAGTGTAAGTGTTAGGTCTCGGGTTAAGGTTATGTTTAGTTTGCGCGTTAGGGTTAGGGTTAGGGACAGGGTACGTGTTAAGTTAGGGTTTGGGTACGTGTTAGGCTTATGTTTATGGTTACGGTACGGGTTAGGTTTAGGGTTAGGGTAAGTGTTAGTGTTAGGTTGTGGGTTAGGGTTAGAGTACGGGTTAGGGTTAGGTTTAGGGTTAGGCTTAGGGTAGAGTACGGGTTAGGGTTAGTGTTAGGGTTAGGGTTAGTGTACGGATAGGGTTAGGGTTAGGGTTAGGGTTAGGGTTAGGGTACGGGTTTGGGTTAGGTTTAGGGTACGGGATAGGGTTAGTGTACGGGTTAAGTTTAGGGTTAGTGTTAGGTTTAGGTTACGGGTTAGGGTTAGGGTACGGGTTTGGGTTAGGTTTAGGTGCGGGTTAGGGTTAGGGTACGGGTTATGGTTAGGGTACGTGTTAGGGTTAGGGTTTGGGTACGGGTTAGGGTTACGTTTAGGTGTACGGTATGGGTTAGGTTTAGGGTTCGGGTTAGGGTACGGTTTAGGGTTAGGATACGGGATAGGGTTAAGATTAGGGTCAGGGTTGGGGTTAGGTTACGGGTTAGGGTTACTGAACGGGTTAGGGTTAGTTTTAGGGTACGGCATAGGGTTAGCGTACGGGTTAAGTTTAGGATTAGGGTTCGGTTTAGGTTATGGGTTAGGTTTAGGGTATTGGTTAGGGTTAGGTTTAGGGTCAGGGTTAGGGTAAGGGTTTGGGTATGAGTTAGGGTTAGGGTTAGGGTACGGGTTAGGGTTAGGGTATTGGTACAGGTTAGGGTTACAGTACAGGTTAAGTTTAGGGTGAGGGTTAGGGTTAGGTTTAGAGTACGGTTAGGGTTAGGGTTAGGGTTAGGGTTAGGGTTATGGTTAGAGTACGGGTTAGGGTTAGTGTTACGGTTTGGGTTAGGGTTCGGGTTAGGGTTCGGGTTAGGGTTAGGGTTAGGTTAGAGTACGGTTTAGGGTTAGTGTTAGGGTTAGGGTTAGGGTTAATGTACGGGTTAGGCTTAGCGTTAGGTTTAGGGTTAGGATACGGGTTAAGGTTAGGTTTAGGGTACGGGATAGGGATAGCGTACGGGTTAAGTTTAGGGTTAGGGTTAGGTTTAGGTTACAGGTTAGGTTTAGGGTATTGGTTAGGGTTAGGTTTAGGGTTAGGGTTAGGGTACGGGTTAGTGTTAGGTTTAGGGTCAGGGTTAGGGTTAGGGATAGGGTTATGGTACGAGTTAGGGTTAGGCTACGGGTTAAGTCTAGGCTTAGGGTTAGGTTTAGGATGCGGGTTAGGGTTAACGTTAGGGTACAGGATTAGGGTTAGGGTTAGGTTTAGGTTATGGGTTAGGTTTAGGGTATTGGTTAGGGTTAGGTTTAGGGTTAGGGTTAGAGTACGGGTTAGGGTTAGGTTTAGGGTCAGGGTTAGGGTTAGCGTTAGTGTTAGGGTACGGGTTAGGGTTAGGCTAAGGGTTAAGTCTAGGCTTAGGGTTAGGTTTCGGATGCGGTTTAGTGTTAAGTTTAGGGTACAGGATTAGGGTTAGGGTTAGTGTCAGGAATAGGGTTATGTTTAGGGTTAAGGTTAGGGTTGGGTACGGTTTAGGTTTACGGTACGAATTAGGCTTAGGGTAAGGGTTAGGTTTAGGGTTAGGTATATAGTAGGGGGTTAGGGTTAGTGTTAGGGTTACGTTTAAGGTTAGAGTACTGGTTAAGTTTAGTGTTAGGGTTATGGTTAGTGTTAGGGTTAGGGTTAAGGTTAGAGTACGGGTTAGGGTTAGGATTAGGGTTAGGGTTAGGGTTAGAGTATGGGATAGGTTTAGTGTTAGTGTTAGGGTTAGTGTTAGGGTTAGTGTACAGTTAGGGTTAGGTTTAGGGTCAGGGTTAGGGTTAGGGTACGCGTTAGGGTTACTGTACGGGTTAGGGTTAGGGTTAGGTTAGGGTTAGGGTTACATTACGGGTTAGTGTTAGGGTTAGGTTTAGGTTTAGAGTACGGGGTAGGGTTATTGTTAGGGTTAGGGTTAGTGTTAGGGTACGGGTTAGGGTTATAGTACGGGTTAGGGTTAGAGTTAGGGTTAGGTTTAGGGTTAGAGTACAGGTTAGGTTTAGTGTTAGGGTTAGGGTTAGGTTTAGGGTTAGTGTACGATTAGGGTTAGGGTTAGGGTTAGGGTTATGATACGGGTTAGGGTTAGGGTTGGGATTACCGTACGGGTTATTTTTATGGTTATGGTACGGGTTAGGGTTATGGTTAATGTTAGGGTTAGTGTTAGGTTATGGGTTAGGTTTAGGGTATGGGAAAGGGTTATGGTTAGAGTTACGGTTAGGTTTATGTTTAGGGTGCGGGTTAGGCTTAGGGTTAGGGTTAGTGTTAGCGCTAGGGTATGGTTAGGGTTACAGTTAGGGTTTGGGTACGGGTTAGGGTTAGGTTAATGTTACGAATTAGGGTTGGGTACGGGTTAGGTCAAGGGTTACGTTTAGGTTTAGGCTATGGGTTAGGTTTAGGGTTAGGGTAAGGGTTAGTGTTAGGGTACAGGTTAGGGTTAGTGTACGGGTTAGGGTTAGGTTTAGGGTTAGGGTTAGGGTTAGAGTATGGGTTAGGGTTAGTGTTAGGGTTAGGGTTAGGGTTAGTGTACGGATAGGGTTAGGGTTTGGGTTAGGGTACAGGTTGGTGTTAGGTGTACGGTACAGTATAGGCTTAGTGTACGGGATAAGTTTAGGGTTAGGTTTACATTTAGGTTATGGTTTAGGGTTAGGGTACAGTTTAGGGTTAGGTTTAGGTGCGGTTTAGGGTGAGGGTACGGGTTAGGGTTAGGTTTAGGGTCAGGGTTAGGATTAGGGATAGGGTTATGGTACGGGTTAGGGTTAGGGTTTGGGTTACGGTACGGGTTAGTTTTAGGGTTAGGGTACGGGTTAGGGTTACGGTTAAGGTTAGGGTTAGTGTTAGGTTATGGGTTAGGGTTAGGGTACGGTTAAGGTTTATGGTTAGGGTTACGGTTAGGTTTAGGTTTAGGGTGCGGGTTAAGCTTAGGGTTGGGGTTAGGGTTAGCGCTAGTGTATGGGTTAGGGTTACTCGGAGGGTTTAGGTACGATTTAGGGTTAGGTTTAGGGTACGGGATAGGTTTGGGTACGGGTTAGGACAAGGGTTAGGGTTAGTTTTAGGGTACGGGTTAGGGTTAAGGATAGGGTTAGGATTAGCGCTAGGGTATGGGTTAGGGTTAGTGTACGGGTTAGGTTTAGTGTCAGTGTTAGGGTTAGGGTACGAGTTAGGGTTAGTTTTAGGGTACGGTTAAGGGTTATGGTTAGCGTTAGGGTTAGGGTTAAGTTTAGGGTGCGGTTTAGTTTTAGGGTTAGGGTTAGGGTTAGAGTACGGGTTTGGGTTAGTGTTAGGGTACGGGTTACGTTTACCGTTTGGGTACGGGTTAGGTAAGGGTTAGGGTTAGGGTTAGGGTTTACGTTAGAGTTAGTGTTAGGCTACTGGATAGGGTTAGAGTACGGGTTAGGGTTAGGTTTAAGGTTAGGGTTAGGTTTAGGGTTATAGTATGGGTTTGGGTTAGAGATAGGGTTAGGTTTAGGTTTAGAGTATGGGTTAGGGATAGTGTTAGGGTTAGGGTTAGTGTTAGGGTACGGGTTAGGGTTAGCGTATGTGTTAGGGTTACGTTTCGGGTTAGGGTTAGTGTTAGAGTACGGGCTAGGGCTAGTGTTAGGGTTAGGGTTAGGGTTAGGGTACAGGTTAGGGTTAGGTTTAGGGTCAGGGTTAGGGTTAGGGTTAGTGTTAGTGTACGGGTTAGAGTTAGGTTTAAGGTACGGGATAGGGTTAGCATAGGGGTTAATTTTAGGGTTAGGGTTAGGTTTAGGTTACGGCTTAGGGTTAGGGTACGGGTTAGGGTTAGGTTTAGGTGAGGGTTAGGGTTAGGTTTAGGGATAGGGTACAGGTTAGTTTAGGTTTATGGTCAGGGTTAGCGTTAGGGATAGGGTTAGAGTACGGGTTAGGTTTAGGGTTGTGGTTAGGGTACGGGTTAGTTTTAGAGTTAGGGTACGGTCAGGGTTACCATTAAGTTTAGGGTTAGGGTTAGGCTTACGGTACGGGTTAGGATTACAGTACGGATAGGGTTACCGTGAGTGTTAGTGTTACGGTTAGAGTACAGTTAGGGTTAGGTTTAGGGTTAGCATTAGAGTACGGGTTAAGGTTAGTGTTAGAGTTAGGGTTAGGGTTAGGATAGGGTTTAGGGTTAGGGTTTGTGTTCGGGTTAGAGTACGGGGTAGGGTTAGTGTTAGGGTTAGGGTTATGGTTAGGGTACGGTTTAGGGTTAGAGTTAGGGTTAGGTTTAGAGTACGGAGTAGGGTTAGTGTTAGTGTTAAGGTTAGGGTTAATGTACGAGTTAGGCTTAGGGTTAGGTTTAGGGTTAGGTTACGGTTTAGGGTTAGGTTAAGGGTACAGGATAGTGTTAGCGTACGGGTTAAGTTTAGGGTTAGGGTTAGGCTTAGGTTACGGGTTAGGGTTAGGTTTGTTGTGGGTTAGGTTTAGGGTTAGGGTTAGAGTACAGGTTAGGGTTAGGGTTGGGGATAGGTTACGGGTTAATTTTAGGTTTAGTGTACGGGTCAGGGTTACGGTTAAGTTTAGGGTTAGTGTTAGGGTATGGGTTAGGGTTAGTGTACGGGTAATGGTTAGGGTTAGGGTTAGTATTAGCGCTAGGGTATGATTTAGGGTTACTGTTAGGGTTTGGGTACAGGTTAGGTTTAGGGTTAGGTTACGGGTTAGGTTAAGGGTTAGGGTTAGATTTAGGGTACGGGTTAGGGTTAGGGTTAGGTTTAGGTTTAGGGTTAGGGTATGGGTTAGGCTTAGGGTACGGGTTAGGGTTAGGTTTAGGGTCAGGGTTAGGGTTAGGGTTAGGGTACGGGTTATGGTTAGGTTTAGGTTCAGGGTTAGCGTTAGGGATAGGGTTAGGCTAAGGGTTAGGGTTAGGGTTGGGGTTAGGTTTAGGGTTAGGTTACGGGTTAGGGTTTGGTTAAGGGTACGGGATAGGGTTACCGTATGGGTTAAGTTTAGGTTTAGGGTTAGGCTTAGGTTACGGGTTAGTGTTACGTTTAGGTGTTGGTAGGTTTAGGGTTAGGGTTAGAGTACGGGTTAGGGTTAGGGTTGGCATTAGGGTCCGGGTTAATTTTAGGTTTAGGGTACTGGTCAGGGTTATGGTTAAGTTTAGGGTTAGGGTTAGGGTATGGGTTAGGGTTAGGGTACGGGTAATGGTTAGAGTTAGGTTGAGGGTTAGTGTTAGCGCTAGGGTATGGTTTACGGTTACTGTTAGTGTTTGGGTACGGGTTAGGGTTAGGGTTAGATTACGGGTTAGGTCAAGGATTAGGATTAGGATTAGTGTTAGTGTACGGGATAGGGTCAGAGCACGGATTAGGGTTAGGTTTAGGGTTAGGGTATGAGTTAGGTTTAGGATACGAGTTAGGGTTAGAGTCACTGTTAGGGTTAGGGTTAGGGTATGAATTAGGGTTAGGGTTAGGGTACGGGTTAAGTTTAGGTTATGGTATGGGTTAGGGTTACAGTACGTGTTAGGGTTAGGGTGAGGGTTAGGGTTAGGGTTAGAATATGGTTAGGTTTAGGGATAGAGTACGGGTTAGGGTTAGTTTTAGGGTTAGGGTTAGGGTTAGGTTTAGGGTATGAGTTAGGGTTAGGATTAGGGTTAGTGTTAGAGTACGGGGTAGGGTTAGTGTTAGGGTTAGGTTTAGGGTTAGAGTATGGTTTAGGGTTAGTTTTAGGGTTAGGGTTAGGGTTAGGTTTAGGGTAAGAGTTAGTGTTAGGGTTAGGGTTAGGGTTAGAGTACGGGTTAGGGTTAGGGTTAGGGTTAAGGTTAGGGCTTTTGTTAGGGTTAGAGTACGGGGTAGGGTTAGTGTTAGGGTTAGGTTTAGGGTTAGGGTACGGGTTAGGATTAGAGTTAGGGTTACTGTTAGAGTACGGGGTAGGGTTAGTGTTAGTGTTAAGATTAGGGTTAATGTACGGGTTAGGCTTAGGTTTAGATTTAGGGTTAGTTTACGGGCTAGGATTAGGTTAATGGTACGGGATAGGGTTAGCGTAAGGGGTAAGTTTAGTGTTAGGGTTTGGCTTAGGTTATGGGTTAGGGTTAGGTTTAGGGTTAGGGTTAGGGTTGGGGTTAGGGTTAGGGTTAGTGTACGAATTAGGGTTAGGGTTAGGGTACGGGTTAGGTTTAGGGTTATGGTATGGTTTAGGGTTACAGTACGGGTTAGGCTTAGGGTGAGGTTTAGGGTTAGGGTTAGAATACGGTTAGTGTTAGGGATAGAGTACAGTTTAGGGTTAGTGTTAGGGTTAGGTTTAGGGATAGGGTTAATGTACAGGTTAGGCTTAGGGTTAGGTTTAGGGTTAGGATACGGGTTAGGGATAGGTTAAGGGTACGGGATAGGGTTAGCGTACGGGTTAAGTTTAGGGTTAGGGTTAGGTTTAGGTTACGGGTTAGGTTTAGAGTACGGGTTATGGTTAGGTTTGGGGTGCGGGTTAGGGTTAGGTTTAGTGTACGTGTTAGGTCTAGGTTTAGGGTTAGTTTTAGTGTGCGGGTTAGGTTTAGGGTTAGGGTACGTGTTAGGGTTAGGTTTTTGGTACGGGTTAGGGATAGTGTTAGGTTTAGGGTTAGTGTTAGGGTACGGGTTATGATTAGATTACGGGTTAGGGTTATGTTTAGGGTTAGGGTTAGGGTTAGAGTTCATGTTTGGGGTAGTGTTAGGTTTAGGGTTAGGGTTAGGGTTAGAGTATGCCATAGGGTTAATGTTAGGGTTAGGGTTAGGGTTAGGGTTAGGGTTAGGGTTAGGGTTAGTGTACGGATAGGGTTAGGGTTAGGGTTAGGTTTAGGGTACAGGTTAGGTTTAGGTTTAGGGTACGGGATTGGGTTAGTGTACAGGATAAGTTTAGGGTTAGGTTTAGGTTTAGGTTACGGGTTAGGGTTAGGGTACGGGTTAGGGTACGGTTTAAGTGCGGGTTAGGGTTAGTTTATGGGTTAGGGTTAGGGTACGGGTAAGGGTTATGGTTAGGGTTAGGGTTAGGTTTAGGTTTAGGGTTCGGGTTAGGCTTAGGTTTAGGGTTAGTTTTAGCGCTAGGGTATGTGTTAGGGTTACTCTTAGGGTTTGGGTACGGGTTAGGGTTAGGGTTAGGGTACGGGATAAGGTTGGGTACGGGTTAGGTCAAGGGTTCGGATTAGGTATAGGGTATGGGATAGGGTTAGGTTTAGGTGAGGGTTAGTGTTAGGGTTAGGGTTTGGGTACGGTTTAGGGTTAGGTTTAGGTTTGGGGTTCACGTTAGGGATAGGGTTACTGTAAGGGTTAGGGTTAGGATTGGGGTTAGGTTTAGGGTTAGTTTACAGGTTAGGGTATGGTTAAGGGTACGGGATAGGGTTAGCATACGTGTTAAGTTTAGGTTTAGGGTTAGGCTTAGATTACGGGTTAGGGTTAGGTTTAGGTGTGGGTTAGGGTTAGGGTTAGGGTACGGGTTAGGGTTAGGGTTGGCGTTAGGGTCCGGGTTAATTTTAGGTTTAGGGTACTGGTCAGGTTTACGGTTAAGTTTAGGTTTAGGGTTAGGTTATGGGTTAGGGTTAGGGTATGGGTAATGGTTAGAGTTAGGGTTAGGGTTAGTGATAGCGCTAGGGTATGGTTTAGGGTTACTGTTAAGGGTTGGGTTCGGGTTAGGGTTAGGGTTAGGTTACGGATTAGGTCAAGGGTTAGGATTAGGGGTAGTGTTAGTGTAAGGGATAGGGTTAGAGCACGGGTTAGGGTTAGGTTTAGGGTTAGGGTATGGGTTAGGTTTAGATTACGGGTTAGGGTTAGGGTTAGGGTACGGGTTAGGTTTAGGTTTAGGGTTAGGGTATGTGTTCGGTTTAGGGTACGGGTTAGGTCAAGGGTTAGGTTTAGGTTTAGGGTACAGTTTTGGTTTACGGTTAGGGTAAGGATTAGTGTTAGGGTACGGGTTAGGGTTAGAGTAGGGGTAGGGTTAGGTTTAGGGTTAGGGTTAGGGTTAGAGTATGGGTTAGGGTTAGTGTTAGGATTAGTGTACGGATAGGGTTAGGGTTAGGGTTAGGGGTAGGGTACAGGTAAGGTTTAGGTTTAGGGTACAGGATAGGGTTAGTGTACAGAGTAAATTTAGGGTTAGGTTTAGGTTTAGGTTACGGTTTAGGGTTAGGTTACGGGTTAGGGTTAGGTTTAGGGTCAGGGTTACGATTAGGGATAGGGTAATGGTATGGGTTAGGGTTAGGGTTGGGGTTACGGTACGGGTTAGTTTTAGGGTTAGGGTACGGTTTAGGTTTACGGTTAAGTTAGGGTTAGTGTTAGGGTATGGGTTAGGGTTAAGGTAAGGTTAAGGGTTATGGTTAGGGTTCCGGTTAGGTTTAGGTTTTGGGTGCCGGTTAGGCTTAGGGTTAGGGTTAGCGTTAGTGTATGGGTTAGGGTTACTCGTAGGGATTGGGTACGGGTTAGGGCTAGAGTACGGGATAAGGTTGGAACGGTTTAGGTCAAGGGTTCGGGTTAGGTATATGGTACGGGATAGGGTTAGGGTTAGGTTTAGGGTTTGAATTAGGGTATGGGTTAGGTTTAGGGTACGGGTTAGGGTTAGTGTTTGGGTCAGGATTGGCGTTAGGGTTAGGGTACGAGTTAGGATTAGGGTTAGGTTTAGGGTAGGGGTTGGGGTTAGGGTTATGGTTAGGGTTGGTACGGGTTAGGTTTAAGGTACGGGTTAGGGTTAGAGTAGGTGTTAGTTTTAGGGTACGAGTTAGGGTTAGGTTTAGGGTATGGTTAGGGGTTATGGTTAGGGTTAGGGTTAGGGTTAAGTTTAGGGTACGGTTTAGGGTTAGGGTTAGGGTTAGGTTTAGAGTACGGGTTTGGGTTAGTGTTAGGGTACGGGTTAGATTTACCGTTTGGGTACAGGTTAGGGTAAGGGTTAGGGTTAGGGTTAGAGGTTAGGGTTAGAGTTAGTGTTACGTACGGGTTGGGTTAGAGTATGGGTTAGGGTTAGGTTTAGGGTTAGGGTTAGGTATAGGTTTAGAGGACAGGTTAGGGATAGTGTTAGGGTTAGGGTTAGTGTTAGGGTATGGCTTAGGGTTAGAGTACGGGTTAGGGTTACGTATAGGGTTAGGGTTAGGGTTAGAGTTCAAGTTAGGTTTAGTGTTAGTGTGAGGGTTAGGGTTAGAGTACGGATAGAGTTAGGGTTTGGGTTAGGGTTAGGGTTAAGGTTAAGTTTAGGGTACGGTTTAGGGTTAGGTTTAAGGTCAGGGTTAGCGTTAGGGATAGGGTTAGGGTAAGGGTTAGGGTTAGGGATGGGGTTTGGGTCCGGGTTAGATTTAGGGTAAGGGTACAGGTCAGGGTTATGGTTAAGGTTAGGGTTAGGTTTAGGGTTATGGTACGGGTTAGTGTTACAGTACGGTTTAGGGTTAGGGTGAGGGTTAGGGTTAGGGTTAGAGTACGGTTAGGATTAGGGTTAGGGTTAGGGTTAGGGTTAGAGTACGGGTTAGGTTTAGGGTTACGGTTAGGCTTAGGGTTAGGGTTAGGTTTAGGGTACGGGTTAGGGTTAGATTTAGGGTTAGGGTTAGAGTACGGGGTAGGGTTAGTGTTAGGGTTAGGGTTAGGGTTAATGTACGGGTTAGGCTTAGGTTTAGGTTTAGGGTTAGGTTACGGGTTAGGTTTAGGTCTAGGGTACTGGATAGGGTTAGCGTACGGGTTAAGTTTAGGGTTAGGGTTAGGTTTAGGTTACGGGTTAGGGTTAGTGTTAGGTTTAGGGTTAGGGTACGGGTTAGGGTACGGGTTAGGGTTAGAGTTAGGGTTAGGGTTCGGGTTAGGGTACGGGTTAGGGTTAGGGTTGGGGTTTGGTACGGGTTAATTTTAGGGTTAGGGTACTAGTCAGGGTTACGGTTAAGTTTAGGGTTAGAGTTAGGGTATGGGTTAGGGTTAGGGTATGGGTAAGGGTTATGGTTATGGTTAGGGTTAGGTTTAGTTTTAGGGCGAGGGTTAGGGTTAGGGTTAGGGTTAGCACTAGGGTATGGTTAGGGTTACTGTTAGGGTTTGGGTACGGGTTAGGGTTAGGGTTAGGTTACGAATTTGGGTTGGGTACGGGTTAGGTCAAGGGTTACGTATAGGTTTAGGGTACGGGTTTGGTTTAGGGTTACTGTAAGGGTTAGTGTTAGGGTACGGGTTAGGGTTAGAGTACGGGTAGGGTTAGGTTTAGGTTTAGGGTTAGGGTTAGAGTATGGGTTAGGGTTAGTGTTAGGGTTAGGGTTAGGATTAGTGTACGGATAGGGTTAGGGTTAGGGTTAGGGTTAGGGTACAGGTTAGGTTTAGGTTTAGGGTGCGGGATAGTGTTAGTGTACAGGATAAGTTTAGGGTTAGGTTTAGGTTTAGGTTACGGTTTAGGGTTAGGGTACGGGTTAGGGTTAGGTTTAGGTGCGGGTTAGTGTTAGGGTACGGGTTAGGGTTAGGTTTAGGGTCAGGGTTAGGATTAGGGATAGGGTTATGGTACGGGTTAGGGTTAGGGTTGGGGTTACGGTACAGGTTAGTTTTATGGTTAGGGTACGGTTTAGGGTTATGGTTAAGTTAGGGTTAGTGTTAAGTTATGGGTTAGGGTTAGGGTACGTTTAAGGGTTATGGTTAGGGTTAGGGTTAGGTTTAGGTTTAGGGTGCGGGTTAGGCTTAGGGTTGGGGTTAGGGTTAGCGCTAGTGTATGGGTTAGGGTTACTCGTAGGGTTTGGGTACGGGTTAGGGTTAGGGTTAGGGTATGGGATAGGGTTAGGTACGGGTTAGGACAAGTGTTAGGGTTAGGTTTAGGTTACGGGATAGGGTTAGGGGTAGGTTTAGGGTTATGGTTAGGGTATGGGGTAGGCTTAGGGTACGGGTTAGTTTTAGGGTTAGGGTCAGGGTTAGGGTTAGGGATAGGGTACGAGTTAGGGTTAGGTTTAGGTTTAGGGTACGGGTTACAGTTACGGTTAGGGTTAGGGATAAGGTTAGAGTACGGGGTAGGGTTAGTGTACGGGTTAGGGTTAGGGTCAGTGTTAGGGTTAGGTTACGAGTTAGGGTTAGGTTTAAGGTACGGTTAAGGGTTATGATTAGCGTTAGGGTTAATGTTAAGTTTAGGGTGCGGTTTAGGGTTAGGGTTAGGGTTAGGGTTAGAGTTCGGGTTTGGGTTAGTGTTAGGGTACGTGTTATGTTTACCGTTTGGGTACGGGTTAGGTCAGGGTTCGGTTTAGGGTTAGGGGTTATGGTTAGAGTTATTGTTAGGCTACCCGATAGATTTATAGTACGGGTTAGGGTTAGGTTTAGGGTTAGGGTTAGGTTTAGGGTTATCGTACGGGTTTGGGTTAGAGATAGGGTTAGGTTTAGGGTTAGAGTACGGGTTAGGGATAGTGTTAGGGTTAGGGTTAGTGTTAGGGTACAGGTTAAGGTTAGCGTATGGGTTAGAGTTACGTTTAGGGTTAGTGTTAGTGTTAGAGTACGGGTTAGGGTTAGTGTTAGGGTTAGGGTTAGGGTTAGGGTTAGGGTTAGGGTTAGGTTTAGAGTGCGGATAGGGTTAGGTTTAGGTTTAGGGTCAGTGTTAGCGTTAGGGATAGGTTTAGTGTACGGGTTAGGGTTAGGGTTGGGGTTACGGTACGGGTTAGTTTTATCGTTAGGTTACGGGTCAGGGTGTCAATTAGTTTAGGGTTAGGGTTAGGGTTATGGTACGGGTTAGGGTTACAGTACGGTTAGGGTTAGGGTGAGGGTTAGTGTTACGGTTAGAGTACGTTTAGGGTTAGGGTTAGGGTTAGGGTTAGAGTACGGGTTAGGGTTAGTGTTAGAGTTAGGGTTAGGGTTAGGGTTAGGGTATGGTTTAGGGTTAGGGTTTGTGTTAGGGTTAGAGTGCGGGGTAGGGTTAGTGTTAGTGTTAGGGTTAGGGTTAGGTTTAGGGTACGGGTTAGGTTTAGAGTTAGGGTTAGGTTTAGAGTACGGGGTAGGGTTAGTGTTATTGTTAGGGTTAGGGTTAATATACGGGTTAGGTTTAGTGTTAGGTTACGGGTTAGGGTTAGGTTTAGGGTACGGGATAGGGTTAGTGTACGGGTTAAGTTTAGGGTTAGGGTTAGACTTAGGTTACGGGTTACGGTTAGGTTTGGTGTGGGTTAGGGTTAGGATTAGGGTTAGGGTACAGGTTAGGGTTAGGGTTGGTGTTAGGGTACGGGTTAATTTTAGGTTTAGTGTACGGGCCAGGGTTACGGTTCAGTTTAGTGTTCGGGTTAGGGTATCGGTTAGGGTTAGGGTACGGGTAATGGTTAGGGTTAGGGTTAGGGTTAGTGTTAGCGCTAGGGTATGGTTTAGGGTTACTGTTAGGGTTTGGGTACAGGCTAGGGTTAGGGTTAGGTTACGGGTTAGCCAAAGGGTTAGGGTTAGGTTTAGGGTACGGGTTTGTGTTAGGGTTAGGATTAGGTTTAGGGTTAGGGTATGGGTTAGGCTTAGGGTACAGTTTAGGGTTAGGGTTAGGGTCAGGGTTAGGGTTAGCGTTAGGGTTAGGGTACGGGTTAGGTTTACCGTTTGTGTCCGGGTTAGGGTAAGGGTTAGGTTAGGGTTAGGGTTAGGGGTTAGCGTTAGATTTAGGGTTAGGCCACACGTAGTGTTAGGGTACGGGTTAGTGTAGGTTTAGGGTTCAGGTTAGGGTTAAGGCTGGGCAATGGGATATGGTTAGTGTACGTGTTAGGTCTAGGGTTAGGGTTAGGTTTAGTGTGCGGGTTAGGGTTAGGGATAGGGTTAGGGTACGTGTTAGGGATAGGGTTTGGGTACGGGTTAGCATTACGTTTAGGGTTAGGGTACTGGTTAGGTTTAGGGTTAGGGTTAGGGTACGGTTTCGGTTAGGGTACGGTTTAGGGTTAGGCTTAGGGTCATGTTTAGGGTTAGGTTTAGGGTTAGGGTTAGGGTTAGGGTACCGGTTAGGGTTACTGTATGGGTTAGGGTTAGGTTTACGTTTAGGGTTAGGGTTAGGTTTAGGTTTAGGGTACGGATTAGGGTTAGGGTACGGGTTAGGGTTAGGGTCAGGGTTAGGGTTAGGGTTAGGGTAAGAGTTAGGGTTAGGGTTCGGTATAGGGTACGGTGTAGGGTTAGGGTTAGGGGTTAGGTTAAGGGTTAGTGTTAGGGTACGAGTTAGGCTTAGGGTATGGGTTAGGGTGAGGGGTAGTGTATGGGTTAGGTTTATGGTTAGGGTTACGATTAGGGTTAGGGTTATGGTACGTGTTAGCGTACAGGTTAGGGTTAGGTTTAGGTTACGGGTGAGGGTACGGGTTAGGGTTAGGGTACGGGTTAGGGTTAGTGTACGGGATAGGGTTATGATTAGGGTTAGTGTTAGCGTTAGGGTTAGAGTTCAGGTTAGCTTTAAGTTTAGGGTACGGGATAGGTTGAGGCTACGTTTTAGGTCTAGGGTAAGGGTTAGGTTTAGTGTGTGGGTTAGGGTTAGGAATCGGGTTAGGGTTAGTGTACATATTAGGGTTTTTGTACGGGTTAGGGTTAGTGTTAGGTTTATGGTACCGGTTAGGGTTAGGGTTAGGGTTAGAGTTAGGTTTAGGATGCGGGTTAGGGTTAGGGTTAGGGTACGGGATTAGGGTTAGGGTCAGGGTTAGGGTTAGGTTTAGGGTTAGGGTTAGGGTACGGGTTAGGGTTAGGGTTAGGGTTAGTGTACGGGACAGGTTTAGGATTAGGGTTAGTGTTAGTGTTAGGGTTAGGGTACAGTTTAGCGTTAGGGTGAGGTTATGGGATAGGTTTAAGGTACGGTTTAGGTCTAGGGTTAGGGTTAGGTTTAGGGTGTATGTTAGGGTTAGGCATTGGGTTAGTGATAGGGTACGGGTTAGGTTTAGGGTACGGGTTAGGGTTAGTGTTAGGGTTACGGTATGGGTAGGGTTAGGGTTAGAGTTAGGGTACGGGTTAGGGTTTGGTACGGGTTAGGTCTAGGGTTAGGGTTAGGTTTAAGATACAGGTTAGGGTACGGGAATAGGTTTAGTGTTAGTTTCAGGGTTGGGGATAGGTTAAGGTTAGGGTTACGGTTAGGGTATGAGTTCGGGTTACGGTATGAGTTAGGGTTAGGGTTAGTGTTAGGTTTAGGGTTAGGGTTATAGTAGGAGGTTAGGGTTAGTGTTAGGGTTAGGTTTAGGGTTAGAGTATGTGTTAGGTTTAGTGTTAGGCTTATGGTTAATGTTAGGGTTAGGGTTAGTGTTAGAGTACGGGTTAGGGTTAGGTTTAGGGCTATGGTTAGGTTAGAGTACGGGTTAGGGTTAGTGTTAGGGTTAGGGTTAGGGTTAGCCTTAGGGTAAGTTTAGGGTTAGGTTTAGGGTTAGTGTATGTGTTAGGGTTAGGGTTAGGGTTAGTGTTACGGTACGGGTTAGGGTTAAGGTTATGGTACAGGATAGGTTTAGTGTACGTGTTAGGTCTAGGTTTAGGGTTAGGTTTAGTGTGCGGGTTAGGGTTAGGGTTAGGGTTAGGGTTTGGGTACAGGTTAGGGTTACGTTTAGGGTTAGGGTATGGGTTAGGTTTAGGGTTAGGGTAAGGGTTAGTGTTAGTGTACGGTTTAGGGTTAGGTTTAGGGTTAGGGTTAGGATAGGTTTAGGGTTAGGGTTAGGGTTCGGTTTCAGGTTAGGGTTAGTCTATGGGTTAGGGTTAGGGTTAGGGTTATGGTTAGGGTTAGGGTCAGTGTTAGGATTACGGTACCAGTTAGGGTTAAGGTTATGGTACAGTATAGTTTTAGTGTACATGTTAGGTCTAGGGTTAGTGTTAGTTTTAGTGTGCGGGTTAGGGTTAGGGTACATGTTAGGGTTAGGGTTTGTGTACGGGTTAGAGTTACGCTTAGGGTTATGGTACGGGTTAGGAATAGTGTTCGTGTTAGGGTTAGTGTTAGGGTACGGGTTAGGGTTAGATTACGGGATAGGGTTACGTTTAGGGTTAGGTTTAGGGTTAGAGTACAAGTTAGGGTTAGTCTTAGGGTTAGGGTTAGGGTTAGAGTATGGGATAGGGTTAGTGTTAGGGTTAGGTTTAGTGTACGGATAAGGTTAGGGTTAGGGTTAGGTTTAGGGTACAGGTTAGGGTTAGGTTTATGGTACGGGATAGGGTTAGTGTACGGGATAAGTTTAGGGTTAGGTTTAGGTTTAGGTTATGGGTTAGGGTTAGGGTAGGGTTAGGGTACGGTTCAGGTGCGGGTTAGGGTTAGGGTATGGGTTAGAATTAGGGTACGTGTAAGGGTTATGGTTAGGGTTAGGGTTAGGTTTAGGTTTAGGGTGCGGGTTAAGCTTAGGGTTAGGGTTACGTTTAGCGCTAGGGTATGGGTTAGGGTTACTCTTAGGGTTTGGGTATGGGTTAGGGATAGGGTTAGGGTACGGGATAGGGTTGGGTATGGGTTAGGTCAAGGGTTCGGGTTAGGTATAGGGTACTGGATAGGGTTAGGGTTAGGTTTAGGGTTAGGATTAGGGTATGGGTTAGGTTTAGGGTACGGGTTAGGGTTAGGGGGAGGGTCAGGGTTGGGGTTAGGGTTGGGGTACGAGTTAGGGTTAGGGTTAGGTTTAGGGTAGGGGTTAGGGTTAGGGTTAGGGTTAGGGTTGGTACGGGTTAGGTTTAGGGTACGGGTTAGGGTTACGGTAAGCATTAGTTTTAGGGTACAAGTTAGGGTTAGGGTTAGGGTATGGTTAGGGGTTATGGTTATGGTTAGGGTTAGGGTTAAGTTTAGGGTGTGGTTTAGGGTTAGGGTTAGGGTTAGGTTTAGAGTACGGTTTTGGGTTAGTGTTAGGGTACGGGTTAGGTTTACCGTTTGGGTACGGGTTAGGGTCAGGGTTAGGGTTAGGTTTAGGGTTAGGGGTTAGAGTTAGAGTTAGTGTTACGCTACTGATTGGGTTAGAGTACGGGTTACGGTTAGGTTTAGATTTAGGGTTAGGTTTAGGTTTAGAGTATGGGTTAGGAATAGTGTTAGGGTTAGGGTTAGTGTTAGGGTATGGGTTAGGGTTAGAGTACGGGTTAGGTTTACGTATAGGGTTAGGGTTAGGGTTAGAGTTCAAGTTAGGGTTGTGTTAGGGTTAGGGTTAGGGTTAGAGTACGGATAGGGTTAAGGTTTGGGTTAGGGTTAGGGTACAGGTTAGGGTTACGTTTTTGTGAGGGTTAGGGTTAAGGTTAGGGTTAGGGTACGGTTTAGGGTTAGGTTTAAGGTCAGGGTTAGCGTTAGGGATAGGGTTAGGGTAAGGTTTAGGGTTAGGGATGGGGTTTGCGTCCGGGTTAGATTTAGGGTTACGGTACGGGTCAGGGTTACGCTTAAGGTTAGGGTTAGTTTTAGGGTTATGGTACGGGTTAGTGTTACAGTACGGGTTAGGGTTAGGGTGAGGGTTAGTGTTAGGGTTAGAGTACGGTTAGGCTTAGGGTTAGGGTTAGGGTTAGGGTACGGGTTAGGGTTAGATTTAAGGTTAGGGTTAGAGTACGGGGTAGGGTTAGTGTTAGGGTTAGAGTTAGGGTTAATGTACGGGTTAGGCTTAGGTTTAGGTTTAGGGTTAGGTTACGGGTTAGGGTTAGTTTTAGGGTACGGGATAGTGTTAGTGTACGGGTTAAGTTTAGGGTTAGGGTTAGGTTTAGGTTACGGGTAAGGGTTAGGTTTAGGTGCGGGTTAGTGTTAGGGTTAGGGTACGGGTTAGGTTTAGGGTTAGGGTTAGGGTTGGAGTTAGGGTATGGGTTAATTTTAGGGTTAGGGTACGGGTCAGGGTGACGGTTAAGTTTAGGGTTAGGGTTAGGGTATGGGTTAGGGTTAGGTTGTGGGTACGAGTTAGTGTTAGGGTTAGATTTAGTGTACGGGTTAGGGTTATGGTTAGGGTTAAAGTATGGGTTAGCTTTAGGTTACGGGTTAGGGTTAGGTTTAAGTTCAGGGTTAGGGTTAGGGTTAGGGTACGAGTTAGTTTTAGGGTTAGGGTACGAATTAGGGTTACGGTTGGGTACGGGTTAGGTTTAGGGTTATGGTATGTATTAGGGTTACAGTACGTGTTAGGGTTAGGGTGAGGGTTAGGGTTAGAATACGGTTAGGGTTAGGGATAGAGTACGGGTTAGGGTTAGTGTTAGGGTTAGGGTTAGGTTTAGGGTTTGGGTACGAGTTAGGGTTAGGATTAGGTTTAGTGTTAGAGTAAGGGGTAGGATTAATGTTAGGGTTAGGGTTAGGGTTAGAGTACGGGTTAGGTTTAGGTTTAGGGTATGGGTTAGGTTTAGGTTTAGGGTTAGGGTATGGGTTAGGTTTAGGGTAAGGGTTAGGGTTAGCATTAGGGTCAGGGTTAGGGTTGGGGTAGGTTACGAATAAGGGTTAGGGTTAGGGTACTGGTTAGGGTTAGGTTTATGTTATGGGTTAGGGTTACAGTACGGGTTAGGGTAAGGGTGAGGGTTAGGGTTAGGGTTAGGGTTAGAGTACGGTTAGGGTAAGGGTTAGGGTTAGAGTACGGGTTAGGGTTAGTGTTAGGGTTAGGGTTAGTGTTAGTGTTAGGGTACGGGTACAGGTATGGGTTAGGGTTAGGGTTAGAGTACGGGGTAGGGTTAGTGTTAGGGTTAGGGTTAGGTTAGGGTTAGAGTACGGGTGGGTTAGTGTTAGGGTTAGGGCTAGGGTACGGGTTATGGTTAGGGTTAGGTTTAGTGTTGGAGTACGGGTTAGGGTTAGTGTTAGGGTTAGGTTTAGGGTTAGAGTACGGGTTTGGGTTAGTGTTAGGGTACGGATTAGGTTTACCGTTTGGGTATGGGTTAGGGTAATTGTTAGGGTTAGTGTTAGGGTTAGGGTACGGGTAAGGGTTAGAGTTTGGGAATGCGTTAGTGTTACATTTAGGGTTAGGGTACAGGTTAGGTTTAGGGTTAGGGTAAGAGTTAGTGTTGGGGTACGGGATAGGGTTAGAGTACGGGTTAGGGTTAGGTTTAGGGTTAGGGTTAGAGTACGTGTTAGGGTTAGTGTTAGGGTTAGGGTTAGGGTTAGTGTACGGATATGTTTAGGGTTAGGGTTAGGGTTAGGGTACGGTTTAGGGTTAGGTTTAGGGTACGGGATAGGGTTAGGGTATGGGTTAAGTTTAGAGTTAGGGTTAGGTTTAAGTTATGGGTTAGAGTTAGGGTACGTGTTAGGGTTAGGTTTAGGTGTGGGTTAGGGTTAGGGTACGGGTTAGGGTTTGGTTTAGGGTCAGGGTTAGGGTTAGGTTACGTGTTAGGGTTAGGTTTTGGGTACGGGTTAGGGTTACGTGTAGGGTTAGGGTATTGGTTAGGTTTAGGGTTAGGGTAAGTGTTAGGGTACGGGATAGGGTTAGAGTACGGGTTAGGGTTAGGTTAAGGGTTAGGGCTAGGGTAAGGGTACGGGTTAGGTATAGTGTTAGGATTAGGGTTAGTGTTAGAGTTAGGGTTACGGTTAGAGAACAGGAAGGGTTTGGTTGAGGGTTAGGGTTAAGTTGGAGTACGGGTTAGGGTTAGTGTTAGGTTAGGGTTAGGTTTAGGGTTAGGGTTAGGGTTAGGGTACATTGAGGGTTAGGGTTAGGGTAGGGTTCGGCTTAGGGTTAGTCTACGGGTTAGGGTTAGGGTTAGGGTTAGGGTTAGTGTTAGGGTTATGGTACGGGTTAGGGTTAAGGTTACGGTACGGGATAGGTTTAGTGTACGTGTTAGGTCTAGGTTTAGGGTTAGTTTTAGTTTGCGGGTTAGGGTTAGGGTTCAGGTACGTGTTACGGTTACGATTTGGGTAGGTGTTAGGGTTACATTTAGGGTTAGGGTACGGACTGGGTTTAGGGTTAGGGTAAGGGTCAGTTTTATGGTACTGGTTAGGGTTAGAGTACGGGTTAGGGTTAGCTTTAGGGTTAGTTTTAGGTTTAGAGTATGGGTTAGGGTTAGTGTTAGTTTTAGGGTTAGGGTTTGTGTATGGATAAGGTTAGGTTTAGGGTTAGGTTTAGAGTACAGGTTAGGGTTAGGTTTAGTGTACGGGATAGGGTTAGTGTACGGGATAAGTTTAGGGTTAGGTTTAGGTTAGGTTACGGATTAGGGTTAGGGTACGGGTTAGAGTTAGGGTTAGGTTTAGTGTTAGAGTATGGGGTAGGGTTAGTGTTAGGGTTAGGGTTAGGGTTAGAGTACGGGTAAGGGTTAGCGTTAGGGTTAGGGTTAGTGTTAGGTTAAGTGTACGGGTATGGGTTAGGGTTAGGGTTAGGGTTAGAGTATGGGGTAGGTTTAGTATTAGTGTTAGTGTTAGGGTTAGGTTATGGTTTAGGCTTAGGGTACGTGTTAGGGTTAGGGTTAGGGTCAGGATTAGGGTAGGTTTAGGGTTAGGGTACGGGTTAGGGTTAGGTTTAGGGTTAGGGTACAGGTTAGGTTTAGGGTACGGGATAGGGTTAGGGTTAGGGTCAGGGTTACGGTTAGACTTAGGGTACGAATTAGGGTTAGGGTTAGGGTACGGATTAGGGTTAGGTTTATGGTACGGGTTAGGGTTAGAGTACGGGTTACGGTTAGGGTGAGGTTTAGGGTTAGGGTTAGAATACGGTTAGGATTAGGGTTAGGGTTAGAGTTTGGGTTAGTGTTAGGGTTAGGGTTAGGGTTAGAGTACGGGTTAGGGTTAGGGTTTGGGTTAGTGTTAGAGTACGGTGTAGGGTTAGTGTTAGGGTTAGGGTTAGGGTTAGAGTACGGGTTAGGGTTAGTGTTAGGGTTAGGGTTAAGGTTCAGGTTAGGGTACGGGTTAGGGTTAGGGTTAGGGTTAGAGTATGAGGTAGGGTTAGTGTTAGGGTAAGGATTAGGGTTAGAATACGGGTTTGGGTTAGTGTTAGGGTACAGGTTAGTTTTACTGTTTGGGTACGGGTTAGGGAAAGTGTTAGGGTTAGGGTTAGGGTTAGGGTACGTGTTAGGGTTAGGATTTGGGGACGGGTTAGAGATACGTTTAGGGTTAGTGTACGGGTTAGGTTTAGGGTTAGGGTAAGGGTTAGTGTTAAGGTACGGGATAGGGTTAGAGTACGGGTTAGGGTTAGGTTTAGGGTTAGGGTTAAGGTTAGAGTACAGGTTAGGGTTAGTCTTAGGGTTAGGGTTAGTGTTAGTGTATGGATAGGGTTAGGGTTACGGTTAGGGTTAGGGTTAGGGTACGGGTTAGGGTTAGGTTTAGGGTACGTGTTAGGGTTAGGGTTAGGTTTAGGGTTAGGGTACGTATTACGTTTAGGGTTAGGGTAAGGGTTAGTGTTGGGGTACGGTTTAGGGTTAGAGTATGGGTTAGGGTTAGGTTTAGGGTTAGGGTTAGGGTTAGAGTACGGGTTAGGGTTAGTTTTAGGGTTAGTGTACGGATAGGGTTAGGGATAGGGTTAGGGTTAGGGTTAGGTTTAGGGTACGGGTAGGGTTAGTGTATGGGTTAAATTTAGGGTTAGGGTTAGGTTTAGGTTACGGGTTAGTTTAGGGTATGGGATAGGGTTAGGTTTAGGTGCGGGTAGGATTAGGGTATGGGTTAGGTTTAGGTTTAGTGTCAGGGTTAGGGTTAGGGATAGAGTTATGGTACAGTTTAGGGTTAGGGTGGCGGTTAGGGTCGTGTTATTATTAGGGTTGTGGTACGGGTTAGGGTTACGGTTAAAGTTAGGGTTAGTGAAAGGGTAAGGGTTAGGGATAGGGTACGGGTAAGGGTTATGGTTAGGGTTAGGGTTAGGGTTAGAGAACGGGTAAGGGTTAGGTTTAGGGTTAGGGTTAGGTTAGAGTATGGGTTAGGGTTAGTGTTAGGGTTAGGGTTAGTGTTAGGGTTAAGGTACGTTTAGGGTTAGGGTTAGGGTTAGTGTACGTGTTAGGGTTAGGTTTAGGGTTAGGGTTAGTGTTAGGGTTACGGTATGGGTTAGGGTTAGCTCTAGGTTATGGTTAGGGTTACTGTTAGGGTTTGGGTATGGGTTAGGGTTAGGGTTAGGTTACGAATTAGGGTTGGGTACGGGTTAGGTCAAGGGTTACGTTTAGGTTTAGGGTACGGGTTTAGTTTATGGTTAGGGTAAGGATTAGTGTTAGGGTACGGTTTAGGGTTAGAGTACTGGTAGGGTTAGGTTTAGGGTTAGGGTTAGGGTTAGAGTATGGGTTAGGGTTAGTGTTAGGATTAGTGTACGGATAGGGTTAGGGTTAGGGTTAGGGTTAGGGTACAGGTTAGGTTTAGGTTTAGGGTACGGGATAGGGTTAGTGTACAGAGTAAGTTTAGGGTTAGGTTTAGGTTTAGGTTACAGTTTAGGGTTAGGTTACGGGTTAGGGTTAGGTTTAGGTGCGGGTTAGGGTTAGGGTGTGGGTTAGGGTTAGTTTTAGGGTCAGGGTTAGGATTAGGGATAGGGTTATGGTACGGGTTAGGGTTAGGGTTGGGGTTACGGTACGGGTTAGTTTTAGGGTTACGGTACGGTTTAGGGTTACGGTTAAGTTAGGGTTAGTGTTAGGGTATGGGTTAGGGTTAGGGTAAGTTTAAGGGTATGGTTAGGGTTCCGGTTAGGTTTAGGTTTAGGGTGCGGGTTAGGCTTAGGGTTATGGTTAGCGTTAGTGTATGGGTTAGGGTTACTCGTAGGGTTTGGGTACGGGTTAGGGCTAGGGTACGGGATAAGGTTGGGAACGGTTTAGGTCAAGGGTTCGGGTTAGGTATAGGGTACGGGATAGGGTTAGGGTTAGGTTTAGGGTTTGAATTAGGGTATGGGTTAGGTTTAGGGTACGGGTTAGGGTTAGTGTTAGGGTCAGGATTGGCGTTAGGGTTAGGGTACGAGTTAGGGTTAGGGTTAGGTTTAGGGTAGGGGTTGGGGTTAGGGTTATGGTTAGGGTTGGTACGGGTTAGGTTTAAGGTATGGGTTAGGGTTAGGGTAGGTGTAGTTTTAGGGTACGAGTTAGGGTTAGGGTTAGGGTATGGTTAGGGGTTATGGTTAGGGTTAGGGTTAGGGTTAAGTTTAGGGTACGGTTTAGGGTTAAGGTTAGGGTTAGGGTTAGAGTACGGGTTTGGGTTAGTGTTAGGGTATGGGTTAGGTTTACCGTTTGGGTACAGGTTAGGATAAGGGTTAGGGTTAGGGTTAGGGTTAGAGGTTAGGGTTAGAGTTAGTGTTAGGTACGGGTTGGGTTAGAGTACGGGTTAGGGTTAGGTTTAGGGTTAGGGTTAGGTTTAGGTTTAGAGTACGGGTTAGGGATAGTGTTAGGGTTAGGGTTAGTGTTAGGGTATGGGATAGGGTTAGAGTATGGGTTAGGATTACGTATAGGGTTAGGGTTAGGGTTAGAGTTCAAGTTAGGGTTAGTGTTAGTGTTAGGGTTAGGGTTAGAGTACGGATAGAGTTAGGGTTTGGGTTAGGATTAGGGTTAAGGTTAGGGTTAGGGTACGGTTTAGGGTTAGGTTTAAGGTCAGGGTTAGCGTTAGGGATAGGTTTAGGTAAGGGTTAGGGTTAGGGATGGGGTTTGGGTCCGGGTTAGATTTAGGGTTAGGGTACGGGTCAGGGTTATGCTTAAGGTTAGGGTTAGGATTAGGGTTATGGTACGGGTTAGTGTTACAGTATGATTTAGGGTTAGGGTGAGGGTTAGGGTTAGGGTTAGAGTACGGTTAGGATTAGGGTTAGGGTTAGGGTTAGGGTTAGAGTACGGGTTAGGTTTAGGGTTACGGTTAGGCTTAGGGTTAGGGTTAGGTTTAGGGTACGGGTTAGGGTTAGATTTAGGGTTAGGGTTAGAGTACGGGGTAGGGTTAGTGTTAGGGTTAGGGTTAGGGTTAATGTACGGGTTAGGCTTAGGTTTAGGTTTAGGGTTAGGTTACGGGTTAGGTTTAGGTTTAGGGTACTGGATAGGGTAAGCGTACGGGTTAAGTTTAGGGTTAGGGTTAGGTTTAGGTTACGGGTTAGGGTTAGTGTTAGGTTTAGGGTTAGGGTACGGGTTAGGGTACGGGTTAGGGTTAGAGTTAGGGTTAGGGTTCGGGTTAGGGTACAGGTGAGGGTTAGGGTTGGGGTTTGGTACGGGTTAATTTTAGGGTTAGGGTACGAGTCAGGGTTACGGTTAAGTTTAGGGTTAGGGTTAGGGTATGGGTTAGGGTTAGGGTACGGATAAGGGTTATGGTTATGGTTAGGGTTAGGTTTAGTTTTAGGGCGAGGGTTAGGGTTTGGGTTAGGGTTAGGGTTAGCGCTAGGGTATGGTTAGGGTTACTGTTAGGGTTTGGGTATGGGTTAGGGTTAGGGTTAGGTTACGAATTTGGGTTGGGTACGGGTTAGGTCAAGGGTTACGTATAGGTTTAGGGTACGGGTTTGGTTTAGGGTTACTGTAAGGGTTAGTGTTAGGGTACGGGTTAGGGTTAGAATACGGGTAGGGTTAGGTTTAGGTTTAGGGTTAGGGTTAGAGTATGGGTTAGGGTTAGTGTTAGGGTTAGGGTTAGGATTAGTGTACGGATAGGGTTAGGGTTAGGGTTAGGGTTAGGGTACAGGTTAGGTTTAGGTTTAGGGTGCGGGATAGGGTTAGTGTACAGGATAAGTTTAGGGTTAGGTTTAGGTTTAGGTTACGGTTTAGGGTTAGGGTACGGGTTAGTGTTAGGTTTAGGTGCGGGTTAGTGTCAGGGTACGGGTTAGGGTTAGGTTTAGGGTCAGGGTTAGGATTAGGGATAGGGTTATGGTACGGGTTAGCGTTAGGGTTGGGGTTACGGTACGGGTTAGTTTTATGGTTAGGGTACGGTTTAGGGTTACGGTTAAGTTAGGGTTAGTGTTAAGTTATGGGTTAGGGTTAGGGTACGGTTAAGGGTTATGGTTAGGGTTAGGGTTAGGTTTAGGTTTAGGGTGCGGGTTAGGCTTAGGGTTGGGTTTAAGGTTAGCACTAGTGTATGGGTTAGGGTTACTCGTAGGGTTTGGGTACGGGTTAGGGTTAGGGTTACGGTACGGGATACGTTGGGTATGGGTTAGGACAAGTGTTAGGGTTAGGTTTAGGTTACGGGATAGGGTTAGGGGTAGGTTTAGGGTTATGGTTAGGGTATGGGGTAGGCTTAGGGTACGGGTTAGTTTTAGGGTTAGGGTCAGGGTTAGGGTTAGGGATAGGTCACGAGTTAGGGTTAGGGTTAGGTTAAGGGTACGGTTTACAGTTACGGTTAGGGTTAGGGATAAGGTTAGAGTACTGGGTAGGGTTAGTGTTAGGGTTAGGTTTAGGGTTAAGGTACGGGTTAGGGTTAGAGTTAGGGTTATGTTTAGAGTACGGGGTACGGTTAGTGTACGGGTTAGGGTTAGGGTCAGTGTTAGGGTTAGGTTACGAGTTAGGGTTAGGTTTAAGGTACGGTTAAGGGTTATGATTAGCGTTTTGGTTAATTTTAAGTTTAGGGTGCGGTTTAGGGTTAGGGTTAGGGTTAGGGTTAGAGTTCGGGTTTGGGTTAGTGTTAGGGTACGTGTTATGTTTACCATTTGGGTACGGGTTAGGTCAGGGTTAGTTTTAGGGTTAGGGGTTATGGTTAGTGTTAGTGTTAGGCTACGGAATAGATTTATAGTACGGGTTAGGGTTAGGTTTAGGGTTAGAGTTAGGTTTAGGGTTATCGTACGGGTTTGGGTTAGAGATAGGGTTAGGTTTAGGGTTAGAGTACGGGTTAGGGATAGTGTTAGGGTTAGGGTTAGTGTTATGGTACAGGTTAAGGTTAGCGTATGGGTTAGAGTTACGTTTGGGTTAGTGTTAGTGTTAGAGTACGGGTTAGGGTTAGTGTTAGGGTGAGGGTTAGGGTTAGGGTTAGAGTGCGGATAGGGTTAGGGTTAGGGTTAGGTTTAGGGTAGGGGTTAGGGTTAGGTTTAGGGTACGGGAGAGGGTTAGCATAGGGGTTAAGTTTAGGGTTAGGGTCAGGTTTAGGTTACGGGTTAGGGTTAGGGTACAGGTTAGGGTTAGGTTTAGGTGAGGGTTAGGGTTAGGGTTAGGGATAGGGTCCGTGTTAGGTTTAGGTTTAGGGTCAGGGTTAACGTTAGGGATAGTGTTAGTGTACGGGTTAGGGTTAGGGTTGGGGTTAGGGTACGGGTTAGTTTTAGCATTAGGTTACGGGTCAGGGTGTCGATTAGTTTAGGGTTAGGGTTAGGGTTATGGTACGAGTTAGGGTTACAGTACGGTTAGGGTTAGGGTGAGGGTTAGTGTTACGGTTAGAGTACGTTTAGGGTTAGGGTTAGGGTTAGATTTGAGTACGGGTTAGGGTTAGTGTTAGAGTTAGGGTTAGGGTTAGGGTTAGGGTATGGTTTAGGGTTAGGGTTTGTGTTAGGGTTAGAGTACGGGGTAGGGTTAGTGTTAGTGTTAGGGTTAGGGTTAGTGTACGGGTTAGGTTTAGAGTTAGGGTTAGGTTTAGAGTACGGGGTAGGGTTAGTGTTATTGTTAGGGTTAGGGTAAATATACGGGTTAGTTTTAGTGTTAGGTTACGGGTTAGGGTTAGGTTTAGGGTACGGGATAGGGTTAGTGTACGGGTTAAGTTTAGGGTTAGGGTTAGACTTAGGTTACGGGTTACGGTTAGGTTTGGTGTGGGTTAGGGTTAGGATTAGGGTTAGGGTACAGGTTAGGGTTAGGGTTGGTGTTAGGGTACGGGTTAATTTTAGGTTTAGTGTACGGGTCAGGGTTACGGTTCAGTTTAGGTTTCGGGTTAGGGTATCGGTTAGGGTTAGTGTACGGGTAATGGTTAGGGTTAGGGTTAGGGTTAGTGTTAGCGCTAGGGTATGGTTTAGGGTTACTGTTAGGGTTTGGGTACAGGCTAGGGTTAGGGTTAGGTTACGGGTTAGCTAAAGGGTTAGGGTTAGGTTTAGGGTACGGGTTTGTGTTAGGGTTAGGATTAGGTTTAGGGTTAGGGTATGGGTTAGGCTTAGGGTACAGGTTAGGGTTAGGGTTAGGGTCAGGGTTAGGGTTAGGGTTAGGGTTAGGGTTAGGGTACGGGTTAGGTTTACCATTTGGGTACGGGTTAGGGTAAGGGTTAGGTTAGGGTTAGGGTTAGGGGTTAGCGTTAGATTTAGGGTTATGCCACACGTAGTGTTAGGGTACGGGTTAGTGTAGGTTTATGGTTCAGGTTAGGGTTAAGGCTGGGCAACGGGATATGGTTAGTGTACGTGTTAGGTCTAGGGTTAGGGTTAGGTTTAGTGTGCGGGTTAGGGTTAGGGATAGGGTTAGTGTACGTGTTAGGGATAGGGTTTGGGTACGGGTTAGCGTTACATTTAGGGTTAGGGTACTGGTTAGGTTTAGGGTTAGGGTTAGGGTACGGTTTCGGTTAGGGTACGGTTTAGGGTTAGGCTTAGGGTCATGGTTAGGGTTAGGTTTAGGGTTAGGGTTAGGGTTAGGGTACGGGTTAGGGTTACTGTACGGGTTAGGGTTAGGTTTACGTTTAGGGTCAGGGTTAGGGTTAGGGTACGGATTAGGGTTAGGGTACGGGTTAGGTCAGGGTCAGGGTTAGGGTTAGGGTAAGAGTTAGGGTTAGGGTTCGGTGTAGGGTACGGTGTAGGGTTAGGGTTAGGGGTTAGGGTAAGGGTTAGTGTTAGGGTACAAGTTAGGTTTAGGGTATGGGTTAGGGTGAGGGGTAGTGTATGGGTTAGGTTTATGGTTAGGGTTACGATAAGGGTTAGGGTTATGGTACGTGTTAGCGTACAGGTTAGGGTTAGGTTTAGGTTACGGGTGAGGGTACGGGTTAGGGTTAGGGTACGGGTTAGGGTTAGTGTATGGGATAGGGTTATGATTAGGGTTAGTGTTAGTGTTAGGGTTAGAGTTCAGGTTAGCGTTAGGGTTAGGGTACAGGATAGGTTGAGGCTACGTTTTAGGTCTAGGGTAAGGGTTAGGTTTAGTGTGTGGGTTAGGGTTAGGAATCGGGTTAGGGTTAGTGTACGTATTAGGGTTTTTGTACGGGTTAGGGTTAGTGTTAGGTTTATGGTACCGGTTAGGGTTAGGGTTAGGGTTAGAGTTAGGTTTAGGATGCGGGTTAGGGTTAGGGTTAGGGTACGGGATTAGGGTTAGGGTTATTGTCAGGGTTAGGGTTAGGTTTAGGGTACGGGTTAGGGTATGGGTTAGGGTTAGGGTTAGTGTATGGGATAGGTTTAGGATTAGGGTTAGTGTTAGTGTTAGGGTTAGGGTACAGTTTAGCGTTAGGGTGAGGTTATGGGATAGGTTTAGTGTACGGTTTAGGTCTAGGGTTAGGGTTAGGTTTAGGGTGTGTGTTAGGGTTAGGCATCGGGTTAGTGATAGGGTACGGGTGAGGTTTAGGGTACGGGTTAGGGTTAGTGTTAGGGTTAGGGTTAGTGTTAGGGTACAGGTTAGGGTTAGAGTACGGGATAGGTTTACGTATAGGCTTAGGGTTAGGGTTATAGTTCAAGTTAGGGTTAGTGTTAGGGTTAGGGTTAGGGTTAGAGTACGGATAGGGTTAGGGTTTGGGTTAGGGTTAGGATACAGGTAAGGGTTACGTTTTTGTGAGGGTTAGGGTTAAGGTTAGGTTTAGGGTACGGTTTAGGGTTAGGTTTAATGTCAGGGTTAGCGTTAGGGATAGGTTTAGGGAAAGGTTTAGGGTTAGGGATGGGGTTTGGGTCCGGGTTAGATTTAGGGTTACGGTACGGGTCAGGGTTACGCTTAAGGTTAGGGTTAGTTTTAGGGTTATGGTACGGGTTAGTGTTACAGTACGGGTTAGGGTTAGGGTGAGGGTTAGGGTTAGGGTTAGAGTACGGTTAGGATTAGGGTTAGGGTTAGGGTTAGGGTTAGAGTACAGGTTAGGTTTAGGGTTATGGTTAGGCTTAGGGTTAGGGTTAGGGTACGGGTTAGGGTTAGATTTAGGGTTAGGGTTAGAGTACGGGGTAGGGTTAGTGTTAGGGTTAGAGTTAGGGTTAATGTACCGGTTAGGCTTAGGTTTAGGTTTAGGGTTAGGTTACGGGTTAGGGTTAGTTTTAGGGTACGGGATAGTGTTAGCGTATGGGTTAAGTTTAGGTTTAGGTTTAGGTTAGGTTACGGGTAAGGGTTAGGTTTAGGTGCGGGTTAGTGTTAGGGTTAGGGTACGGGTTAGGTTTAGGGTTAGGGTTAGGGTTGGAGTTAGGGTATGGGTTAATTTTAGGGTTAGGGTACGGGTCAGGGTGATGGTTAAGTTTAGGGTTAGGGTTAGGGTATGGGTTAGGGTTAGGTTTAGGGTACGAGTTAGTGTTAGGGTTAGATTTAGTGTACGGGTTAGGGTTATGGTTAGGGTTAAAGTATGGGTTAGCTTTAGGTTATGGGTTAGGGTTAGGTTTAGGGTCAAGGTTAGGGTTAGGGTTTGGGTACGAGTTAGTTTTAGGGTTTGGGTACGGGTTAGGGTTAGGGTTATGGTACGGTATAGGGTTACAATTCGGGTTAGGGTTAGGGTGAGTGTTAGGGTTAGGGTTAAGTTTAGGGTACGGGTTAGGGTTAGGTTTAGGTTTAGGATTAGAGTACGGGGTAGATTTAGTGTTAGGGTTATGGTTAGGGTTAGGATATGGGTTAGGGTCAGGGTTAGGCTTAGGGTTAGAGTACGGGGTAGGTTTAGTGTTAGGGTTAGTGTTGGGGTTAATGTATGGTTTAGGCTTAGGGTGAGGTTTAGTGTTAGGATACGGGTTAGGGTTAGGTTTAGGGTACGGGATAGGTTTAGCATAAGGGTTAAGTTTAGGGTTATGATTAGGTTTAGGTTTCGGGTTAGGGTTAGGATTAGTGTAAGGGTTAGGGTTAGGTTTAGGGTCAGGGTTAGGGTTAGGGTTAGTGTTAGGGTACGGGTTAAGGTTAGGTTTGGGTTTACGGTACGGGTTAGTTTTAGGGTTAGGGTATGGTTTAGGGTTACGGTTAAGGTTAGGGTTAGGGTTAGGGTATGGGTTAGAGTTAGGTTACAGTTAAGGGTTATGGTTTGTGTTAGGGTTAGGGTTAAGTTTAGGGTGCATGTTAGGTTTACGGTTAGGGTTAGGTTTAGAGTACGGGTTTGGGTTAGTGTTAGGGTATGGGTTAGGTTTACCGTTTGGGTACGGGTTAGGGTAAGGGTTATGGTTAGGCTTAGGGTTAGGGGTTAGGGTTAGGGCTAGGGTATGGGTTAGGGTTACTCTTAGGGTTTGGGTACGGGTTAGGGTAAGGGTTAGGGTACGGGATAGGGTTGGGTATGGCTTAGGACAAGGGTTAGGGTTAGGTTAGTGTACGGGATAGGGTTAGGGTTAGGTTTAGGGTTAGGAGTAGGGGATGGGTAAGGGTTATGGTTAGGGTTACGGTTAGGTTTAGGTTTAGAGTGCGGGTTAGGCTAGGGTTATGGTTAGGGTTAGCGCTAGGGTATGGTTAGGGTTACTCTTAGGGTTTGGGTATGGGTTAGGGTAAGGGTTAGGGTACGGGATAGGGTTGGGTATGGCTTAGGGCAAGGGATAGGGTTAGGTTAGTGTACGGGATAGGGTTAGGGTTGGGTTTAGGGTTAGGGTTAGGGTATGGGTTAGGTTTACGGTACGGGTTAGGGTTTGGGTTATGGTCAGTGTTAGGGTTAGGGTTAGGGTTAGGTTAAGGGTACGGGTTAGTGTTAGGTTTATGGTTAGTGTTAGAGTACGGGGTAGGTTTAGTGTTAGGGTTAGGTTTAGGTTTAGGTTACGGTTTAGGGTTAGAGTTAGGGTTAGGGTTAGAGTACGGGGTAGGGTTAGGGTTAGGGTTAGAGTACGGATAGGGTTAGGGTTAGGGTACGGGTTAGGGTTAGGGTACGGGTTAGGGTTAGGGTACGGGTTAGGTTTAGGGTCAGTGTTAGGGTTAGGATAAGAGTTAGGGTTAGGTTTAGGGTACGGTTAAGTGTTATGGTTAGGTTTAGGGTTAGGGTTAAGTTTAGGGTGCGGTTTAGGGTTATGGTTAGCGTTAGGGTTAGGTTTAGGGTTAGGGTTACCGCTACTGTATGGGTTAGGGTTAGTGTTAGGGTTTGGGTATGGATTAGGTTTAGGATTAGGTTACGGGACAGGGTTGGGTACGAGTTAGGTCAAGGGTTAGGTTTATGTTTAGGTACGGGTTATGGTTAGGGTTAGGATTAGGGTTAGGTTTAGGTTATGGGTTAGGGTTAGGGTACGGATTAGGGTTAGGGTTAGGGTCAGGGACAGGGTTAGGGTTAGGGTTAGTGTACGAGTTAGGGTTAGGTTTAGTGTAGGGGTTAGGGTTAGTTTTAGGGTTAGGGTATGGGTTAGTTTTAGGGTGTGGGTTAGGGTTAGGGTTAGGGTCAGTTTTAGGGTTAGGGTTAGGGTATTAATTAGGGTTAGGGTTAGGGTATGGGTTAGGGTTAGGGTTATGGTATGGTTTAGGGTTACAGTACGGGTTAGGGTTAGGGTGAGGGTTAGGGTTAGAGTACGGTTAGGGTAAGGGTTAGGGTTAGAGTACGGGTTACGGTTAGTGTTAGGGTTAGGGTTAGTGTTAGCGTTAGGGTATGGTTACGGGTTAGGGTTAGGGATAGGGTTAGAGTACGGGGTAGGGTTATTGTTAGGGTTAGGGTTAGGGTTAGTGTACAGGTTAGGGTTAGTGTTAGGGTTAGGGTTAGTTTTAGGGTACGGGTTATGGTTAGGGTTAGGGTTAGTGTTAGAGTCCGGGGTAGGGTTAGTGTTAAGGTTAGTGTTAGGGTTAGAGTACGCGTTTGGGTTAGTGGTAGGGTACGGTTTAGGTTTACCGTTTGGGTACGGGTTAGGGTAATTGTTAGGGTTAGGGTTAGGGTACGTGTTAGGGTTAGAGTTTGGGTATGGGTTAGGGTTACGTTTAGGGTTAGGTACGGGTTAGGTTTAGGGTTAGGGTAAGAGTTAGTGTTGGGGTACCAGATAGGGTTAGAGTACGGGTTAGTGTTAGGTTTAGGGTTAGGATTAGGGTTACAGTACGGGTTAGGGTAGGTGTTAGGGTTAGGGTTAGGATTAGTGTATGGATAGGGTTAGGGTTAGGGTTAGGGTTAGGGTACGGGTTAGGGTTAGGTTTAGGGTACGGGATAGGGTTAGTGTACGGGTTAAGTTTACGGTTAGGGTTAAGTTTAGGTTATGGATAGAGTTAGGGTACGGGTGAGGGTTAGGTTTAGGGTACGTGTTAGGGTTAGGTTTAGGGTCAGGATTAGGGTTAGGGTACGTGTTAGGGTTAGGGTTTAGGTACGGGTGAGGGTTACGTTTAGGGTTAGGGTACGGGTTAGGTTTAGGGTTAGGGTAAGGGTTAGTGTTAGTGTACGGAATAGGGTTAGAGTAAGGGTTAGGGTTAGTTTTAGGGTTAGGGTTAGGGTTAGTGTACGGGTTAGGTTAGTGTTAGGGTTATGGTTAGTTTTAGAGTTAGGGTTAGGGTTAGAGTGCGGGAAGGGTTAGGTTTTGGTTTAGGGTTAAGTTAGAGTACCGGTTAGGGTTAGTGTTAAGGTTAGGGTACATTTAGGCTTAGGGTTAGGGTTAGGGTTGAGGTTAGGATCACGGTACCGGTTAGGGTTAAGGTTACGGTACGGGATAGTTTTAGTGTACGTGTTAGGTCTAGGGTTAGGGTTAGTTTCAGTGTGCGGGTTAGGGTTAGGGTTCGGGTACGTGTTAGGGTTACGGTTTGGGTACGGGTTAGAGTTACGTTTAGGGTTAGGGTACGGGCTAGGTTTAGGGTTAGGGTAAGGGTTAGTGTTAGGGTACGGGTTAGGGTTAGAGTACGGCTTAGGGTTAACTTTAGGGTTAGGTTTAGGTTTAGAGTATGGGTTAGGGTTAGTGTTAGTGTTAGGGTTAGGGTTACTGTACGGATAGGGTTAGGGTTAGGGTTAGGGTTAGGGTTAGGGTACAGGTTAGGGTTAGGTTTAGGGTACGGGATAGGGTTAGTGTACGGGATAAGTTTAGGGTTAGGTTTAGGTTATGTTACGGGTTAGGGTTAGGGTACGGGTTAGGGTTACGTTTAGGTAAGCGTTAGGCTTAGGGTACGGGTTAGGTTTAGGGTCAGGGTTAGGTTTAGCGATAGGGTTATGATACGGGGTAGGGTTAGGGTTGGGGTTATGGTACGGGTTAGTTTTAGGGTTAGGGTACGGGTTAGGGTTACGGTTAAGGTTAGGGTTAGTGTTAGGTTATGGGTTAGGGTTGGGGGATGGGTAAGGGTTATGGTTAGGGTACGGTTAGGTTTAAGTTTAGGGTGCGGGTAAGGCTTAGGTTTAGGTTTAGGGTTAGCGCTAGGGTATGGGTTAGGGGTATTCTTAGGGTTTGGTTATGGGTTAGGTTTAGAGTTAGGGTATGGAATAGTGTTGGGTACGGGTTAGGACAAGGGTTAGGGTTAGGGTTAGGGTACGGGATAGGATTAGGGTTAGGTTTAGTGTTCGGGTTAGGGTACGGGTTAGGTTTAGGGTACGGGTTAGGGTTAGGGTTAGGGTCAGGGTTAGGGTTAGGGAACGAGTTAGGGTTAGGGTTAGGTTTAGGGTATGGGTTAGGGTTACGGTTAGGGTTAGGGTTCGGGTTAGAGTTCGGGGTAGGTTAGTGTTAGGGTTAGGTTTAGGGTTAAGGTATGGGTTAGGGTTAGAGTTAGGGTTAGGATTAGAGTACGGGGTAGTTTTAGGGTTAGGGTTAGAGTACAGATTGGGTTAGGGTTAGGGTTAGGGTACGGGTTAGGGTTAGGGTATGGGTTAGGTTTAGGGTCATTGTTAGTGTTAGGGTACGAGTTAGGGTTCGGGTTAGGTACGGTTAAGGGTTATGGTTGGGGTTAGGGTTAGGGTTAAGTTTAGGGTGCGGTTTAGGGTTAGGGTTAGGGTTAGGGTTAGGTTACGGGTTAGGGTTAGGGTTAGGGTCAGGGTTAGGGTTAGGGTACGTGTTAGGGTTAGGGTTAGGTTTAGGGTACGGGTTAGGGTTACGGTTAGGGTTAGGGTTCGGGTTAGAGTTCGGGCTAGGGTTAGTGTTAGGGTTAGGTTTAGGGTTAGAGTACGGGTTAGGGTTAGAGTTAGGGTAAGGGTTAGTGTTAGGGTACGGAATAGGGTTAGAGTAAGGGTTAGGGTTAGAATTAGAGTTAGGGTTAGGGTTAGAGTACGGGTTAGGTTAGTGTAGGGTTATGGTTAGTTTTAGAGTTAGGGTTAGGGTTAGAGTGCGGGAAGGGTTAGGTTTTGGTTTAGGGTTAAGTTAGAGTACCGGTTACGGATAGTGTTAAGGTTAGGGTACATTTAGGCTTAGGGTTAGGGTTAGGGTTGAGGTTAGGATTACGGTACGGGTTAGGGTTAAGGTTACGGTATGGGATAAGTTTAGTGTATGTGTTAGGTCTAGGGTTAGGGTTAGTTTCAGTGTGCGGCTTAGGGTTAGGGTTCGGGTACGTGTTAGGGTTACGGTTTGGGTATGGGTTAGAGTTACGTTTAGGGTTAGGGTACGGGCTAGGTTTGGGGTTAGGGTAAGGGTTAGTGTTAGGGTACGGGTTAGGGTTAGAGTAGGCTTAGGGTTAACTTTAGGGTTAGGTTTAGGTTTAGAGTATGGGTTAGGGTTAGTGTTAGTGTTAGGGTTAGGGTTACTGTACGGATAGGGTTAGGGTTAGGGTTAGGGTTAGGGTTAGGGTACAGGTTAGGGTTAGGTTTAGGGTACGGGATAGGGTTAGTGTACGGGATAAGTTTAGGGTTAGGTTTAGGTTAGGTTACGGGTTAGGGTTAGGGTACGGGTTAGGGTTACATTTAGGTAAGCGTTAGGCTTAGGGTACGGGTTAGGGTTAGGTTTAGGGTCAGGGTTAGGTTTAGGGATAGGGTTATGATACGGGGTAGGGTTAGGGTTGGGGTTATGGTACGGGTTAGTTTTAGGGTTAGGGTACGGGTTAGGGTTACAGTTAAGGTTAGGGTTAGTGTTAGGTTATGGGTTAGGGTTGGGGGATGGGTAAGGGTTATGGTTAGGGTACGGTTAGGTTTAAGTTTAGGGTGCGGGTAAGGCTTAGGTTTAGGTTTAGGGTTAGTGCTAGTGTATGGGTTAGGGGTATTCTTAGGGTTTGGTTATGGGTTAGGGTTAGAGTTAGGGTATGGAATAGCGTTGGGTATGGGTTAGGACAAGGGTTAGGGTTAGGTTTAGGGTACGGGATAGGATTAGGGTTAGGTTTAGTGTTCGGGTTAGGGTACGGGTTAGGTTTAGGGTACGGGTTAGGGTTAGGGTTAGGGTCAGGGTTAGGGTTAGGGAACGAGTTAGGGTTAGGGTTAGGTTTAGGGTATGGGTTAGGGTTACGGTTAGGGTTAGGGTTCGGGTTAGAGTTCGGGGTAGGTTAGTGTTAGGGTTAGGTTTAGGGTTAAGGTATGGGTTAGGGTTAGAGTTAGGGTTAGGATTAGAGTACGGGGTAGTTTTAGGGTTAGGGTTAGAGTACAGATTGGGTTAGGGTTAGGGTTAGGGTACGGGTTAGGGTTAGGGTATGGGTTAGGTTTAGGGTCATTGTTAGTGTTAGGGTACGAGTTAGGGTTCGGGTTAGGTACGGTTAAGGGTTATGGTTGGGGTTAGGGTTAGGGAACGAGTTAGGGTTAGGGTTAGGTTAAGGGTATGGGTTAGGGTTACGGTTAGGGTTAGGGTTCGGGTTAGAGTTCGGGGTAGGGTTAGTGTTTGGGTTAGGTTTAGGGTTAGGATATGGGTTAGGGTTAGAGTTAGGGTAAGGGTTAGAGTACGGGGTAGTTTTAGGGTTAGGGTTAGAGTACGGATTGGATTAGGGTTAGGGTTAGGGTTAGGGTACGGGTTAGGGTTAGGGTATGGGTTAGGGTTAGGGTCATTGTTAGTGTTAGGGTACGAGTTAGGGTTTGGGATAGGTTTAGGTTTAGGGTTAGAGTACGGGTTAGGGTTAGGGTTAAGTTTAGGGTGCTTTTAGGGTTAGGGTTAGGGTTAGGGTTAGGGTACGGGTTAGGGTTAGGGTTAGGGTCAGGGTTAGGGTTAAGGAACGAGTTAGGGTTAGGGTTAGGGTTAGGTTTAGGGTACGGGTTAGGGTTACGGTTAGGGTTAGGTTTCAGGTTAGAGTTCGGGGTAGGGTTAGTGTTAGGGTTAGGTTTAGGGTTAGGGTACGGGTTATGGTTAGAGTTAGGGTTAGGGTTAGAGTACGGGGTAGGTTTAGGGTTAGGGTTAGAGTACGGATTGGGTGAGGGTTAGGGTACGGGTTAGGGTACGGGTTAGGGTTAGGGTATGGGTTAGGGTTAGGGTCATTGTTAGTGTTAGGGTACGAGTTAGGGTTTGGGATAGGTTTAGGTTTAGGGTTAGAGTACGGGTTAGGGTTAGTGTTAGTGTTAGAGTTAGGGTTAGGGTTAGAGTACGGATTGGGTGAGGGTTAGGGTATGGGTTAGGGTACGGGTTAGGATTAGGGTACGAGATAGGGTTAGCGTATGGGTTAAGTTTCGGGTTGGGTTAGGTTTAGGTTACCGGTTAGGGTTAGGGTACGGGTTAGGGTTAGGAGTAGGTGCGGGTTAGTGTTAGGGTTAGGGTTAGGGTTAGGGTTAGGGTTAGGGTTAGGGTTAGGGTTATTGTGCGGTTTAGGGTTAGAGTTAGGGTTAGGTTTAGGGTTAGAGTACGGGTTAGGATTAGTGTGAGGGTTAGGGTTAGTGTTAGGGTACGGGTTAGTGTTAGAGTTTGGGTTAGGGTTAGGTTTAGGGTTTGGTTAGGTTTATAGTACGGTTTAGGGTTAGTGTTAGGTTTAGGGTTAGGGTTAGGGTTAGTTTACGGATAGGGTTAGGCTTAGGGTACGGGTTAGAGTTAGGTTTAGGGTACGAGATAGGGTTAACGTAAGGGTTAAGTTTAGGGTTAGGGTTAGGTTTAGGTTACGGGTTAGGGTTAGGGTACGTGTTAGGGTTAGGTATAGGTGAGGGTTAGGGTTAGGGTTAGGGTACGGGTTAGTTTAGGGTTAGGTTTAGGGTCCGTTTTAGGGTTAAGTTTAGGTGCGGGTTAGGTTTAGGGTTAGTGTTAGGGTTAGGGTTAGTGTTAGGGTACGGGTTAGGGTTAGAGTTCATGTTAGGTTTAGGTTTAGGGTTAGGCTTAGGGTTAGAGTACGGGTTAGGATTAGTGTTAGGGTTAGGGTTAGTGTTAGGGTACGGGTTAGTGTTAGAGTTTGGGTTAGGGTTAGGTTTAGGGTTTGGTTAGGTTTATAGTACGGTTTAGGTTTAGTGTTAGGTTTAGGGTTAGGGTTAGGGTTAGTTTACGGATAGGGTTAGTGTTAGGGTGCGGGTTAGGGTTAGGTTTATGGTACGGGAGAGGGTTAACTTAAGGGTTAAGTTTAGGGTTAGGGTTAGGTTTAGGTTACGGGTTAGGGTTAGGGTACGTGTTAGGGTTAGGTATAGATGAGGGTTAGGGTTAGGGTTAGGGTACGGGTTAGGTTAGGGTTAGGTTTAGGGTCCGTTTTAGGGTTAAGTTTAGGTGCGGGTTAGGTTTAGGGTTAGTGTTAGGGTTAGGGTTAGTGTTAGGGTACGGGTTAGGGTTAGAGTCAGGTTAGGTTTAGGTTTAGGGTTAGGTTTAGGGTTAGAGTACGGGTTAGGGTTAGTGTTAGGGTTAGGGTTAGTGTTAGGGTACGGGTTAGGGTTAGAGTTTGGGTTAGGCTTAGGTTTAGGTTCAGGGTTAGGTTTAGAGTACGGTTTAGTGTTAGTGTTAGTGTTAGGGTATTGGTTAGGCTTAGGGTACAGTTTAGTGTTAGGGTACGGGTCAGTGTTATGGTTAAGGTTAGGGTTATGGTTAGGTTATGAGTTAGGGTTAGGGTACGGGTAAGTGTTAGGGTTAGGGTTAGGTTTAGGTTTTGGGTGTGGGGTATGGTTAGGTTTAGGGTTAGCGCTATGGTATTGGTTAGGGTTACTGTTAGGGTTTGGGTCGGGTTAGGGATAGGTTTAGGTTACGGGATAGGTTTGGGTACAGGTTAGGCCAAGGGATAGGGTTAGGTTTAGGGTACAGGTTAGGGTTAGGGATGGTTTAGGGTTAAGGTTAGGGTGTGGGTTATGCTTAGGGTACAGTTTAGGGTTAGGGTCAGTGTCAGGGTTAGGGTTAGGGTTAGGGTTAGGGTACAGGTTAGGTTTACTGTACGGGTTAGGGTTAGGTTTAGGGTTAGTGTTAAGGTTAGGGTTATAGTCCGGGTTAGGGTTAGGTTTAGGGTAAGAGTATGGGTTAGGGTTAGTGTTAGGGTTAGGGTTAGGGCTAGTGTACGGATAGGGTTAGGGTTAGGGTTAGGGTACGGGTTAGGGTTAGATTTAGGGTACGAGGTAGGGTTAGCGTACGGGTTAAGTTTAGGTTTAGGGTTATGTTTAGGTTACGGGTTAGGGTTAGGGTACTGGTTAGGGTTAAGTTTAGGTGCGGGTTAGGGTTAGGTTTAGCGTAAGGGTTAGGGTTCTATTACGGGTTAGGGTTAGAGTTAGGGTTAGGGTTAGGGTTAAGTTTAGGGTGCAGTTTAGGTTTAGGGTTAGGGTTAGAATACGGGTTTGGGTTAGTGTTAGGGTACGGGTTAGGTTTACCGTTTGGGTACGGGTTAGGTTAAGGGTTAGGGATAGCGTTAGGGTTAGGGGTTAGTGTAGAGTTAGGGTTAGGCTACGGGATAGGGTTAGAGTACGGTTTATGTTTAGGTTTGGGTTAGGGATAGGGTTATAGTACGGGTTAGGGTTGGAGTTAGGGTTAGGTTTAAGTTAGAGTACGGGTTAGGGTTAGTGTTAGGGTTAGGGTTAGTGTTAAGGTATGGGTTAGGGGTAAAGTTCGGGTTAGGGTTAGGTTTAGGGTTAGGTTTAGGGTTAGAGTATGGTTTAGGGTTAGTGTTAGGTTTAGGGTTAGGGTTAGGGTTAGTGTATGGATAGGGTTAGGGTTAGGTTTAGGGTACGGGATAGAGTTAGAGTACTGGTTAAGTTTAGGGTTAGGGTCAGGTTTAGGTTACGGGTTAGGATTAGGGTATGGGTTAGGGTTAGGTATAGGTGAGGGTTAGGGTTAGGGTTAGGGTACGGGTTTTGTTTAGGGTGGGGTTAGGGTACGGGTTAGTTTTAGGGTTAGGGTATGGGTCAGGGTTACGGTTAAGGTTAGGGTTAGGGTTAGGTTTAGGGTATGGGTTAGGGTTAGGATACGGGTAAGGGTTTGGTTAGGGTTAGGGTTAGGTTTAGGTTTAGGGTGCGGGTTAGGGTTCGGTTTAGGGTTAAGGCTAGCCCTAGGGTATGGGTTAGGGTTACTGTTAGGGTTTGGGTACAGGTTAGGGTTAGGGTTAGGTTACAGGATAGGGTTGGGTACGGGTTAGGTCAAGGGATAGGGTTAGGTTTAGGGTACGGGTTAGGGTTAGGGATGGTTTACGGTTAGGGTTAGCGTATGGGTTAGGCTTAGGGTAAGGGTCAGGGTTAGTGTCAGGGTTAGTATTAGGGTTAGGGGTAGGGTACGGGTTAGGTTTACTGTACCGCTTAGGGTTAGGTTTAATTTTAGGGTTCGTGTTAGGGTTATAGTCCGGGTTAGGGTTAGGTTTAGGGTTAGAGTAGGGTTAGGGTTAGTGTTAGTGTTAGGGTTAGGGTTAGGTTTAGGGTTAGGGTTACTGTACGGATAGGGTTAGGGTTAGGGTTAGGGTTATGGTTAGAGTACGGTTTAGGGTTAGTGTTAGGTTTAGTTTTAGGGTAGGGATAGTGTACGGATAGGGTTAGGTTTAGGGTTAGGGTTAGGGTACGGGATACGTTCAGCGTACGGGTTAAGTTTAGGGTTAGGGTTAGGTTTAGGTTACGGGTTAGGGTTAGGGTACGGGTTAGAGTTAGAGTTGGTGTTAGGGTTCGGGTTAGTTTTAGGGCTAGGATACAGGTCAGGGTTACAGTAAAGGTTAGGGTTAGGGTTACGGTATGGGTTAGGATTAGGGTATGGGTAAGGTTTGTGGTTAGGGTTAGGGTTAGGTTTAGGTTTAGGGTGCGGGTTAGGGTTAGGGTTAGGGTTAGCGCTAGTGTATGGGTTAGGGTTACTGTTAGGGTTTGGGTACGGTTTAGGGTTAGGGTTAGGTTATGGGATAGGTTTGTGTATGGGTTAGGTCAAGGGATAGGGTTAGGTGTAGGGTACGGGTTAGGGTTAGGGTTGGTTTAGGGTTAGGGTTAGGGTATGGGTTAGGCTTAGGGTATGGGTTAGGGTTAGGGTCAGGGTAAGTGTTAGGGTTAGGGTTAGGGTACCGGTTAGGTTTACTTTACGGATTAGAGTTAGTGTACGGGTTAGGGTTAGGGTTAGGCTTATAGTCCGGGTTAGGGTTAAGTTTAGGATTAGAGTACGGGTTAGGGTTAGTGTTAGTGTTAGGGTTAGGGTTAGGGTTAGGTTTAGTGTACGGATAGGGTTAGGGTTAGGGTTAGGGTACGGGTTAGGGTTAGGTTTAGGGTACGAGATAGGGTTAGCGTACGGGTTAAGTTTTGGGTTAGGGTTAGGTTTAGTTTACGGGTTATGGTTAGGGTACGAGTTAGGGTTAGGTTTAGGTGCTGGTTAGGGTAAGGGTTTAGTTTAGGGTTAGGGTTAGGGTTATAGTACGGGTTAGGGTTAGAGTTAGGGTTAGGTTTAGGGTTAGAGTATGGGTTAGAGTTAGTGTTAGGGTTATGGTTAGTGTTACGGTACGGGTTAGGGTTAGAGTTTGGGTTAGGGTTAGGTTTAGGGTGAGGGTTAGGGTTAGAGTACGGATTAGGGTTAGTGTTAGGTTTAGGGTTAGGGTTAGGGTTAGTGTACGGATAGGGTTAGGGGTAGGGTTAGGGTTAGGATACGGATTAAGTTTAGGTTTAGGGAATGGGATAGGTTTAGCATACGGGTGAAGTCTAGGGTTAGGGTTAGGTTTAGGTTACGGGTTAGGGTTAGGGTACGGGTTAGGGTTAGGTATAGGTGAGGGTTAGGGTTAGGATTAGGGTACGGGTTAGGGTTAGGGTTGGGGTTAGGGTACGGGTTAGTTTTAGGGTTAGGGTACGGGTCAGGGTTACAGTTAAGGTTAGGGTTAGGGTTAGGGTATGAGTAAGGGTTAGGGTACCGTTAAGGATTATGGTTAGGGTTAGGGTTAGTTTTAAGTTTAGGGTGCAGCTTAGGGTTAGGTTAGGGTTAGGCTTAGCCCTAGGGTATGGGTTAGGGTGACTGTTAGGGTTTGGTTACGGCTTAGGTTTGGGGTTAGGTTAAGGGATAGGGTTGGGTACGGGTTAGGTCAAGGGATAGGGTTAGGTTTAGGGTACAGGTTAGAGTTAGGGATGGTTTAGGTTTTATGTTAGGGTATCTATTAGGCTTAGGGTACGGGTTAGGGTTAGGGTCAGGGTTAAAGTTAGGGTTAGGATTAGGGTTAGGGTACGGTTTAGGTTTACTGTACGGGTTAGTGTTAGGTTTAGGGTTAGGGTTATAGTCCGGGTTAGGGTTAGGTTTAGGGTTAGGGTTAGGGTTAGAGTACGGGTTAGTGTTAGTGTTAGTGTTAGGTTTAGGGTTAGGGTTAGTGTACGGATAGGGTTAGGGTTAGGGTACGGGTTAGGGTTAGGTTTAGGGTACGAGATAGGGTTAGCGTACGGGTTAAGTTTTGGGTTAGGGTTAGGTTTAGTTTACGGGTTAGGGTTAGGGTACGGGTGAGGGTTAGGTTTAGGTGCTGGTTAGGGTAAGGGTTTAGTTTAGGGTTACGGTTAGGGTTACAGTACGGGTTAGGGTTAGAGTTAGGGTTAGGTTTAGGGTTAGAGTACGGGTTCGAGTTAGTGTTAGGGTTATGGTTAGTGTTACGGTAAGGGTTAGGGTTAGAGTTTGGGATAGGGTTAGGTTTAGGGTGAGGGTTAGGGTTAGAGTACGGATTAGCGTTAGTGTTAGGTTTAGGGTTAGGGTTAGGGTTAGTGTACGGATAGGTTTAGGGGTAGGGTTAGGGTTAGGATACGGATTAAGTTTAGGTTTAGGGAATGGGATAGGTTTAGCATACGGGTGAAGTTTAGGGTTAGGGTTAGGTTTAGGTTACGGGTTAGGGTTAGGGTACGGGTTAGGGTTAGGTATAGGTGAGGGTTAGGGTTAGGGTTAGGGTTAGGGTACGGGTTAGGTTTAGGGCTTGGGTTAGGGTACGGGTTAGTTTTAAGGTTAGGGTACGGGTCAGGGTTACAGTTAAGGTTAGGGTTAGGGTTAGGGTATGAGTAAGGGTTAGGGTACCGTTAAGGATTATGGTTAGGGTTAGTTTTAAGTTTAGGGTGCAGCTTAGGGTTATGGTTAGGGTTAGGCTTAGCCCTAGGGTATGGGTTAGGGTGACTGTTAGGGTTTGGTTACGGCTTAGGGTTAGGGTTAGGTTAAGGGATAGGGTTGGGTACGGGTTAGGTCAAGGGATAGGGTTAGGTTTAGGGTACAGGTTAGAGTTAGGGATGGTTTAGGGTTAGGGTTAGGGTATCTATTAGGCTTAGGGTACGGGTTAGGATTAGGGTTAGGGTCAGGGTTAGGGTTAGGGTTAGGATTAGGGTTAGGGTACGGTTTAGGTTTACTGTGCGGATTAGTGTTAGGGTTAGGGTTAGGGTTATAGTCCGGGTTAGGGTTAGGTTTAGGGTTAGAGTACGGGTTAGGGTTAGTGTTTGTGTTAGGGTTAGTGTTAGGGTACGGGTTAGGTTTAGAGTACGGTTTAGGGTTAGGTTTATGGTTAGGGTTAGGGCTAGAGTACGGGTTAGGGTTAGTGTTAGTGTTAGGTTTAGGGTTAGTGTTAGTGTACAGATAGGGTTAGGGTTAGGGTTAGGGTACGGGTTAGGGTTAGGTTTAGGGTACGAGATAGGGTTAGCGTACGATTTAAGTTTAGGGTTAGGGTTAGGTTTAGGTTATAGGTTAGGGTTAGGGTACGGGTTAGGGTTATGTTTAGGTACGGGTTTGGGTTAGTGTTAGGGTACGGTTTAGGTATAACGTTTGGGTACTAGTTAGGGTAAGTGTTAGGGTTAGGGTTAGGGTTAGGGGTTAGGGTAAGAGTTATGGTTAGGCTACAGGATAGTGTTAGAGTACGGGTTAAGGTTAGTGTTAAGGTAAGGGTTAGGGTTAGGGTTATAATACGTGTTATGTTAGAGTTAGTGTTAGGTTTAGGGTTAGAGTACGGGTTAGGGTTAGTGTTAGGGTTAGGGTTAGGGTTAGGTTTAGTGTACGGATAGGGTTAGCATTAGGGTTAGGGTTAGTGGACGGGTTAGGGTTAGGTTTAGGGTATGAGCTAGGGTTAGCGTAAGGGTTAAGTTTAGGGTTAGGGTTATGTTTAGGTTACGGGTTAGGTTTAGGGTATGGGTTAGAGTTAGGTTTAGGTGAGGGTTAGGGTTAGGTTTAGGGTTAGGGTACAGGTTAGGTTTAGGTTTAGGTTCAGGGTTAGCGTTAGGGGTAGGGTTATGTTATAGGTTAGGGTTAGGGTTGGGGTTAGGGTACGGGTTAGTTTTAGGGTTAGGGTATGGTCAGGGTTATGGTTAAGGTTAGGGTTAGGGCTAGGGTACGGGTGAGTGTTAGGGTACGGTTTAGGTTTAAGGTTAGGGTTCGGGTTAGTGTTACTGTACGGGTTAGGGTTTGGGTTAAGGTTAGGGTTAGGTTAGGATTAGGGTTAGGTTTTCGTTACGGGTTAGTGTTAAGGTTCCGGTACGGGATAGGGTTAGTGTACGTGTTAGGTCTAGGGTTAGGGTTAGGTTTAGTGTGCGGGTTAGGGTAAGGGTTAGGGTACGTGTTAGGGTTAGGGTTTAGGTACGGGTTAGGTTTAGGTTTACGGTACCTGATAGCGTTAGTGTACGAGTTAAGTTTAGGGTTAGGATTAGGTTTAGGTTACGGGTTAGGGTTAGGGTACGGGTTAGGGTTAGGTTTAGGTGCAGGTTAGGGTTCGGATATGGGTTAGGGTTACGGTTAAGGTTAGGGTTAGTGTTAGGGTATGGGTTAGGGTTAGGGTTAGGTTTAGTGTTAGGGTTAGGGTTAGGGTTAGTGTTTGGGATAGGGTTAAGGTTAGGGTTAGGGTTAGGGTTAGGGTATGGGTTAGTGTTAGGGTACGGGTAAGGGTTATGGTTAGGGTTAGGGTTAAGTTTAGCTTTAGGGTGTGGTTTAGGTTTAGGGTTAGGGTTAGCGCTAGGCTATGGGTGAGTTTTACGGTTAGGGTTTTGGTACGGGTTAGGGTTAAGGTTAGGATATGGGATAGGCTTTGCTACGGGTTAGGTCAAGGGTTACGGTTAGGTTTAGAGTACGGTTTAGGATTAGGTTTAGTGTCAGGGTTAGGGTTAGGGTTAGGGTACGGGTTAGGTTTAGGGTACAGGTTAGGGTACAGGTACGGGTTAGGTCTAAAGTTAGGTTTCGGGTTAGGGTACGGGTTAGGGTTAGTTTTAGGGTTTGGATTAGGGTTAGGGTTAGGATTAGTGTAAGGGTTAGGGTTAGGTTTAGGGTCAGGGTTAGGGTTAGGTTTAGTGTTAGGGTACGGGTTAGGGTTAGGTTTGGGGTCAGGGTACGGGTTAGTTTTAGGGTTATGGTACAGGTTAGGATTACGGTTAAGGTTAGGGTTAGGGTTAGGGTATGGGTTAGGGTTAGATTACGGTTAAGATTTTGGTTTGGTTTAGGTTTCGGGTTCAGTTTAGGGTGCGGTTTAGGGTTAGGTCTAGGGTTAGGTTTAGGGTTAGAAGCCAGTTTTGGGTTAGTGTTAGGGTACGGGTTAGGTTTACCGTTTGGGTAAGGGTTAGGGTAAGGGTTAGGGTTAGGATTAGGGGTTAGGGTTAGAGTTAGGATTACGGTACGGGTAGGGTTAGGTTATGGGTTAGGGTTAGGGTTAGAGTTCGGGTTAGGGTTAGTGTATGGTTTAGGTTTAGGGTTAGGGTTAGGGTTAGTGTTAGGGTTACGATATGGTTTAGGGTTAAGGTTGGGGTGTGGGATAGGGTTAGTGTACGTGTTAGGTCTAGGGTTAGGGTTAGGTTTAGCGTGCAGGTTAGGGTTACGGTTAGTGTACGTGTTAGGGTTAGGGTTTGGGTACGGGTTAGCGTTACGTTTAGGGTTAGGGTACGGGTTACGTTTAGGATTAGGGTTGGGGTACGGTTTAGGGTTATGGTACGGGTTAGGTTTAGGCTTAGGGCAGGGTTAGGGTTCGTGTTAGGATTACGGTACGCTTTAGGGTTACTGTACGGGTTATAGTTATGGTTATGGTTAGGGTTAGCGTTAGCATTATAGTACGGGTTAGGGTTAGAGTTAGGGTTAGGTTTAGGGTTAGAGTATGGGTTAGGGCTAGTGTTAGGGTTAGGTTTAGTGTTAGGGTTAGGGTTAGAGTACGGGTTAGGGTTAGTTTTAGTGTTAGGGTTAGGGTTAGGGTTAGGGTACGGGTTAGGGATAGGTTTAGGATACGGGATAAGATTAGCGTACGGGTTAAGTTTAGGGTTAGGGTTAGGTTTAGAGTTTGGGTTAGGTTTAGGTTTAAGGTCAGGGTTAGGGTTAGGGATAGGGTTATGGTACGGGTTAGGGCTAGGTTTGGGGTTAGGGTACAGGTTAGTTTTAGGGTTAGGGTACGGGTCAGGGTTACGATTGAGGTTAGGGTTAGTTTTAGGGTTAGGGTTAGGGTATAGGTTAGGTTTAGGGTACGGGTTAGGGTTAGGGTTAGGGTCAGGTTTAGGGTTAGGGTTAGGGTACCAGTTAGTGTTAGGATTACAATTAGGGTACGGTTTAGGGTTAGTGTTAGGGTCAGGGTTAGGGTTAGGGTACGAGTTAGGGTTATGGTTAGGGTACGGGTTAGGGTTACAGTTATGTTATGGGTTAGGGTTACAGTATGGGTTAGGATTAGGGTGAGGGTTAGGGTTAGGGTTAGAGCATGATTAGGGTTAGGGTTAGGGTTAGAATATGGGTTAGGGTTAGTGTTAGGTTTAGGGAATGGGTTAGGTTTAGGGTTAGGGTTCGCGTTAGATTTAGGGTTAGGGTTAGGGTTAGGGTTAGGGTACGGGTAAGGGTTAGGTGTAGGGTATGGGCTAGGGTTAGCATATGGGTTAAGATTAGATTTAGGGTTAGGTTTAAGTTATGGGTTAGGGTTAGGGTATGGGTTAGGGTTAGGTTTAGGTGAGGGTTAGGGTTAGGGTTAGGGTACGGGTTAGTTTTAGGATTGGGGTACGGGTCAGTGTTACCGTTAATGTTAGGGTTAGGGTTAGGGTATGTGTTAGTGTTAGGGTACAGGTAAGGGTTATGGTTAGGGTTATTGTTAGGTTTAGGTTTAGGGTGCGGTTTAGGGTTAGCGTTAGGGTTAGTGCTAGGCTATGGTTTAGGGTTACAGTTAGGGTTTTGGTACGGGTTAGGGTTAGGGTTAGGTTTAGGGTTAGGATACGGGTTAGTTTAGGTTTAGGGTACGGGATAGGGTTAGCGTACGGGTTAAGTTTAGGGTTAGGGTTAGGGTTAGGTTACGGGTTAGGGTTAGGGTATGGGTTAGGGTTAGTTTTAGGGTGCGGGTTAGCGTTAGGGTTAGGATTAGTGTAAGGGTTAGCGTTAGGTTTAGGGTCAGGGTTAGGTTTAGTGTTAGTGTTAGGGTACGGATTAGGGTTAGGGTTGGGGTTAGGGTACAGGTTAGTTTTAGGGTTAGGGTACTGGTTAGGGTTACAGTTAAGGTTAGGGTTAGGGTATGGGTTAGGGTTAGGTTACGGTTAAGGGTTTTGGTTTGGGTTAGGGTTCGGGTTAAGTTTAGGGTGCGGATTAGGGTTAGGTTTTGGTTTAGGGTTATGGTTAGAACACGGGTTTGGGTTAGTGTTAAGGTACGGGTTATGTTTACCGTTTGGGTACGGGTTACGGTAAGGGTTAGGTTTAGGGTTAGGGGTTAGGGTTAGAGTTAGGATTAGGCTACAGTTAGGGTTAGGGTACGTGTTAGGGTTAGGGTTAGGGTTCGGGTTAGGGTTAGTGTACGGTTTAGGTTTAGGGTTAGGGTTAGTGTTAGTGTTAGGGTTACGATACGGGTTAGGGTTAAGGTGGGTGTATGGGATAGGGTTAGTGTACGTGTTAGGTCTAGGGTTAGGTTTAGGTTTAGTGTGCGGGTTAGGGTTAGGGTAAAGGTAGGTGTTAGGTTTAGGGTTTGGGTACGGGTTAGCTTTGTTTACGGTTAGGGTACGTGTTAGGTTTAGGGTTAGGGTTAGGGTACGGTTTAGGGTTAGGGTATGGGTTAGGGTTAGGGTTAGGAGAGGGTTAGGGTTAGGGTTAGGGTACGGTTTAGGGTTAGGTTTAGGGTAAGGGTTAGCGTTAGGGATAGGGTTATGGTACGGGTTAGGGTTAGGGTTGGGGTTAGGGTACAGGTTAGTTTTAGGGTTAGGGTACTGGTTAGGGTTACGGTTAAGTTTAGGGTTAGTGTAGGGTATGGGTTAGGGTTAGGGTACAGGTAAGGGTTATGGTTAGGGTTAGGGTTAGGGTTAGGTTTAGGTTTAGCGTGCGGTTTAGGCTTAGGGTTAGGTTAGGGTTAGCGCTAGGGTATGGGTTAGGGTTAATGTTAGGGTTTGGGTACGGGGTAGGGTAGGGTTAGGTATGTGATAGGGTTGGCTACGGGTTAGGTCAAGGGTTAGGGTTAGTTTTAGGGTACGGTTTAGGGTTAGGGTTAGGTTTAGGGTTGGGGTTAGGGTATAGGTTAGGTTTAGGGTACGGGTTAGGGTTAGAGTTACGGTAAGGGTTAGGGTTAGTGTTAGGGTACGAGTTAGGGTTAGGGTTAGGTTTAGGGTACTGTTTATGGTTAGTGTTAGGGTCAGGGTTTTGGTTAGGGTACGAGTTATGGTTAGGGTATGGGTTAGGGTTAGGGTTATGTTACGGGTTAGGGTTACACTACGGGTTAGTGTTAGGTTGAGGGTTAGGGTTAGGTTTAGAGTACGGTTAGGGTTAGGGTTAGGGTTAGGTTTAGAGTACGGTTAGGGTAGTGTTAGGGTTAGGGAAAGGGTTAGGGTTAGGGTACAGTTTAGAGTTAGGGTTAGGGTTATACTACGGGTTAGGGATAGGTTTAGGGTACGGGCTAGGGTTAGCGTACGGGTTAAAATTAGGTTAGGTTTAGGTTTAGGTTACGGGTTAGGGTTAGGGTATGGGTTAGGGTTAAGTTTAGGTGAGGGATAGGGTTAGGATTAGGATTAGGGTGCGGGTTTGTTTTAGGGTTAGGGTACGTGTCATGGTTATGGTTAAGGTTAGTGTTAGTGTTAGGGTATGGGTTAGTGTTAGGTTACGGGTAAGGGTTATGGTTAGGGTTAGGGTTAGGTTTAGCTTTAGGGTTTGGTTTAGGTTTAGGGTTAAGGTTAGCGTTAGGCTATGGGTTAGTTTTACGGTTAGGGTTTTGGTACGGGTTAGGGTTAGGGTTAGGATACGGGATAGGCTTTGGTACGGGTTAGGTCAAGGGTTATGGTTAGGTTTGGGTACGGTTTAGGATTAGGATTAGCGTCAGGGTTAGGTTTAGGGTTAGAGTACGGGTTAGGTTTAGGGTACAGGTTAGGGTACAGGAACGGGTTAGGTCTAAAGTTAGGTTAAGGGTTAGGGTACGGGTTAGGGTTATGGTTAGAGTACGGGGTAGGGTTAGTGTTAGGGTTAAGGTTAGGGTTCATGTACGGGTCAGTCTTAGGGTTAGGTTTAGGGTTAGGATACGGTTTAAGTTTAGGTTTAGGGTACGGGATAGGGTTACAGTAAGGGTTAAGTTTAGGGTTAGGGTTAGGTTTAGGTTACGGGTTAGGGTACGGGTTAGGGTTAGATTTAGGGTTCGGGTTAGGGTTAGGGTTAGGATTAGTGTAAGGGTTAGGATTATGTTTAGGGTCAGTGTTAGGGTTAGTGTTAGGGTATGGGTTAGGTTTAGGTTTGGGGTTAGGGTACGGGTTAGTTTTAGGGTTATGGTACGGGTTAGGTTTACGGTTAAGGTTAGGGTTAGGGTTAGGGTATGGGTTAGGGTTAGATTACGGTTAAGGGTTTTGGTTTGGGTTAGGGTTCGGGTTCAGTTTAGGGTGCGGGTTATGGTTAGGTCTAGGGTTAGGTTTAGGGTTAGAACCCGGTTTTGGGTTAGTGTTAGGGTACGGGTTAGGTTTACCGTTTGGGTAAGGGTTAGGGTAAGGGTTAGGGTTAGGGTTAGGGGTTAGGGTTAGAGTTAGGATTAGGGTATGGGTAGGGTTAGGTTACGGGTTAGGGTTAGGGTTAGGGTTAGAGTTCAGGTTAGGGTTAGTGTACGGTTTAGGTTTAGGGTTAAGGTTAGGGTTAGTGTTAGGGTTACGATATGGGTTAGGGTTAAGGTTGGGGTGTGGGATAGGGTTAGTGTACGTGTTATGTCTAGGGTTAGGGTTAGGTTTAGTGTGCGGGTTAGGGTTAGGTTTAGGGTACGTGTTAGGGTTAGGGTTTGGGTACGGTTAGCGTTACGTTTAGGTTTAGTGTACGGGTTAGGTTTAGGGTTAGGGTTGGGGTACGGTTTAGGGTTATGGTACGGGTTAGGTTTAGGCTTAGGTCAGGGTTAGGGTTAGGGTTAGAGTTACGGTACGCTTTAGGGTTACTGTACGGGTTATGGTTATGGTTAGGGTTAGGGTTAGGGTTAGCGTTATAGTATGAGTTAGGGTTAGAGTTAGGGTTAGGTTAAGGGTTAGTGTATGGGTTAGGGTTAGTCTTAGGGTTAGGTTTAGTGTTAGGGTTAGGGTTAGAGTATGGGTTAGGGTTAGTGTTAGGGTTAGGGTTAGGCTTAGGGTTAGTGTACGGATAGGGTTAGGGTTAGGGTTAGGGTTAGGGTACGGGTTAGGGTTAGGTTTAGGATACGGGATAGGATTAGCGTACGGGTTAAGTTTAGGGTTAGGGTTAGGTTTAGGTTACGGGTTAGGGTTAGGGAATGGGTTAGGGTTAGGTTTAGGTGCAGGTTAGGGTTAGGGTTAGGGTTAGGGTTAGGGTTAAGGTTAGAGTTTGGGTTAGGTTTAGGTTTAGGGTCAGTTTAGGGTTAGGGATAGGGTTATGGTACGGGTTATGGTGAGGTTTATGGTTAGAGTACAGGTTAGTTTTAGGGTTAGGGTACGGGTCAGGGTTACGGTTGAGGTTAGGGTTAGTTTTAGGGTTAAGGTTAGGGAATAGGTTAGGTTTAGAGTACGGTTTAGGGTTAGGGTTAGGGTCAGGTTTAGGGTTAGGGTTAGGGTACGAGTTAGGGTTAGGATTACATTTAGGGTACGGTTTAGGGTTAGTGTTAGGGTCAGGGTTAGGGTTAGGGTACGAGTTAGGGTTAGGGTTAGGGTACGGGTTAGGGTTACGGTTATGTTACGGGTTAGGGTTACAGTACGGGTTAGGATTAGGGTGAGGTTTAGGGTTAGGGTTAGAGCATGGTTAGGGTTAGGGTTAGTGTTAGGGTTAGAATATGGGTTAGGGTTAGTGTTAGGGTTAGGGAAAGGGTTAGGTTTAGGGTTAGGGTACGGGTTAGATTTAGGGTTAGGGTTAGGGTTAGGGTACGGGTTAGGGTTAGGGTTAGGGTACGGGCTAGGGTTAGAATACAGGTTAAGATTAGATTTAGGGTTAGGTTTAAGTTACGGGTTAGGGTTAGGGTAGGGTTAGGGTTAGGTTTAGGTGAGGGTTAGGGTTAGGGTTAGGGTACGTGTTAGTTTTAGGGTTGGGGTACGGGTCAGTGTTACCGTTAAGTTTAGGGTTAGGGTTAGGTATATGTTAGTGTTAGGGTACAGGTAAGGGTTATGGTTAGGGTTATTGTTAGGTTAGGTTTAGGGTGCGGTTTAGGATTAGAGTTAGGGTTAGTGCTAGGCTATGGTTTAGGGTTACGGTTAGGGCTTTGGTATGGGTTAGGGTTAAGGTTAGGTTTAGGGTTAGGATACGGGTTAGGGTTAGGTTAGGTTTAGGTTTAGGGTTAGGGTTAGGGTTAGGGTTAGGGTTAGGGTTAGAGTTAGTGTTAGGGTTAGGGTTAGGGTTAGGTTTAGGGTTAGTGTTAGGGTTTGGGTTAGGGTACGGGTTAGGTTTAGGGTTAAGGTTAGGGTAGGATTAGGGTTAGGGGTAGGGTACGAGTTAGGGTTAGGTTTAGGGTTAGGTTTAGGGTGCAGGTTAGGTTTAGGATTAGGGTTAGAGTACGGGTTTGGTTTAGGGTTCGGTTTACGGTTAGGGTTAGGGTCAGGGTTAGTGTTAGGGTACAAGTTAGGGTTAGGGTACCGGTTAGGGTTAGTGTTATGGTACGGGTTAGGGTTACAGTACAGGTTAGGGTTAGGGTGAGGGTTAGAGTTAGGGTTAGAGTATGGTTAGGGTTAGGGTTAGGGTTAGGGTTAGAGTACGGTTTAGGGTTAGTGTTAGGTTAGGTTTAGGGTTAGGGTTAGTGTACGGGTTAGGTTTAGGGTTAGGGTTAGTGTTAGGGTTAGGTTTAGAGTACGGGGTAGGGTTAGTGTTAGGGTTAGGGTTACGGTTAAAGTACAGGTTAGGCATAGGGTTAGGTTTAGGGTTAGGATACCGGTTAGGGTTAGGTTCAGGGTACGGGATAGGGTTATTGTACAGGTTAAGTTTAGGGTTAGGGTTAGGTTAAGGTTACGGGTTAGGGTTAGGGTACGGGTTAGGGTTAGGTTTAGGGTGCGGGTTAGGGTTAGCGTTAGGATTAGTGTAAGGGTTAGGGTTAGGATTAGGGTCAGGGTTAGGGTTAGTGTTAGTGTTAGGGTACGCGTTAGTGTTAGGTTTGGGGTTAGGGTACGGGTTAGTTTTAGGGTTAGGGTACAGTTTAGGGTTATGGTTAAGGTTAGGGTTAGGGTTAGGGTATGGGTTTGGGTTAGGTTACGGTTAAGGGTTATGGTTTCGGTTAGGGTTCCTGTTAAGTTTAGGGTGCGGGTTATTGTTAGGTTTAGGGTTAGGGTTAGGGTTAGAGTACGGGTTTGGGATAGTGTTAGGGTACGGGTTAGGTTTACCGTTTGTGTATGGGTTTGGAAAGGGTTAGGTTTAGGGTTAGGGTTTAGGGTTATAGATAGGTTTAGGCTACGGGTAAGGTTAGGGTATGGGTTAGGGTTAGGGTTATTGTTCGGGTTAGGGTTAGTGTACGGGTTAGGGTTAGGTTTTGGTTTAGGGTTAGTGTTAGGGTTAAGATATGTGTTAGGGTTAAGGTTGGGGTATTGGATAGGGTTAGTGTAAGTGTTAGGTCTAGGGTTAGGTTAAGGTTTAGTGTGTGGGTTAGGGTTAGGGTACCTGTTAGAGATAGGGTTTGGTTACGGGTTAGCGTTACGTTTAGGTTTAGGGTACGGGTTAGGTTTAGGGTTAGGGTTAGGGTACGGTTTAGAGTTAGGGTACGAGTTTGGGTTTGGTCAGGGTTAGGTTTAGGGTTAGGGTACCAGTTAGGGTTTCTGTACGGTTTAGGGTTATGGTTATGGTTAGGGTTAGGGTTAGCGTTATAGTACGGGTTAGGGTTAGACTTAGGGTTAGGTTTAGGGTTAGAGTACGGGTTACGGTTAGTGTTAGGGTAAGGGTTAGTGTTAGAGTATGGGTTAGGTTTAAAGTACGGGTTAGTGTTAGGTTTAGGGTTAGGGTTAGGGTTAGAGTACGGGTTAGGGTTAGTGTTAGGATTAGGGTTAGGTTTAGGGTTAATGTACAGATAAGGTTAGGGTTAGGGTTAGGGTATGGGTTAAGGTTAGGTTTAGGATAGGGGATAGGGTTAGTGTACGGGTTAAGTTTACGGTAGGGTTAGGTTTAGGTGATGGGTTAGGGTTAGGGAATGGGTTAGTGTTAGGTTTAGGTGCGGGTTAGATTTACGGTTATGGTTAGGGTTAGGGTTTGGTTTAGGGTTAAGTTTAGAGTCAGGGTTAGGGTTAGGGATAGGGTTATGGTACGGGTTAGGGTTAGGTTTGGGGTTAGGGTACAGGTTAGTTTTAGGGTTAGGGTACAGGTCAGGGTTACGGTTAAGGTTATGGTTAGGGTAAGGGTATGGAAGAGGGTTAGGGTACGGGTAAGGTTATGGTTAGGGTTAGGGTTAGGTTTAGGTTTAGGGTGGGGTTAGGGTTAGGGTTAGGGTTAGTGCTAGGTTATGGTTTAGGGTTAGTGTTAGGGTTTGGGTACGGGTTAGCGTTAGGGATAGGTTACGGGATAGGGTTGGGTAATGGTTAGGTCAAGGGTTAGGGATAGGTTTCGGGTACGGGTTAGGGTTAGGTTTAGGGTTAGTGTTAGGGTATAGGTTAGGCTTAGAGTACGGGTTAGTGTTATGTTTAGGGTCAAGGTTAGGGTTAGGTTTAGGGTACAAGTTAGTGTTAAGGTTAGGTTTAGGGTACGGGTTAGGGTTAGGATTAGGGTAGGGTACAGGTTAGGTTTAGGGTACAGGTTACCGTTAGGGTTAGGGTCAGGTTTAGGGTTAGGGTTAGGGTACAAGTTAGGGTTAGGGTTAGGATACGGGTTAGGGTTAGGGTTATGGTATGCGTTAGGATTACAATACGGGTTAGGGTTAGGGTGAGGGTTAGGGTTAGAGTATGTTTAGGGTTAGGGTTATGGTTAGGGTTAGAGTACGGTTAGGGTTAGTGTTAGGTTAGGTTTAGTGTTCGGGTTAGTGTATGGGTTAGGGTTAGGTCAGGTACGGGATAGGGTTAGGGTACGGGTTAGGGTTAGGTTTAGGGTGCGGGTTAGGGTTAGGGTTACGGATAGTGTAAGGGTTAGGGTTAGGCTTAGGGTCAGTGTTAGGGTTAGGGTTAGTGTTAGGGTACGCGTTAGTGTTAGGTTTGAGGTTAGAGTACAGGTTAGTTTTATGGTTAGGGTACAGGTTAGGGTTATGGTTAAGGTTAGGGTTAGGGGTCAGGGTTAGACTTAGGGTTAGGCTATGGGTAGTGTTAGGATATGGGTTAGTGTTACGGTTAGGGTTCGGGTAGGGTTAGTGTACGGGTTAGGGTTAGAGTTAGGGTTAGGGTTAGGGTTAGGGTTAGTGTTAGGGTTATGGTACGGGTTAGGGTTAAGGTTAGGGTACGGGATAGGGTTAGTGTACGTGTTAGGTGTAGGGTTAGGGTTAGGTTCAGTGTGCGGGTTAGGGTTACGGTTAAGGTACGTGTTAGGGTTAGGGTTTGGGTACGGGTTAGCATTACGTTTAGGTTAGGGTACGGGTTAGGTTTAGGGTTAGGTTTAGGGTATGCTTTAGCGTTAGGGTATGGGTTAGGGTCAGGGTTAGGGTTACGTTTAGGGTTAGGGTTAGGGTTAGGGTACGGGTTAGGGTTAGGGTTAGGGTCAGGGTAGGGTTAGGGTTAGGGTACGAGATAGGGTTAGGGTTAGGGTTAGGGTTAGGGTTAGGTTCAGTGTGCGGGTTAGGGTTACGGTTAGGGTACGTGTTAGGGTTAGGGGTTGGGTACGGGTTAGCATTACGTTTAGGTTAGGGTACGGGTTAGGTTTAGGGTTAGGTTTAGGGTACGGTTTAGCATTAGGGTATGGGTTAGGGTCAGGGTTAGGGTTAGTTTTAGGGTTAGGGTTAGGGTACGGGTACAGTTTAGGGTTAGGGTTAGAGTACGGGTTTGGGTTAGTTTTAGGGTACGGGTTAGGTTTACCATTTGGGTACGGGTTAGGGAAAGGGTTAGGGTTAGGTTTAGGGTTTAGGGGTAGGTTTAGGGTTAGGCTATGGTTAGGGTTAGTGTACGGGTTAGGGTTAGGGTTAGGGTTCGGGTTACGGTTAGTGTACGGGTTAGTGTTAGATTAGGGTTAGGTTTAGATTTAGGATTAGTGTTAGGGTTACGGTACAGGTTAAGGTTAAAGTTACAGTACGGGATAGGGTTAGTGTACGTGTTAGATCTAGGGTTAGGGTTAGGTTTAGTGTGTGGGTTAGGATTAGGGTTATTGTTAGGGTTAGGGTTAAGGTACGTGTTAGGGTTAGGGTTTTGGTACGGGTTAGGGTTACGTTTAGGGTAGGGTACGGGTTAGGTTTAGGGTTAGGGTTAGGGTTAGGTTTAGAGTACGGGGTAGGTTTAGTTTTAGGGTTAGGGTTAGAGTTATTGTACAGGTTAGGCTTAGGGTTAGGTTTAGGTTTAGGTAAGAGTTAAGGTTAGGTTTAGGGTACGGGATAGGGTTAGCGTACAGGTTAAGTTTAGGTTTAGGGTTAGGTTTAGGTTACTGGTTAGGGTTAGGGTACGGGTTAGGGTTAGGGTACGGGTTAGGGTTAGGTTTAGGGTTAGGGTTAGGGTTAGGGTTAGGGTTAGAGTAAGGGTTAGTGTTAGGTGTAGGGTCAGGGTTAGGGTTAGTGTTAGTGTTAGGGTACGGATTAGTTTTAGGGTTAGGGTACGGGTTAAGGTTAGGTTTAGGGTTAGGGTGAGGTTTAGAGAACGGGTTAGGGTTAGTTTTAGTGTTAGTGTACGGATAGGGTTAGGGTTAGGGTTAGGGTTAGGGTTCAAGTACGGGGTAGGGTTAGTGTTAGTGTTAGGGTTAGGGTTAGAGTACGGGTTAGTGTTAGTGTTAGGGTTAGGTTTAGTGTTAGGGTTAGGGTTAGAGTACGGGTTAGGGTTAGTGTTAGGGTTAGGGATAGAGTACGGGGTAAGTTTAGTGTTAGGTTTAGGGTTAGGGTTAATGTATGGGTTAGGCTTAGGGTTATGTTTAGGGTTAGGATACGGGTTAGGGTTAGGTTTAGGGTACGGGATAGGGTTAGTGTACGGGTTAAGTTTAGGGTTAGGGTTAGGTTTAGGTTACGGGTTAGGGTTAGGGTACGGGTTAGGGTTAGGTTTAGGGTGCATGTTAGCATTAGGGTTAGGATTAGTGTAAGGGTTAGCGTTAGGTTTAATGTCAGGGTTAGGTTTAGGGTTAGTGTTAGGGTACGGGTTAGGGTTAGGGTTGGGGTTAGGGTACGGGTTAGTATTAGGGTTAGGGTACGGGTTAGGGTTACGGTTAAGGTTAGGGTTAGTGTTAGGGTATGGGTTAGGGTTAGGTTACTGTTAATGGTTTTGGTTTGGATTAGGGTTGGGGTTAAGTTTAGGGTGTGAATTAGGGTTAGGTTTTGGTTAGGGTTATGTTTAGAACAAGGGTTTGGGTTAGTGTTAGGGTACGGGTTAGGTTTACCATTTGGGTACGGGTTATGGTAAGGGTTAGATTTAGGGTTAGGGGTTAGGGTTAGAGTTATGATTAGGCTACGGGTAGGGTTAGGGTTCGTGTAAGGGTTAGGGTTAGGGTTCCGTTTAGGGTTAGTGTACGGTTTAGGTTTAGGGTTAGGGTTAAGGTTAGTGTTAGGGTTACGATACGGGTTAGGGTTAAGGTTGGGGTATGGGATAGGGTTAGTGTACTTGTTAGGTCTAGGGTTAGGGTTAGGTTTAGTGTGCGGGTTAGGGTTAGGGTTAGGGAATGTGTTAGGGTTAGGGTTTGGGTACGGGTTAGCGTTACGTTTAGGGTTAGGGTACGGGTTAGGTTTAGGGTATGGGTTAGGGTACGGGTTAGGGTTACTGTACGGGTTAGGGTTATGGTTAGGGTTAGGGTTAGGGTTAGGGCTAGCGTTATAGTACGGGTTAGGGTTAGGTTTAGGGTTAGGTTTAGGGTTAGAGTACGGGTTAGGGTTAGTGTTAGGGTTAGGTTTAGGGTTAGAGTTAGGGTTAGGGTACGGGTTAGGGTTAGATTTAGGATACGGGATAGGATTAGCATACGGGTTAAGTTTAGGGTTAGGGTTAGGTTTAGGTTATGGGTTAGGGTTAGGGAACGGGTTAGGGTTAGGTTTAGGTGCGGGTTAGGTTTAGGGTTAGGGTTAGGGTTTGGGTTAGGGTTAGGTTTAGGGTCAGGGTTAGGGTTAGGGATAGGGTTATGGTACGGGTTAGGGTTAGGTTTGGGGTTAAGGTACAGGTTAGTTTTAGGGTTAGGGTTTGGGTCAGGGTTACGGTTAAGGTTAGGGTTAGGGTTAGGGTATGGGTTAAGTTTAGGGTACGGGTAAGTGTTATGGTTAGGGTTAGGGTCAGGGTTAGCGTTAGGGTTAGGTTATGAGTTAGGGTTAGGGTTAAGTTTAGGGTACGGGTTAGGGTTAGGGTTAGGGTTAGGTTTAGGTTGCGGGTTAGGGTTTGGGTTAGGGTTAGTGCTAGGTTATGGGTTAGGGTTACTGTTAGGGTTTGGGTACGGTTTAGGGTTATGGATAGGTTACGGGATAGGGTTGGGTACGGGTTAGGTCAAGGGCTGGGTTATGTTTAGGGTACGAGTTAGGGTAGGGTTAGGTTTAGGGTTAGTATTAGGTTATGGGTTAGGCTTAGGGTACGGGTTAGGGTTAAGGTTAGGGTAGGATTAGGGTTAGGAGTAGGGTACGAGTTAGGGTTAGGTTTAGGGTTAGGGTTAGGGTTAGAGTACGGGTTTGGGATAGTGTTAGGGTACGGGTTAGGTTTACCATTTGGGTACGGGTTAGGGTAAGGTTTAGGGTTAGGTTTAGGTTTAGGGGTTAGGGTTAGAGTTAGGATTACGCTACGGGATAGGGTTAGAGTACGGGTTAGGGTTAGTGTTAGGGTTAGGGTTAGTGTTAGAATATGGGTTAGGGTTAGAGTACGGGTTATGGTTAGGTTTAGGATTAGGGTTAGGTTAGAGTACAGGTTAGGGTTATTGTTAGGGTTAGGGTTATGGTTAGTGTACGGATCATGTTAGGGTTAGGTCTAGGGTTAGGGTACGGGTTAGGGTTAGGTTTAGGGTAAGGCATAGGGTTAGCGTACGGGTTAGGTTTAGGTTTAGGTTACGGGTTAGGGTTAGGTAAGTGTTAGGGTTAGGTTTAGGTGAGGGTTAGGGTTAGGGTTAGGGTACGGGTTAGGTTAGGTTTAGGGTTAGGTTTAGGTTACGGGTTAGGGTTAGGGTGCGGGAGAGGGTTAGGGTTAGTTTTAGTGTTAGTGTACGGGTTAGGTTTAGGGTTGGGGTTAGGGTACTGGTTAGTTTTAGGGTTAGGGTACGGGTTAGGTTTACGGTTGGGGTTAGGGTACGGGTTAGTTTTAGGGTTAGGGTACGGGTTAGGGTTACGGTTAACGTTAGGGTTAGGGTTACGGTATGGGTTAGGGTTAGGTTATGGTTAAGGGTTATGGTTTGGGTTAGGGTTAGTGTTAAGTTTAGGGTGCGGGTTAGGTTTAGGGTTAGGGTTAGGGTTAGAGTACGGGTTTGGGTTAGTTTTAGGTACAGGTTAGGTTTACCGTTCGGGTATGGGTTAGGGTAAGGGTTAGGGTTAGGGTTAGGGTTAGAATTAGGGTTAGGCTACGGGTAGGGTTAAGGTACGGGTTAGGGTTATGGTTATGTTTCGGGTTAGGGTTAGTGTACGGGTTAGGGTTAGAGTTAGGGTTAGGGTTAGGGTTAGGGTTATTGTTAGCATTACGGTACGGGTTAGGGTTAAGGTTAGGGTACGGGATAGGGTTAGTGTACGTTTTATGTCTAGGGTTAGGGTTAGGTTCAGTGTGTGGGTTAGGGTTAGGGTTAGGGTACGGGTTAGGGTTACAGTTAAGGTTAGGGTTAGATTCAGGGTTCAGTTTAGCGTTAGGGTACGAGTTAGTGTTAGGGTTAGGGTATGGGATAGGTTTAGGGTTAGGTTTATTGTGCGGGTTAGGGGTTAGGTTAGGGTACGTGTTAGGGTTAGGGGTTGGGTATGGGTTAGCTTTACGTTTAGGTTAGGGTACGGGTTAGGTATAGGGTTAGGTTTAGGGTACGGTGTGGTTTAGGGTACGGGTTAGGGTCAGGGTTAGGGTTAGGTTTAAGGTTAGGGTTAGGGTTAGGGTACGGGTTAGGGTTAGGGTTAGGGTCAGGGTAGGGTTAGGGTTAGGGTTAGGGTTACGGTTAGAGTACGGGTTGGGGTTAGTGTTAGGGTACGGGTTAGGTTTACCGTTTGGGTACGGGTTAGGGTAAGGGTTAGGGTTAGTGTTAGGGTTAGAGTTAGGGTTAGGCTACGGGTAGGGTTAGGGTACGGGTTAGGGTTAGGGTTAGGGTTCGTGTTAGGGTTAGTGTACGGGTTAGGCTTAGAGTTAGGGTTAGGGTTAGTGTTAGGTTTACGGTACGGGTTAGGGTTAAGGTTAGTGTACGGGATAGGGTTAGTGTACGTGTTAGGTCTAGGTTTAGGGTTAGGTTTATTGTGCGGGTTAGGGTTAGGGTTAGGGTACGTGTTAGGGTTAGGGGTAGGGTACGTGTTAGCATTACGTTTAGGTTAGGGTACGGGTTAGGTTTAGGGTTAGGGTACGGGTTTGATTCGATTCGATTCGATTATTTTCGCTTCGATTCCATTCGTTTCGAATATTTTGTATTCTTTTCAATTCGGTTCTAGTATTTTCTATACGATTCAATTCTCTTCCATTCAATTCGATTCAATTCGATTATTTTCAATTCGATTCGATTCTTTTCAAATCGATTCAAATATTTTCGATTCTTTTCATTCGATTCGATTGAATTTGATCATTTTCGATTCGATTCTTTTAGATTCGATTCGATCATTTTCAAATCGATTCGATTATTTTCGATTCTTTTCATTCGATTGGATTAAATTTGATCATTTTCGATTCGATTCGATTCTTTTTGATTCGATTCAATTATTTTCAAATCGAATTGATTCTTTTCGATTCGATTTTTTTCGAATCGATTCGATTATTTTCGATTCTTTTTGATTCGATCCGATTCAATTTGATTGTTTTCGATTCATTTCGATTCTTTTCGATTCGCTTCGATTATTTTCAAATCGATTCGATTAGTTTCCATTCTTTTCAATTCGATTTGATTCAATTCGATTATTTTAGATTCGATTTGATTGTTTTCAATTCCATTCCATTCGATTCAATTCGACTTTTTTCGATTCGATTATTTTTGATTCGATTCATGTCAATTCAATTATTTTCGATTCTTTACAATTCTCTTCGATTTGATTTGATTCTTTTCGATTCAATTCGATTGTTTTTGATTCGATTCGATTATTTTCAAATCGATTCGATTATTTTCGATTCTTTTCGATTCGATTCGATTCAATTAGAGTATTTTCTATTCGATGCGATTCTTTCAATTCCATTCCATTCGATTCAATTCAATTATTTTCTATTCGATTCGATTCTTTTCGATTCGATTCATGTCAATTCAAATATTTTCGATCCTATTCGAGTCGATTCGATTATTTTCGATTCTTTTCAATTTGATTTTATTCGATGCTATTCTTGTCGATTCGATTCGATTATTTTCAAATTGATTCGATTATTTTCGATTCTTTTCATTTGATTCGATTCAATTCGATCATTTTCGATTCGATTCGATTCTTTTCGATTCGATTCAATTATTTTCTAATCGATTCGATTCTTTTCGATTCTTTTCGAATCGATTCTAATCAATTTGATCAATTTCGATTCGTTTCAATTCTTTTCGTTTAGATTAGATTATTTTCGAATCAATTAGATTATTTTTGAATCTTTTCGATTCGATTCGATTCAATTCGATCATTTTCGATTCGATTCAATTCTTTTCGATTCGATTCTATTATTTTGGAATCGATTCGAATATGTTTGATTCTTTTCGAGTCAATTAGATTCTTTTCGATTCGATTCGATTTTTTTCGAATGATTCGATTATTTTCGATTCTTTTCCATTCGATTCGATTCAATTCATTGTTTTCGATTCGATTCGATTCTTTTCGATTCGATTTGATTCTTTTCGATTCGATTCGATTATTTTCAAATCGATTTGATTATTGTCGATTCTTTTCGATTCGATTCGATTCAATTCGATCATTTTCGATTCGATTCATTTATTTTTGAATCTTTTCGATTCGATTCGATTCAATTCGATCATTTTCGATTCGATTAGATTCTTTTCGATTCGATTCGATTTTTTTCGAATCGATTCGATTATTTTCAATTCTTTTCGATTCGATTCAATTAAATTCGATTTTTTTCGATTCAATTAGATTCTTTTCGATTCGATTCGATTATTTTCAAATCGATTTGATTATTATCGATTCTTTTCGATTCGATTCAATTCGATCATTATCGATTCAATTCGATTCTTTTCGATTCGATTCCGTTGTTTTCAAATCGATTCGATTGTTTTCGATTCTTTTCGATTCGATTCGATTCAATTCCATCATTTTTGATTCGATTCGATTCGATTATTTTCGCTTCGATTCCATTTGTTTCGAATATTTTGTATTCTTTTCGATTCGGTTCGAGTATTTTCTATACGATTCAATTCTCTTCCATTCAATTCGATTCAATTCGATTATTTTCGATTCGATTCGATTCTTTTCAAATCGATTCAAATATTTTCAATTCTTTTCATTCGATTCGATTCAATTTGATCATTTTCGATTCGATTCGATTCTTTTCGATTCGATTCGATCATTTTCAAATCGATTCGATTATTTTCAATTCTTTTCATTCAAGTCGATTAAATTTGATCATTTTTTATTCGATTGGATTCCTTTTGATTCAATTCAATTATTTTCAAATCGATTCGATTCTTTTCGATTCTTTTCGAATCGATTCAATTCAATTCGATCAATTTTGATTCGTTTCGATTCTTTTTGATTCGATTCGATTCAATTCAATCATTTTCGATTCGATTCGATTCTTTGCGATTCGATTCGATTATTTTTCATTCTTTTCGATTCGATTCGATCCAATTCGATCATTTTCGATTCGATTCGTTCTTTTCGATTCAATTCGATTATTTTCGAATCGATTCGAATATTTTCGATTCTTTTCGATTCGATTAGATTCTTTTCGATTCGATTCGATTTTTTTCGAATCGATTCGATTATTTTCGATTCTTTTCATTTCGATTCGATTCAATTCGATTGTTTTCGATTCAATTCGATTCTTTTCGATTCGCTTCGATTATTTTCAAATCGATTCGATTATTTTCCATTCTTTTCGATTCGATTCGATTCAATTCGATTATTTTCGATTCGATTTGATTCTTTTCAATTCCATTCCGTTCGATTCAGTTCGAGTTTTTTCGAGTCGATTCGATTATTTTCGATTCGATTCATGTCAATTCAATTATTTTCGATTCTTTTCGAGTCGATTCGATTATTTTCGATTCTCTTCGATTTGATTTGATTCGATTTGATTCTTTTCGATTCAATTCGATTCTTTTTGATTCAATTCGATTATTTTCAAATCGATTCGATTATTTTCGATTCTTTTCGATTCGATTCAATTAAATTAGAGTATTTTCGATTCAATTCGATTCTTTTCAATTCCATTCCATTTGATTCAATTTGACTTTTTTCGATTCGCTTCGATTATTTTCGATTCGATTCATGTCAATTCAATTATTTTCGATTCTATTCGAGTCGATTCGATTATTTTTGATTCTTTTCGATTTGATTTTATTCGATTCGATTCTTGTCGATTCTATTCGATTTTTTTTGAATCGATTCGATTATTTTCGATTCTTTTCCAATCAAGTCGATTCAATTCATTGTTTTCGATTCGATTCGATTCTTTTCTATTCGATTCGATTATTTTCAAATCGATTTGATTATTGTCGATTCTTTTCGATTCGATTCGACTCAATTCGATCATTTTCTATTTGATTCGATTTTTGTGATTTATTTGATTGTTTTCGAATCGATTCGTTTATTTTCGAATGTTTTCGAATCGATTCTAATCAATTCGATCAATTTCAATTCGTTTCAATTCTTTTCATTTCGATTAGATTATTTTTGAATCGATTTGATTATTTTCGATTCTTTTCATTCGATTCGATTCAATTAGAGTATTTTCGAATCGATTCGATTCTTTTCAATTCCATTCCATTTGATTCAATTCGACTTTTTTGGATTCGATTCGATTATTTTCGATTCGATTCATGTCAATTCAATTATTTTCGATTCTATTCGAGTCGATTCAATTATTTTCGATTCTTTTTGATTTGATTTTATTCGATTCGATTCTTGTCGATTCGATTCGATTTTTTTCAAATCGTTTCGATTATTTTCATTTCTTTTCCATTCGATTCGATTCAATTCATTGTTTTCGATTCGATTCAATTCTTTTCGATTCGATTCGATTATTTTCAAATCGATTTGATTATTGTCGATTCTTTTCAATTCGATTCGATTCAATTCGATCATTTTCGATTCGATTCGATTCTTTGCGATTTGATTCGATTGTTTTCGAATCGATTCGTTTATTTTTGAATCTTTTCGATTCGATTCGATTCAATTCGATCATTTCCGATTCAATTAGATTCTTTTAATTCGATTCAATTTTTTTCGAATCGATTCGATTATTTTCAATTCTTTTCGATTCGACTCAATTAAATTCGATTATTTTCGATTCAATTCGATTCTTTTCAATTCCATTCCATTTGATTCAATTCGACTTTTTTGGATTCGATTCGATTATTTTCGATTCGATTCATGTCAATTCAATTATTTTCGATTCTATTCGAGTCGATTCGATTATTTTCGATTCTTTTCGATTTGATTTTATTCGATTCGATTCTTGTCGATTCAATTCGATTTTTTTTCAATCGATTCGATTATTTTCGATTCTTTTCCATTCAATTCGATTCAATTCATTGTTTTCGATTCGATTCGATTCTTTTCGATTCGATTCGATTATTTTCAAATCGATTTGATTATTGTCGATTCTTTTCGATTCGATTCGACTCAATTCGATCATTTTCTATTTGATTCGATTTTTGCGATTTATTCGATTGTTTTCGAATCGATTCATTTATTTTCGATTGTTTTCGAATCGATTCTAATCAATTCGATCAATTACAATTCGTTTCAATTCTTTTCATTTCGATTAGATTATTATCGAATCGATTCAATTATTTTCGATTCTTTTCATTTGATTCGATTCAATTAGAGTATTTTCAATTCGATTCGATTCTTTTCAATTCCATTCCATTTGATTCAATTCGACTTTTTTGGATTCGATTCGATTATTTTCGATTCGATTCATGTCAATTCAATTATTTTCGATTCTATTCATGTCAATTCAATTATTTTCGATTCTATTCGAGTCGATTCGATTATTTTCGATTCTTTTCAATTTGATTTTATTCGATTCGATTCTTGTCGATTCGATTCGATTTTTTTCAAATCGATTCGATTATTTCAATTCTTTTCCATTCGATTCGATTCAATTCATTGTTTTCGATTCGATTCGATTCTTTTCGATTTGATTCGATTATTTTCAAATCGATTTGATTATTGTCGATCCTTTTCGATTCGATTCGATTCAATTCGATCATTTTCGATTCGATTCAATTCTTTGCAATTTGATTCGATTGTTTTCGAATCGATTCGTTTATTTTTGAATCTTTTCGATTTGATTCGATTCAATTTGATCATTATCGATTCGATTCGATTCTTTTCGATTCGATTCAGTTGTTTTCAAATCGATTCGATTGTTTTTGATTCTTTTCGATTCTATTCGATTCAATTCGATCATTTTTTATTCGATTCGATTCTTTTCAATTCCATTCCATTGGATTCAATTCGACTTTTTTCGATTCGATTCGATTATTTTCGATTCGATTCATGTCAATTCAATTATTTTTGATTCTATTCGAGTCGATTCAATTATTTTCGATTCTTTTCGATTTGATTTTATTCGATTCGATTCTTGTCGATTCGATTCGATTTTTTTCGAATCGATTCGATTATTTTCGATTCTTTTCCATTCGATTCGATTCAATTCATTGTTTTCGATTCGATTCGATTCTTTTCGATTCGATTCGATTATTTTCAAATCGATTTGATTATTGTCCATTCTTTTCGATTCAAATAGATTCAATTCGATCATTTTCGATTCGATTAGATTCTTTTCGATTCGATTCGATTTTTTTCGAATCGATTCGATTATTTTCAATTCTTTTCGATTCGATTCGATTTTTTTCGAATCGATTCGATTATTTTCAATTCTTTTCGATTCGATTCGATTCAATTCATTGTTTTCGATTCGATTCGATTCTTTTCGATTCGATACGATTATTTTCAAATCGATTTGATTATTGTCCATTCTTTTCGATTCGAATAGATTCAATTCGATCATTTTCAATTCGATTCGATTCTTTGTGATTTGATTCGATTGTTTTCAAATCGATTCGTTTATTTTTTAATCTTTTCGATTCGATTCGATTCAATTCGATCATTTTCGATTCGATTAGATTCTTTTCGATTCGATTCGATTTTTTCGAATCGATTCGATTATTTTCAATTCTTTTCTATTCGATTCAATTAAATTCGATTTTTTCGATTCAATTCGATTCTTTTCGTTTCGATTCATTTATTTTCAAATCGATTTGATTATTATCGATTCTTTTTGATTCGATTCGATTCAATTCGATCATTATCGATTCGATTCTTTTCGATTCGATTCAGTTGTTTTCAAATCGATTCGATTTTTTTCGATTCTTTTCGATTCAATTCGATTCAATTCGAGCATTTTTGATTCGATTCGATTCAATTCTTTTCAATTCCATTCCATTGGATTCAATTCGACTTTTTTCGAATCAATTCGATTATTTTCGATTCGATTCATGTCAATTCAATTATTTTCTATTCTATTCGAGTCGATTCGATTATTTTCGATTCTTTTCAATTTGATTTTATTCGATTCGATTCTTGTCGATTCGATTCAATTTTTTTCGAATCGATTCGATTATTTTCGATTCTTTTCCATTCGATTCGATTCAATTCATTGTTTTTGATTTGATTCGATTCTTTTCGATTCGATTCGATTATTTTCAAATCGATTTGATTATTGTCGATTCTTTTCGATTCGATTCGATTCAATTCGATCATTTTCGATTCGATTCGATTCTTTGCGATTTGATTCAATTGTTTTCGAATTGATTCATTTATTTTTGAATCTTTTCGATTCGATTCGATTCAATTTGATCATTTTCGATTCGATTAGATTCTTTTCGATTCGATTCGATTTTTTCGAATCGATTCGATTATTTTCAATTCTTTTTGATTCGATTCAATTAAATTCGATTTTTTTCGATTCAATTCGATTCTTTTCGATTCTATTCGATTATTTTCAAATCGATTTGATTATTATCGATTCTTTTCGATTCAATTCGATTCAATTCGATCATTATCGATTTGATTCGCATTCTTTTCGATTCGATTCAGTTGTTTTCAAATCGATTCGATTGTTTTCGATTCTTTTCGATTTTATTCGATTCAATTCGTTCATTTTTGATTCGATTCAATTCGATTATTTTCGCTTCGATTCCATTCATTTCAAATATTTTGTATTCTTTTCGATTCGGTTCGTGTATTTTCTATGCCATTCAATTCTCTTCCATTCAATACGATTCAATTCGGTTATTTTCGATTCGATTCGATTCTTTTCAAATCGATTCGAATATTTTCAATTCTTTTCATTCGATTCGATTCAATTTGATCATTTTCAATTCGATTCAATTCTTTTAGATTTGATTCATTCATTTTCAAATCGATTCGATTATTTTCGATTCTTTTCGATTCGATTAGATTCTTTTGGATTCGATTCGATTTTTTTCGAATCGATTCGATTATTTTCGATTCTTTTCGATTCGATTCGATTCAATTCGATTGTTTTCGATTCAATTCGATTTTTTTCGATTCGCTTCGATTATTTTCAAATCGATTCGATCACTTTCCATTCTTTTCGATTCGATTCAATTCAATTCGATTATTTTCGATTCGATTTGATTCTTTTCAATTCCATTCCATTCGATTCAATTCGAGTTTTTTCGAGTCGATTCGATTATTTTCAATTCTCTTCGATTTGATTTGATTCAATTTGATTATTTCGATTCAATTCGATTCTTTTCATTTCGATTCGATTATTTTCAAATCGATTTGATTATTATCGATTCTTTTCGATTCGATTCGATTCAATTCGATCATTATCGATTCGATTCGATTCTTTTCGATTCGATTCAGTTGTTTTCAAATCGATTCGATTATTTTCGATTCTTTTCGATTCGATATGATTCAATTCCATCATTTTTGATTCGATTCGATTCGATTATTTTCGCTTCGATTCCATTCGTTTCGAATATTTTGTATTCTTTTCGATTCGGTTCGAGTATTTTCTATACGATTCAATTCTCTTCCATTCAATTCGATTAAATTCGATTATTTTCAATTCGATTCGAATCTTTTCAAATCGATTCAAATATTTTCGATTCTTTTCATTCGATTCGATTGAATTTGATCATTTTCGATTCGATTCTTTTAGATTCGATTCGATCATTTTCAAATCGATTCGATTCTTTTCGATTCTTTTTATTCGATTGGATTAAATTTGATCATTTTCGATTCGATTCGATTCTTTTTGATTCGATTCAATTATTTTCAAATCGATTCGATTCTTTTCGATTCTTTTCGAATCGATTCAATTCAATTCGATCAATTTTGATTTGTTTCGATTCTTTTTGATTCGATTCAATTCAATTCAATCATATTCGATTCGTTTCGATTCTTTGCGATTCGATTCAATTATTTTCAAATCGATTCGATTATTTTTGATTCTTTTTGATTCGATTCGATCAAATTCGATCATTTTCGATTCGATTCGTTCTTTTCGATTCAATTCGATTATTTTCAAATCGATTCGTTTATTTTCCATTCTTTCGATTCGATTCGATTCAATTCGATTATTTTCAATTCGATTTGATTCTTTTCAATTCCACTCCATTCGATTCAATTCGAGTTTTTTCGAGTCGATTCGATTATTTTCGATTCGATTCATGTCAATTCAATTATTTTCGATTCTTTTCGAGTCGATTCGATTATTTTCGATTCTCTTCGATTTGATTTGATTCGATTTGATTCTTTTCGATTCGATTAGATTATTTTCAAATCGATTCAATTATTTTCCATTTTTTCGATTGGATTCGATTCATTTAGACTATTTTCGATTCGATTCGATTCTTTTCAATTCCATTCCATTTGATTCAATTCGACTTTTTTCGATTCAATTCGATTATTTTCGATTGGATTCATGTCAATTCAATTATTTTCGATTCTATTCGAGTCGATTCGATTATTTTCGATTCTTTTCGATATGATTTTATTCGAATTGAATCTTTTCGATTCAATTCGATTCTTTTTGATTTGGTTCGATTATTTTCAAATCGATTTGATTATAGTCGATTCTTTTCGATTCGATTCGATTCAATGCGATAATTTTCGATTCGATTCGATTCTTTGCGATTTGATTCAATTGTTTTCGAATCAATTCGTTTATTTTTGAATCTTTTCGATTCGATTCAATTCAATTCGATCATTTTCAATTCGATTAGATTCTTTTCGATTCGATTCGATTATTTTCAAATCGATTTGATTATTATCGATTCTTTTTGATTCGATTCAATTCGATCATTATCGATTCAATTCGATTCTTTTCGATTCGATTCCGTTGTTTTCAAATCGATTCGATTGTTTTCGATTCTTTTCGATTCGATTCGATTCAATTCCATCATTTTTGATTCGATTCGATTCGATTATTTTCGCTTCGATTCCATTTGTTTCGAATATTTTGTATTCTTTTCGATTCGGTTCGAGTATTTTCTATACGATTCAATTCTCTTCCATTCAATTCGATTCAATTCGATTATTTTCGATTCGATTCGATTCTTTTCAAATCGATTCAAATATTTTCAATTCTTTTCATTTGATTCGATTCAATTTGATCATTTTCGATTCGATTCGATTCTTTTCGATTCGATTCGATCATTTTCAAATCGATTCGATTATTTTCGATTCTTTTCATTCAAGTCGATTAAATTTGATCATTTTTGATTCGATTGGATTCCTTTTGATTCAATTCAATTATTTTCAAATCGATTCGATTCTTTTCGATTCTTTTCGAATCGATTCAATTCAATTCGATCAATTTTGATTCGTTTCGATTCTTTTTGATTCGATTCGATTCAATTCAATCATTTTCGATTCGATTCGATTCTTTGCGATTCGATTCGATTATTTTTCATTCTTTTCGATTCGATTCGATCCAATTCGATCATTTTCGATTCGATTCGTTCTTTTCGATTCAATTCGATTATTTTCGAATCGATTCGAATATTTTCGATTCTTTTCGATTCGATTAGATTCTTTTCGATTCGATTCGATTTTTTTCGAATCGATTCGATTATTTTCGATTCTTTTCGTTTCGATTCGATTCAATTCGATTGTTTTCGATTCAATTCGATTCTTTTCGATTCGCTTCGATTATTTTCAAATCGATTCGATTATTTTCCATTCTTTTCGATTCGATTCGATTCAATTCGATTATTTTCGATTCGATTTGATTCTTTTCAATTCCATTCCGTTCGATTCAGTTCGAGTTTTTTCGAGTCGATTCGATTATTTTCGATTCGATTCATGTCAATTCAATTATTTTCGATTCTTTTCGAGTCGATTCGATTATTTTCGATTCTCTTCGATTTGATTTGATTCGATTTGATTCTTTTCGATTCAATTCGATTCTTTTTGATTCAATTCGATTATTTTCAAATCGATTCGATTATTTTCGATTCTTTTCGATTCGATTCAATTAAATTAGAGTATTTTCGATTCAATTCGATTCTTTTCAATTCCATTCCATTTGATTCAATTTGACTTTTTTCGATTCGCTTCGATTATTTTCGATTCGATTCATGTCAATTCAATTATCTTCGATTCTATTCGAGTCGATTTGATTATTTTTGATTCTTTTCGATTTGATTTTATTCGATTCGATTCTTGTCGATTCTATTCAATTTTTTTTGAATCGATTCGATTATTTTCGATTCTTTTCCAATCAAGTCGATTCAATTCATTGTTTTCGATTCGATTCGATTCTTTTCTATTCGATTCGATTATTTTCAAATCGATTTGATTATTGTCGATTCTTTTCGATTCGATTTGACTCAATTCGATCATTTTCTATTTGATTCGATTTTTGTGATTTATTTGATTGTTTTCGAATCGATTCGTTTATTTTCGAATGTTTTCGAATCGATTCTAATCAATTCGATCAATTTCAATTCGTTTCAATTCTTTTCATTTCGATTAGATTATTTTTGAATCGATTCGATTATTTTCGATTCTTTTCATTCGATTCGATTCAATTAGAGTATTTTCGAATCGATTCGATTCTTTTCAATTCCATTCCATTTGATTCAATTCGACTTTTTTGGATTCGATTCGATTATTTTCGATTCGATTCATGTCAATTCAATTATTTTCGATTCTATTCGAGTCGATTCAATTATTTTCGATTCTTTTTGATTTGATTTTATTCGATTCGATTCTTGTCGATTCGATTCGATTTTTTTCAAATCGTTTCGATTATTTTCATTTCTTTTCCATTCGATTCGATTCAATTCATTGTTTTCGATTCGATTCAATTCTTTTCGATTCGATTCGATTATTTTCAAATCGATTTGATTATTGTCGATTCTTTTCAATTCGATTCGATTCAATTCGATCATTTTCGATTCGATTCGATTCTTTGCGATTTGATTCGATTGTTTTCGAATCGATTCGTTTATTTTTGAATCTTTTCGATTCGATTCGATTCAATTCGATCATTTCCGATTCAATTAGATTCTTTTAATTCGATTCAATTTTTTTCGAATCGATTCGATTATTTTCAATTCTTTTCGATTCGACTCAATTAAATTCGATTATTTTCGATTCAATTCGATTCTTTTCAATTCCATTCCATTTGATTCAATTCGACTTTTTTGGATTCGATTCGATTATTTTCGATTCGATTCATGTCAATTCAATTATTTTCGATTCTATTCGAGTCGATTCGATTATTTTCGATTCTTTTCGATTTGATTTTATTCGATTCGATTCTTGTCGATTCAATTCGATTTTTTTTCAATCGATTCGATTATTTTCGATTCTTTTCCATTCAATTCGATTCAATTCATTGTTTTCGATTCGATTCGATTCTTTTCGATTCGATTTGATTATTTTCAAATCGATTTGATTATTGTCGATTCTTTTCGATTCGATTCGACTCAATTCGATCATTTTCTATTTGATTCGATTTTTGCGATTTATTCGATTGTTTTCGAATCGATTCATTTATTTTCGATTGTTTTCGAATCGATTCTAATCAATTCGATCAATTACAATTCGTTTCAATTCTTTTCATTTCGATTAGATTATTATCGAATCGATTCAATTATTTTCGATTCTTTTCATTTGATTCGATTCAATTAGAGTATTTTCGATTCGATTCGATTCTTTTCAATTCCATTCCATTTGATTCAATTCGACTTTTTTGGATTCGATTCGATTATTTTCGATTCGATTCATGTCAATTCAATTATTTTCGATTCTATTCATGTCAATTCAATTATTTTCGATTCTATTCGAGTCGATTCGATTATTTTCGATTCTTTTCAATTTGATTTTATTCGATTCGATTCTTGTCGATTCGATTCGATTTTTTTCAAATCGATTCGATTATTTCAATTCTTTTCCATTCGATTCGATTCAATTCATTGTTTTCGATTCGATTCGATTCTTTTCGATTTGATTCGATTATTTTCAAATCGATTTGATTATTGTCGATCCTTTTCGATTCGATTCGATTCAATTCGATCATTTTCGATTCGATTCAATTCTTTGCAATTTGATTCGATTGTTTTCGAATCGATTCGTTTATTTTTGAATCTTTTCGATTTGATTCGATTCAATTTGATCATTATCGATTCGATTCGATTCTTTTCGATTCGATTCAGTTGTTTTCAAATCGATTCGATTGTTTTTGATTCTTTTCGATTCTATTCGATTCAATTCGATCATTTTTTATTCGATTCGATTCTTTTCAATTCCATTCCATTGGATTCAATTCGACTTTTTTCGATTCGATTCGATTATTTTCGATTCGATTCATGTCAATTCAATTATTTTTGATTCTATTCGAGTCGATTCAATTATTTTCGATTCTTTTCGATTTGATTTTATTCGATTCGATTCTTGTCGATTCGATTCGATTTTTTTCGAATCGATTCGATTATTTTCGATTCTTTTCCATTCGATTCGATTCAATTCATTGTTTTCGATTCGATTCGATTCTTTTCGATTCGATTCGATTATTTTCAAATCGATTTGATTATTGTCCATTCTTTTCGATTCAAATAGATTCAATTCGATCATTTTCGATTCGATTAGATTCTTTTCGATTCGATTCGATTTTTTTCGAATCGATTCGATTATTTTCAATTCTTTTCGATTCGATTCGATTCAATTCATTGTTTTCGATTCGATTCGATTCTTTTCGATTCGATACGATTATTTTCAAATCGATTTGATTATTGTCCATTCTTTTCGATTCGAATAGATTCAATTCGATCATTTTCAATTCGATTCGATTCTTTGTGATTTGATTCGATTGTTTTCAAATCGATTCGTTTATTTTTTAATCTTTTCGATTCGATTCGATTCAATTCGATCATTTTCGATTCGATTGGATTCTTTTCGATTCGATTCGATTTTTTCGAATCGATTCGATTATTTTCAATTCTTTTCTATTCGATTCAATTAAATTCGATTTTTTCGATTCAATTCGATTCTTTTCGTTTCGATTCATTTATTTTCAAATCGATTTGATTATTATCGATTCTTTTTGATTCGATTCGATTCAATTCGATCATTATCGATTCGATTCTTTTCGATTCGATTCAGTTGTTTTCAAATCGATTCGATTTTTTTCGATTCTTTTCGATTCAATTCGATTCAATTCGAGCATTTTTGATTCGATTCGATTCAATTCTTTTCAATTCCATTCCATTGGATTCAATTCGACTTTTTTCGAATCAATTCGATTATTTTCGATTCGATTCATGTCAATTCAATTATTTTCTATTCTATTCGAGTCGATTCGATTATTTTCGATTCTTTTCAATTTGATTTTATTCGATTCGATTCTTGTCGATTCGATTCAATTTTTTTCGAATCGATTCGATTATTTTCGATTCTTTTCCATTCGATTCGATTCAATTCATTGTTTTTGATTTGATTCGATTCTTTTCGATTCGATTCGATTATTTTCAAATCGATTTGATTATTGTCGATTCTTTTCGATTCGATTCGATTCAATTCGATCATTTTCGATTCGATTCGATTCTTTGCGATTTGATTCAATTGTTTTCGAATTGATTCATTTATTTTTGAATCTTTTCGATTCGATTCGATTCAATTTGATCATTTTCGATTCGATTAGATTCTTTTCGATTCGATTCGATTTTTTCGAATCGATTCGATTATTTTCAATTCTTTTTGATTCGATTCAATTAAATTCGATTTTTTTCGATTCAATTCGATTCTTTTCGATTCTATTCGATTATTTTCAAATCGATTTGATTATTATCGATTCTTTTCGATTCAATTCGATTCAATTCGATCATTATCGATTTGATTCGCATTCTTTTCGATTCGATTCAGTTGTTTTCAAATCGATTCGATTGTTTTCGATTCTTTTCGATTTTATTCGATTCAATTCGTTCATTTTTGATTCGATTCAATTCGATTATTTTCGCTTCGATTCCATTCATTTCAAATATTTTGTATTCTTTTCGATTCGGTTCGTGTATTTTCTATGCCATTCAATTCTCTTCCATTCAATACGATTCAATTCGGTTATTTTCGATTCGATTCGATTCTTTTCAAATCGATTCGAATATTTTCAATTCTTTTCATTCGATTCGATTCAATTTGATCATTTTCAATTCGATTCAATTCTTTTAGATTTGATTCATTCATTTTCAAATCGATTCGATTATTTTCGATTCTTTTCGATTCGATTAGATTCTTTTGGATTCGATTCGATTTTTTTCGAATCGATTCGATTATTTTCGATTCTTTTCGATTCGATTCGATTCAATTCGATTGTTTTCGATTCAATTCGATTTTTTTCGATTCGCTTCGATTATTTTCAAATCGATTCGATCACTTTCCATTCTTTTCGATTCGATTCAATTCAATTCGATTATTTTCGATTCGATTTGATTCTTTTCAATTCCATTCCATTCGATTCAATTCGAGTTTTTTCGAGTCGATTCGATTATTTTCAATTCTCTTCGATTTGATTTGATTCAATTTGATTATTTCGATTCAATTCGATTCTTTTCATTTCGATTCGATTATTTTCAAATCGATTTGATTATTATCGATTCTTTTCGATTCGATTCGATTCAATTCGATCATTATCGATTCGATTCGATTCTTTTCGATTCGATTCAGTTGTTTTCAAATCGATTCGATTATTTTCGATTCTTTTCGATTCGATATGATTCAATTCCATCATTTTTGATTCGATTCGATTCGATTATTTTCGCTTCGATTCCATTCGTTTCGAATATTTTGTATTCTTTTCGATTCGGTTCGAGTATTTTCTATACGATTCAATTCTCTTCCATTCAATTCGATTAAATTCGATTATTTTCAATTCGATTCGAATCTTTTCAAATCGATTCAAATATTTTCGATTCTTTTCATTCGATTCGATTGAATTTGATCATTTTCGATTCGATTCTTTTAGATTCGATTCGATCATTTTCAAATCGATTCGATTCTTTTCGATTCTTTTTATTCGATTGGATTAAATTTGATCATTTTCGATTCGATTCGATTCTTTTTGATTCGATTCAATTATTTTCAAATCGATTCGATTCTTTTCGATTCTTTTCGAATCGATTCAATTCAATTCGATCAATTTTGATTTGTTTCGATTCTTTTTGATTCGATTCAATTCAATTCAATCATATTCGATTCGTTTCGATTCTTTGCGATTCGATTCAATTATTTTCAAATCGATTCGATTATTTTTGATTCTTTTTGATTCGATTCGATCAAATTCGATCATTTTCGATTCGATTCGTTCTTTTCGATTCAATTCGATTATTTTCAAATCGATTCGTTTATTTTCCATTCTTTCGATTCGATTCGATTCAATTCGATTATTTTCAATTCGATTTGATTCTTTTCAATTCCACTCCATTCGATTCAATTCGAGTTTTTTCGAGTCGATTCGATTATTTTCGATTCGATTCATGTCAATTCAATTATTTTCGATTCTTTTCGAGTCGATTCGATTATTTTCGATTCTCTTCGATTTGATTTGATTCGATTTGATTCTTTTCGATTCGATTAGATTATTTTCAAATCGATTCAATTATTTTCCATTTTTTTGATTGGATTCGATTCATTTAGACTATTTTCGATTCGATTCGATTCTTTTCAATTCCATTCCATTTGATTCAATTCGACTTTTTTCGATTCAATTCGATTATTTTCGATTGGATTCATGTCAATTCAATTATTTTCGATTCTATTCGAGTCGATTCGATTATTTTCGATTCTTTTCGATATGATTTTATTCGAATTGAATCTTTTCGATTCAATTCGATTCTTTTTGATTTGGTTCGATTATTTTCAAATCGATTTGATTATAGTCGATTCTTTTCGATTCGATTCGATTCAATGCGATAATTTTCGATTCGATTCGATTCTTTGCGATTTGATTCAATTGTTTTCGAATCAATTCGTTTATTTTTGAATCTTTTCGATTCGATTCAATTCAATTCGATCATTTTCAATTCGATTAGATTCTTTTCGATTCGATTCGATTATTTTCAAATCGATTTGATTATTATCGATTCTTTTCGATTCGATTCAATTCGATCATTATCGATTCAATTCGATTCTTTTCGATTCGATTCCGTTGTTTTCAAATCGATTCGATTGTTTTCGATTCTTTTCGATTCGATTCGATTCAATTCCATCATTTTTGATTCGATTCGATTCGATTATTTTCGCTTCGATTCCATTTGTTTCGAATATTTTGTATTCTTTTCGATTCGGTTCGAGTATTTTCTATACGATTCAATTCTCTTCCATTCAATTCGATTCAATTCAATTATTTTCGATTCGATTCGATTCTTTTCAAATCGATTCAAATATTTTCAATTCTTTTCATTCGATTCGATTCAATTTGATCATTTTCGATTCGATTCGATTCTTTTCGATTCGATTCGATCATTTTCAAATCGATTCGATTATTTTCGATTCTTTTCATTCAAGTCGATTAAATTTGATCATTTTTGATTCGATTGGATTCCTTTTGATTCAATTCAATTATTTTCAAATCGATTCGATTCTTTTCGATTCTTTTCGAATCGATTCAATTCAATTCGATCAATTTTGATTCGTTTCGATTCTTTTTGATTCGATTCGATTCAATTCAATCATTTTCGATTCGATTCGATTCTTTGCGATTCGATTCGATTATTTTTCATTCTTTTCGATTCGATTCGATCCAATTCGATCATTTTCGATTCGATTCGTTCTTTTCGATTCAATTCGATTATTTTCGAATCGATTCGAATATTTTCGATTCTTTTCGATTCGATTAGATTCTTTTCGATTCGATTCGATTTTTTTCAAATCGATTCGATTATTTTCGATTCTTTTCGTTTCGATTCGATTCAATTTGATTGTTTTCGATTCAATTCGATTCTTTTCGATTCGCTTCGATTATTTTCAAATCGATTCGATTATTTTCCATTCTTTTCGATTCGATTCGATTCAATTCGATTATTTTCGATTCGATTTGATTCTTTTCAATTCCATTCCGTTCGATTCAGTTCGAGATTTTTCGAGTCGATTCGATTATTTTCGATTCGATTCATGTCAATTCAATTATTTTCGATTCTTTTCGAGTCGATTCGATTATTTTCGATTCTCTTCGATTTGATTTGATTCGATTTGATTCTTTTCGATTCAATTCGATTCTTTTTGATTCAATTCGATTATTTTCAAATCGATTCGATTATTTTCGATTCTTTTCGATTCGATTCAATTAAATTAGAGTATTTTCGATTCAATTCGATTCTTTTCAATTCCATTCCATTTGATTCAATTTGACTTTTTTCGATTCGCTTCGATTATTTTCGATTCGATTCATGTCAATTCAATTATTTTCGATTCTATTCGAGTCGATTCGATTATTTTTGATTCTTTTCGATTTGATTTTATTCGATTCGATTCTTGTCGATTCTATTCGATTTTTTTCGAATCGATTCGATTATTTTCAATTCTTTTCGATTCGACTCAATTAAATTCGATTATTTTCGATTCAATTCGATTCTTTTCAATTCCATTCCATTTGATTCAATTCGACTTTTTTGGATTCGATTCGATTATTTTCGATTCGATTCATGTCAATTCAATTATTTTCGATTCTATTCGAGTCGATTCGATTATTTTCGATTCTTTTCGATTTGATTTTATTCGATTCGATTCTTGTCGATTCAATTCGATTTTTTTTCAATCGATTCGATTATTTTCGATTCTTTTCCATTCAATTCGATTCAATTCATTGTTTTCGATTCGATTCGATTCTTTTCGATTCGATTTGATTATTTTCAAATCGATTTGATTATTGTCGATTCTTTTCGATTCGATTCGACTCAATTCGATCATTTTCTATTTGATTCGATTTTTGCGATTTATTCGATTGTTTTCGAATCGATTCATTTATTTTCGATTGTTTTCGAATCGATTCTAATCAATTCGATCAATTACAATTCGTTTCAATTCTTTTCATTTCGATTAGATTATTATCGAATCGATTCAATTATTTTCGATTCTTTTCATTTGATTCGATTCAATTAGAGTATTTTCGATTCGATTCGATTCTTTTCAATTCCATTCCATTTGATTCAATTCGACTTTTTTGGATTCGATTCGATTATTTTCGATTCGATTCATGTCAATTCAATTATTTTCGATTCTATTCATGTCAATTCAATTATTTTCGATTCTATTCGAGTCGATTCGATTATTTTCGATTCTTTTCAATTTGATTTTATTCGATTCGATTCTTGTCGATTCGATTCGATTTTTTTCAAATCGATTCGATTATTTCAATTCTTTTCCATTCGATTCGATTCAATTCATTGTTTTCGATTCGATTCGATTCTTTTCGATTTGATTCGATTATTTTCAAATCGATTTGATTATTGTCGATCCTTTTCGATTCGATTCGATTCAATTCGATCATTTTCGATTCGATTCAATTCTTTGCAATTTGATTCGATTGTTTTCGAATCGATTCGTTTATTTTTGAATCTTTTCGATTTGATTCGATTCAATTTGATCATTATCGATTCGATTCGATTCTTTTCGATTCGATTCAGTTGTTTTCAAATCGATTCGATTGTTTTTGATTCTTTTCGATTCTATTCGATTCAATTCGATCATTTTTTATTCGATTCGATTCTTTTCAATTCCATTCCATTGGATTCAATTCGACTTTTTTCGATTCGATTCGATTATTTTCGATTCGATTCATGTCAATTCAATTATTTTTGATTCTATTCGAGTCGATTCAATTATTTTCGATTCTTTTCGATTTGATTTTATTCGATTCGATTCTTGTCGATTCGATTCGATTTTTTTCGAATCGATTCGATTATTTTCGATTCTTTTCCATTCGATTCGATTCACTTCATTGTTTTCGATTCGATTCGATTCTTTTCGATTCGATTCGATTATTTTCAAATCGATTTGATTATTGTCCATTCTTTTCGATTCAAATAGATTCAATTCGATCATTTTCGATTCGATTAGATTCTTTTCGATTCGATTCGATTTTTTTCGAATCGATTCGATTATTTTCAATTCTTTTCGATTCGATTCGATTCAATTCATTGTTTTCGATTCGATTCGATTCTTTTCGAATCGATACGATTATTTTCAAATCGATTTGATTATTGTCCATTCTTTTCTATTCGAATAGATTCAATTCGATCATTTTCAATTCGATTCGATTCTTTGTGATTTGATTCGATTGTTTTCAAATCGATTCGTTTATTTTTTAATCTTTTCGATTCGATTCGATTCAATTCGATCATTTTCGATTCGATTGGATTCTTTTCGATTCGATTCGATTTTTTCGAATCGATTCGATTATTTTCAATTCTTTTCTATTCGATTCAATTAAATTCGATTTTTTCGATTCAATTCGATTCTTTTCGTTTCGATTCATTTATTTTCAAATCGATTTGATTATTATCGATTCTTTTTGATTCGATTCGATTCAATTCGATCATTATCGATTCGATTCTTTTCGATTCGATTCAGTTGTTTTCAAATCGATTCGATTTTTTTCGATTCTTTTCGATTCAATTCGATTCAATTCGAGCATTTTTGATTCGATTCGATTCAATTCTTTTCAATTCCATTCCATTGGATTCAATTCGACTTTTTTCGAATCAATTCAATTATTTTCGATTCGATTCATGTCAATTCAATTATTTTCTATTCTATTCGAGTCGATTCGATTATTTTCGATTCTTTTCAATTTGATTTTATTCGATTCGATTCTTGTCGATTCGATTCAATTTTTTTCGAATCGATTCGATTATTTTCGATTCTTTTCCATTCGATTCGATTCAATTCATTGTTTTTGATTTGATTCGATTCTTTTCGATTCGATTCGATTATTTTCAAATCGATTTGATTATTGTCGATTCTTTTCGATTCGATTCGATTCAATTCGATCATTTTCGATTCGATTCGATTCTTTGCGATTTGATTCAATTGTTTTCGAATTGATTCATTTATTTTTGAATCTTTTCGATTCGATTCGATTCAATTTGATCATTTTCGATTCGATTAGATTCTTTTCGATTCGATTCGATTTTTTCGAATCGATTCGATTATTTTCAATTCTTTTTGATTCGATTCAATTAAATTCGATTTTTTTCGATTCAATTCGATTCTTTTCGATTCTATTCGATTATTTTCAAATCGATTTGATTATTATCGATTCTTTTCGATTCAATTCGATTCAATTCGATCATTATCGATTTGATTCGCATTCTTTTCGATTCGATTCAGTTGTTTTCAAATCGATTCGATTGTTTTCGATTCTTTTCGATTTTATTCGATTCAATTCGTTCATTTTTGATTCGATTCAATTCGATTATTTTCGCTTCGATTCCATTCATTTCAAATATTTTGTATTCTTTTCGATTCGGTTCGTGTATTTTCTATGCCATTCAATTCTCTTCCATTCAATACGATTCAATTCGGTTATTTTCGATTCGATTCGATTCTTTTCAAATCGATTCGAATATTTTCAATTCTTTTCATTCGATTCGATTCAATTTGATCATTTTCAATTCGATTCAATTCTTTTAGATTTGATTCATTCATTTTCAAATCGATTCGATTATTTTCGATTCTTTTCGATTCGATTAGATTCTTTTGGATTCGATTCGATTTTTTTCGAATCGATTTGATTATTTTCGATTCTTTTCGATTCGATTCAATTCGATTGTTTTCGATTCAATTCGATTTTTTTCGATTCGCTTCGATTATTTTCAAATCGATTCGATCACTTTCCATTCTTTTCGATTCGATTCAATTCAATTCGATTATTTTCGATTCGATTTGATTCTTTTCAATTCCATTCCATTCGATTCAATTCGAGTTTTTTCGAGTCAATTCGATTATTTTCAATTCTCTTCGATTTGATTTGATTCAATTTGATTATTTCGATTCAATTCGATTCTTTTCATTTCGATTCGATTATTTTCAAATCGATTTGATTATTATCGATTCTTTTCGATTCGATTCGATTCAATTCGATCATTATCGATTCGATTCGATTCTTTTCGATTCGATTCAGTTGTTTTCAAATCGATTCGATTATTTTCGATTCTTTTCGATTCTATATGATTCAATTCCATCATTTTTGATTCGATTCGATTCGATTATTTTCGCTTCGATTCCATTCGTTTCAAATATTTTGTATTCTTTTCGATTCGGTTCGAGTATTTTCTATACGATTCAATTCTCTTCCATTCAATTCGATTAAATTCGATTATTTTCAATTCGATTCGAATCTTTTCAAATCGATTCAAATATTTTCGATTCTTTTCATTCGATTCGATTGAATTTGATCATTTTCGATTCGATTCTTTTAGATTCGATTCGATCATTTTCAAATCGATTCGATTCTTTTCGATTCTTTTTATTCGATTGGATTAAATTTGATCATTTTCGATTCGATTCGATTCTTTTTGATTCGATTCAATTATTTTCAAATCGATTCGATTCTTTTCGATTCTTTTCGAATCGATTCAATTCAATTCGATCAATTTTGATTTGTTTCGATTCTTTTTGATTCGATTCAATTCAATTCAATCATATTCGATTCGTTTCGATTCTTTGCGATTCGATTCAATTATTTTCAAATCGATTCGATTATTTTTGATTCTTTTTGATTCGATTCGATCAAATTCGATCATTTTCGATTCGATTCGTTCTTTTCGATTCAATTCGATTATTTTCAAATCGATTCGTTTATTTTCCATTCTTTCGATTCGATTCGATTCAATTCGATTATTTTCAATTCGATTTGATTCTTTTCAATTCCACTCCATTCGATTCAATTCGAGTTTTTTTGAGTCGATTCGATTATTTTCGATTCGATTCATGTCAATTCAATTATTTTCGATTCTTTTCGAGTCGATTCGATTATTTTCGATTCTCTTCGATTTGATTTGATTCGATTTGATTCTTTTCGATTCGATTAGATTATTTTCAAATCGATTCAATTATTTTCCATTTTTTCGATTGGATTCGATTCATTTAGACTATTTTCGATTCGATTCGATTCTTTTCAATTCCATTCCATTTGATTCAATTCGACTTTTTTCGATTCAATTCGATTATTTTCGATTGGATTCATGTCAATTCAATTATTTTCGATTCTATTCGAGTCGATTCGATTATTTTCGATTCTTTTCGATATGATTTTATTCGAATTGAATCTTTTCAATTCAATTCGATTCTTTTTGATTTGGTTCGATTATTTTCAAATCGATTTGATTATAGTCGATTCTTTTTGATTCGATTCGATTCAATGCGATAATTTTCGATTCGATTCGATTCTTTGCGATTTGATTCAATTGTTTTCGAATCAATTCGTTTATTTTTGAATCTTTTCGATTCGATTCAATTCAATTCGATCATTTTCAATTCGATTAGATTCTTTTCGATTCGATTCGATTTTTTTCGAATCGATTCAATTATTTTCAATTCTTTTCGATTCGATTCAATTAAATTCGATTTTTTTCGATTCAATTCGATTCTTTTCGATTCGATTCGTTTATTTTCAAATCGATTTGATTATTATCGATTCTTTTCAATTCGATTCGATTCAATTCGATCATTATCGATTTGATTCGATTCTTTTCGATTCGATTCAGTTGTATTCAAATCGATTCGATTGTTTTCGATTCTTTTCGATTCGATTCTATTCAATTCGATCATTTTTGATTTGATTCGATTCGATTCTTTTCAATTCCATTCCACTGGATTCAATTCGACTTTTTTCAATTCGATTCGATTATTTTCGATTCGATTCATGTCAATTCAATTATTTTCGATTCTATTCGAGTCGATTCGATTATTTTCGAATCTTTTCGATTTGATTTTATTCGATTCGATTCTTGTCGATTCAATTCGATTTTTTTCGAATCGATTCCATTATTTTCGATTCTTTTCCATTCGATTCGATTCATTTCATTGTTTTCGATTCGATTCGATTCTTTTCGATTCGATTCGATTATTTTCAAATCGATTTGATTATTGTCTATTCTTTTCGATTCGAATAGATTCAATTCGATCATTTTCGATTCGATTCGATTCTTTGAGATTTGATTTGATTGTTTTCGTATCGATTCGTTTATTTTTTAATCTTTTCAATTTGATTCGATTCAATTCGATCACTTTCGATTCGATTAGATTCTTTTCGATTCGATTCGATTTTTTTCGAATCGATTCGATTATTTTCAATTCTTTTCGATTCAATTCAATTAAATTCGATTTTTATCGATTCAATTCTTTTCGATTCTATTCGATCATTTTCAAATCGATTTGATTATTATCGATTCTTTTCGATTCGATTCGATTCAATTCGATCATTTTTGATTCGATTCGATGCGATTATTTTCGCTTCGATTCCATTCGTTTCGAATATTTTGTATTCTTTTCGATTCGGTTCGAGTATTTTCTATACGATTCAATTCTCTTCCATTCAATTCAATTCAATTCGATTATTTTTTATTCAATTCGATTTCTTTCAAATCGATTCGATTATTTTCGATTCTTTTCGATTCGATTCGATTCAATTCGATCATTTTTGATTCTACTCGATTCGATTATTTTCGCTTCGATTATATTCGTTTCGAATATTTTGTATTCTTTTCGATTCGGTTCGAGTATTTTCTATACGATTCAATTCTCTTCCATTCAATTATATTCAATTCGATTATTTTCAATTCGATTATTTTGAATATATTCGATTCGCTTCGATTATTTTCAAATCGATTCGATCACTTTCCATTCTTTTCGATTCGATTCAATTCAATTCAATTATTTTCGATTCGATTTGATTCTTTTCAATTCCATTCCATTCGATTCAATTCGAGTTTTTTCGAGTCGATTCGATTATTTTCGATTCTCTTCGATTTGATTTGATTCGATTTGATTATTTTGATTCAGTTCGATTCTTTTCGATTCGATTCGATTATTTTCAAATCGATTTGATTATTATCGATTCTTTTCGATTTGATTCGATTCAATTCGATCATTATCGATTTGATTCGATTCTTTTCGATTCGATTCAGTTGTTTTCAAATCGATTCGATTGTTTTCGATTCTTTTCGATTCGATTTGATTCAATTCCATCATTTTTGATTCTTTTAGAATCGATTCAATTCAATTCAATCAATTTTGATTTGTTTCGATTCGATTATTTTCGCTTCGATTCCATTTGTTTCGAATATTTTGTATTCCTTTCGATTCGGTTCGAGTATTTTCTATACGATTCAATTCTCTTCCATTCAATTCGATTCAATTCGATTATTTTCGATTCGATTCGATTCTTTTCAAATCGATTCGAATATTTTCAATTCTTTTCATTCGATTCGATTCAATTTGATCATTTTTGATTCGATTCGATTAGGTTAGGGTACGGGTTAGGTCAAGGGCTGGGTTAGGTTTAGGGTACGAGTTAGGGTAGGGTTAGGTTTAGGGTTAGTGTTAGGTTATGGGTTAGGCTTAGGGTACGGGTTAGGGTTAAGTTTAGGGTAGGATTAGCGTTAGGAGTAGGGTACGAGTTAGGGTTAGGTTTAGGGTTAGGGTTAGGGTTAGAGTACGGGTTTGGGATCGTGTTAGGGTACGGGTTAGGTTTACTGTTTGGGTACGGGTTAGGAAAGTGTTATGTTTAGGGTTAGGGTTTAGGGTTATAGATAGGGTTACGCTATGGGTAGGGTTAGGAAACGGGTAAGGGTTAGGGTTATTGTTCGGGTTAGGGTGAGTGTACGGGTTAGGGTTAGGTTAGGGTTAGGGTTAGTTTTTGGGTTACGATACGGGTTAGTGTTAAGGTTGGGGTATGGGATAGGGTTAGTGTACGTGTTAGGTCTATGGTTAGGTTTAAGTTTAGTGTGTGGGTTAGGGTTAGGGTTAGTGGACGTGTTAGGGTTAGGGTTTGGTTACGGGTTAGCTTTACGTTTAGGGTTAGGGTACGGGTGAGGCTTAGGGTTAGGCTTAGGTTACGGTTTAGAGTTAAGGTTTACAGAGTACGGGTTAGGTTTAGGTCAGGGTTAGGTTTAGGGTTAGGGTTAGGGTACCGGTTAGGGTTAGTGTACGGGTTGGGGTAATGGTTAGGGTTAGGGTTAGGGTTAGGGTTAGCGTTATAGTACGGGTTAGGGTTAGAGTTAGGGTTAGGTGTAGGGTTAGAGTACGGGTTATGGTTAGTGTTAGGGTTAGGGTTAGTGTTAGAGTACGGGTTAGGTTTAGAGTACGGGTTAGGGTAAGGTTTAGAGTTGGGGTTAGGGTTAGAACGGGTTAGGGTTAGTGTTAGGGTTATGGTTAGGGTTAGTGTACGGATAGGGTTAGGGTTAGGGTTAGGGTACGGGTTAGGGTTAGGTTTAAGATAGGGGATAGGGTTAGTGTACGGGTTAAGTTTAGGGTTAGGGTTAGGTTTAGGTGACGGGTTAGGGTTAGGGAAGGGTTTAGGGTTAGGTTTAGGTGCGGGTTAGGGTTAGGGTTCGGGTTTGGGTTAGTGTACGGGTTAGGGTTAGAGTTAGGGTTAGGGTTAGGGTTAGGGTTAGGGTTAGTGTTAGGGTTACGGTACGGGTTAGGGTTAAGGTTAGTGTACGGGATAGGGTTAGTGTACGTGTTAGGTCTAGGGTTAGGGTGAGGTTTAGTGTGTGGGTTAGGGTTAGGGTTAGGGTACGGATTAGGTTTACAATACGGGTTAGGCTTAGGGTGAAGGTTAGGGTTAGGGTTAGAGTACGGTTAGGGTTAGGGTTAGGTTTTGAGTTAGGTTTAGAGTATGGGTTAGGGTTAGGGTTAGGGTTAGGTTACGGGTTAGGTTTAGGGTTAGGGTTAGTGTTAAGTTTAGGGTGCAGTTTAGGGTTAGGGTTAGGGTTACAGTACGGGTTTGGGTTAGTGTTAGGGTACGGGTTAGGTTTACCGTTTGGGTATGGGTTAGGGTAAGGGTTAGGGTTTGGGTTAGGGTTAGGCTACGGGTAGGGTTAGGGTACGGGTTATGGTTAGGGGTATGGTTTGGGTTAGGGTTAGAGTTAGGGTTTGGGTTAGGGTTAGGGTTAGTGTTAGGGTTACGGTACAGTTTACGGTTAAGGTTAGGGTACGGGATAGGGTTAGTGTACGTGTTAGGTCTAGGGTTAGTGTTAGGTTTAGTGTGCGGGTTAGGGTTAGGGTTAGGGTACGTGTTAGGTTTAGGGGTTGGGTACGGGTTAGCGTTACATTTAGGTTAGGGTACGGGTTAGGTTTAGGGTTAGGTTTAGGGTACAGTTTAGGGTTAGGGTACGGGTTAGGGTCAGGGTTAGGGTTAGGTTTAGGTTTAGGGTTAGAGTACGGGTTAGGGTTAGGGTTACGGTGAGGGTAGGGTTAGGGTTAGGGTACGAGTTAGGGTTTGTGTTAAGGTTAGGGTTAGAGTACGGGTTTGGGTTAGTGTTAGGGTACGGGTTAGGTTTACCGTTTGGGAACGGGTTAGGGTAAGGTTTAGGGTTAGGTTTAGCATTAGGAGTAAGGGTTAGAGTTAGAGTTAGGCTACGGGATAGTGTTAGAGTACGGGTTAGGGTTAGTGTTAGGGTTAGTGTTAGTGTTAGAGTATGGGTTTGGGTTAGAGTACGGGTTAGGGTTAGGTTTAGGTTTAGGGTTAGGTTAGAGTACAGGTTAGGGTTAGTGTTAGGGTTAGGGTTATGTTTAGTGTACGGATCATGTTAGGGTTAGGGCTATGGTTAGGGTACAGGTTAGGGTTAGGTTTAGGGTACGGGATAAGGTTAGCGTATGGGTTAAATTTACGGTTAGGGTTAGGTTTAGGTTACGGGTTAGGGTTAGGTAAGTGTTAGGGTTAGGTTTAGGTGAGGGTTAGGGTTATGGTTAGGGTATGGGTTAGGTTTAGTTTTAGGGTCAGGGTTAGCGTTAGGGATAGGGTTATTGGACGGTTTAGGGTTAGGGTTGGAGTTAGGGTACGGGTTAGTTTTAGGGTTAGGTTACGGGTCTTGGTTACATTTAAGGTTAGGGTTATGTTTAGGGTATCGGTTAGGGTTAGGGTACGGGTAAGCGTTATGGTTAGGGTTAGGGTTAGGTTTAGGTTTAGGGTGTGGGTTAGGTTTAGGGTTAGGGTTAGGGTTAGGGTTAGTGCAGGGTATCAGTTATGGTTACTGTTAGAGTTTGGGTGCGGGTTAGGTTTAGGGTTAGGGTACGGGATAGGTTTGGATATGGGTTATGTCAAAGGTTAGGGTTAGGTTTACGGTACGGGTTAGGGTTAGGGTTAGGGTCCGGGATGGGTTAGGGTTAGGGTATGAGTTAGGGTTAGAGTTAGTTTTAGGGTACGGGTTATGTTTAGGGTTAGGTTTAGGGTACGGTTTAGGTTTAGGGTATGGGTTAAGATTAGGGTTAGATTCAGGGTTAGGTTTCGTGTTAGGGTACGAGTTAGTGTTAGGGTTAGGGTATGGGATAGGGTTAGGGTTAGGTTTAGTGTGCGGGTTAGGGGTTAGGTTAGGGTACGTGTTAGGGTTAGGTGTTGGGTACGGGTTAGCGTTACATATAGGTTAGGGTACGGGTTAGGTTTAGGTTTAGGGTTAGGTTTAGGTTACGGGTTAGGGTTAGGGTGCGGGAGAGGGTTAGGGTTAGTTTTAGTGTTAGGGTACGGTTTAGGTTTAGGGTTGTGGTTAGGGTACTGGTTAGTTTTAGGGTTAGGGTACGGGTTAGGGTTACGGTTGGGGTTAGGGTACGGGTTAGTTTTAGGGTTAGGGTACGGGTTAAGGTTACGGTTAACGTTAGGGTTAGGGTTAGAGTATGGGTTAGGGTTAGGTTACGGTTAAGGGTTATGGTTTGGGTTAGGGTTAGTGTTAAGTTTAGGGTGCGGGTTAAGGTTAGGTTTAGTGTTAGGGTTAGGGTTAGAGTACGGGTTTGGTTTAGTTTTAGGGTACAGGTTAGGTTTACCGTTCGGGTATGTGTTAGGGTAAGGGTTAGGGTTAGGGTTAGGGTTAGAATTAGGGTTAGGCTACGGGTAGGGTTAAGGTACGGGTTAGGGTTAGGGTTCGGGTTAGGGTTAGTGTACGGGTTAGGGTTAGAGTTAGGGTTAGGGTTAGGGTTAGGGTTATTGTTAGCGTTGCGGTACGGGTTAGGGTTAAGGTTAGGGTACGGGATAGGGTTAGTGTACGTTTTATGTCTAGGGTTAGGGTTAGGTTTAGTGTTTGGGTTAGGGTTAGGGTTAGGGTATGGGTTAGGGTTACAGTACAGGTTATTGTTAGGGTGAAGGTTAGGGTTAGGGTTAGAGTACGGTTAGGGTTAGGGTTAGGTTTTGAGTTAGGTTTAGAACACGGTTTAGGGTTAGGATTAGGGTTAGGGTTAAGGTTAGGGTACGGGTTAGGTTTAGGGTTAGGGTTAGTGTTAAGTTTAGGGTCCGTTTTAGGGCTAGGGTTAGGGTTACAGTACGGGTTTGGGTTAGTGTTAGGCTACGGGTTAGGTTTACCGTTTGGGTATGGGTTAGGGTAAGGGTTAGGGTTAGGGTTAGGGTTAGAGTTAGGTTTAGGCTACGGGTAGGGTTAGGGTACGGGTTAGCGTTAAGGTTAGTGTTCGGGTTAGGGTTAGTGTACGGGTTAGGGTTAGAGTTATGGTTAGGGTTAGGTTTAGTGTTAGGTTTATGGTATGGGTTACGGTTAAGGTTAGGGTACGGAATAGGGTTAGTGTACGTGTTAGGTCTAGGGTTAGGGTTAGGTTTAGTGTGCGGGTTAGGGTTAGGGATAGGGTACGTGTTAGGGTTAGGGGTTGGGTACGGGTTAGCGTTACGTTTAGGTTAGGGTACGGGTTAGGTTTAGGGTTAGGTTTAGGGTACGGTTTAGGGTTAGGGTATGGGTTAGGGTCAGGGTTAGGGTTAGGTTTAGGGTTAGGGTACGGGTTAGGGTTAGGGTTAGGGTCAGGGTAGGGTTAGGGTTAGGGTCAGGGTAGGGTTAGGATTAGGGTACGAGTTAGGGTTTGTGTTAAGGTTAGGGTTAGAGTACGGGTTTGGCTTAGTGTTAGGGTACGGGTTAGGTTTACCGTTTGGGTACGGGTTAGGGTAAGGTTTAGGGTTAGGTTTAGCATTAGGGGTTAGGGTTAGAGTTAGGGTTAAGCTACGGGATAAGGTTAGAGTACGGGTTAGGGTTAGTGTTAGGGTTAGGGTTAGTGTTAGAGTCTGGGTTAGGGTTAGATTACGGGTTAGGGTTAGGTTTAGGTTTAGGGTTAGGTTAGAGTACAGGTTAGGGTTAGTGTTAGTGTTAGGGTTATGGTTAGTGTACAGATCATGTTAGGGTTAGGGCTAGGGTTAGGGTACGGGTTAGGGTTAGGTTTAGGGTACGGGATAGGGTTAGCGTACAGGTTAAGTTTAGGGTTAGGGTTAGGTTTAGGTTATGGGTTAGGGTTAGGTAAGTGTTAGGGTTAGGTTTAGGTGAGGGTTAGGGTTAGGGTTAGGGTACGGGTAAGGTTTAGTTTTAGGGTCAGAGTTAGCGTTAGGGATAGGGTTATGGGACGGGTTAGGGTTAGGGTTGGAGTTAGGGTACGGGTTAGTTTTAGGGTTAGGTTACGGGCAGGGTTACGTTTAAGTTTAGGGTTATGGTAAGGGTATGGTTTAGGGTTAGGGTACGGGTAAGGTTTATGGTTAGGGTTAGGGTTAGGTTTAGGTTTAGGGTGTGGGTTATGTTGAGGGTTAGAGTTAGGGTTAGGGTTAGCGCAGGGTATGGGTTATGGTTACTGTTAGAGTTTGGGTACGGGTTAGGGTTAGGGTTAGGGTACGGGATAGGTTTGGATATGGGTTAGGTCAAGGGTTAGGGTTAGGTTTACATTACGGGTTAGGGTTAGGTTTAGGTTTAGGGTTAGGTTTAGGGTATGGGTTAGGGGTAGGTTTAGGGTACGTGTTAGGGTTAGGGGAGGGTACGTGTTAGTGTTACGTTTAGGTTAGGGTACGTGTTAGGTTTAGGGTTAGGTTTAGGGTACGGTTTAGGTTTAGGATACGGGTTAGAGTCAGGGTTTGGGTTAGGTTTAAGGTTAGGGTTAGGGTTAGGGTACGGGTTACGGTTAGGGTTAGGGTCAGGGTAGGGTTAGGGTTAGGTTACGAGTTAGGGTTAGGGTTACTGTTAGAGTACGGGTTTGGGTTAGTGTTAGGGTACGGGTTAGGTTTAAAGTTTGGGTACGGGTTAGGGTAAGTTTTAGGGTTAGGTTTAGGGTTAGAGGTTAGGATTAGAGTTAGGTTTAGGCTATGGGATAGGGTTAGAGTACGGGTTACGGTTAGTGTTAGGGTTACGGTTAGTGTTAGAGTGTGGGTTAGGCTTAGAGTACGGGTTAGGGTTAGGGTTAGGGTACGTGTTAGGTTTAGGGTTAGGTTTAGGGTACGGTTTATATTTAGGGTACGGGTTAATGTTAGGGTTAGATTCAGGGTTATGTTTAGTGTTAGGGTATGAGTTAGGGTTAGGGTTAGGTTACGGGATAGGGTTAGGGTTATGGTACGGGTTAGTGTTACAGTATGGGTTAGGGTTAGGGTGAGGGTTAGTTTTAGGGTTATAGTACGGTTAGGGTTAGGGTTAGGTTTAGGGTTAGTTTTAGAGTACGGGTTAGGGTTAGTGTTAGGGTTAGTGTTAGGTTTAGGGTTAGGGTTAGGGTACGGGTACGGGTTAGGTTTAGGGTTAGAGTACGGTGTAGGGTTAATGTTAGGTTTAGTGTTAGGGGTAATGTACAGGTTAGGCTTAGGGTTAGGTTTAGGGTTAGGATACGGGTTAGGGTTAGGTTTAGTGTACGGGACAGGGTTAGCGTACGGGGTAAGTTTAGGTTTAGGGTTAGGTTTAGGTTACGGGTTAGGGTTAGGTTGCGGGTTAGGGTTAGGGTTAGGATTAGTGTAAGGGTTAGGGTTAGGTTTAGGGTCAGGGTTAGGGTTAGTGTTAGTGTTAGGTTACGGGTTAGGGTTAGGGTTGGGGTTAGGGTACGGGTTAGGTTTAGGGTCAGGGTACGGGTTAGGGTTACGGTTAAAGTTAGGGTTAGGGTTAGGGTATGGGTTAGGGTTAGGTTACGGTTAAGGGTTATGGTTTGGGTTAGGTTTAGTGTTAAGTTTAGGGTGTTGGTTAGGGTTAGGGTTAGGGTTAGAGTACGGGTTTGGGTTAGTGTTATGGTACGGGTTAGGTTTACCGTTTGGGTTTGGGTTAGGGTAAGGTTTAGGGTTAGGGTTAGGGTTAGAGTTAGGGTTAGGCTACGGGTAGGGTTAGGGTACATGTCAGGGTTAGGGTTAGGGTTCGGGTTAGGGTTAGTGTACCGGTTAGTGTTAGAGTTAGGGTTAGGGTTAGGGTTAGTGATAGGGTTACGGTACGGGTTATGGTTAAGGTTAGGGTACGGGATAGGGTTAGTGTACGTGTTAGGTCTAGGGTTAGGGTTAGGTTTAGTGTTTGGTTTAGGGTTAGGGTTAGGGTACGTGTTAGGTTTAGGGTTAGGGTTAGGGTTAGAGTACGGGTTAGTGTTAGTGTTAGGGTTAGGGTAAGGGATACGTTTAAGGTTAGGGTACGGTTTAGGGTTAGGTTTAGGGTTAGGGTTAGAGTACAGGGTAGGGTTAGTGTTAGGGTTAGGGTTAGGTTTAATGTACGGGTTAGGCTTAGGGTTAGGTTAGGGTTAGGTTACGGATTAGGGTTAGGTTTAGGGTACGGGATAGGGTTAGCGTACGGGTTATGTTTAGGGTTAGGTTTAGGTTTAGGTTACGGGTTAGGGTTAGGGTACGGATTAGGGTTAGGTTTAGGGTGCCGGATGGGTTTAGGGTTAGGGTTAGTGTACTGGTTAGGGTTATTTTTAGGGTCAGGGTTAGGGTTACGGTTACTGCTGGGTATGGGTTAGGGTTAGTGTTGGGGTTAGGGTACCGGTTAGTTTTAGGATTAGGGTACGGGTTAAGGTTACGGTTATAGTTAGGGTTAGGGTTAGGGTTAGGATATGGTTAAGGGTTATGTTTAGGCTTAGGGTGAGGGTTACGTTTAGGATGCGGTTCAGGGTTAGGGTTAGGGTTAGGGTTAGCGTTATATTACGGGTTAGGGTTAGAGTTATGGTTAGTGTATGGGTTAGGTTTAGGGTACGGGTTAGGGTTAGGATTAGGGTCAGTGTTAGGGCTAGGGTTAGGGTACGATTTAGGGTTAGGGTTAGGTTTAGGGTAAGGGTTAGTTTTAGGGTTTGGGTTAGTGTACGGGTTAGGTTTAGTGTACGGGTTAGGGTTAGGGTTATGATACGGGTTAGGGTTGCAGTACGGGTAGTTTTAGGGTGAGAGTTAGTGTTAGGGTTAGAGTATGGTTAGGGTTAGGGTCAGGGTTAGGGTTAGTGTACGGGTTAGTTTTAGGGTTAGGGTATGGGCTAGGGTTAGGGTTATGGTACGGGTTAGGGTTACAGTATGGGTGAGTGTTAGGGTGAGGGTTAGGGTTAGGTTTAGAGTACGGTTAAGGTTAGGGTTAGGGTTAGAGTACGGGTTAGGTTTAGTGTTAGGGTTAGGGTTAGGGTTAGGGTTAGGTTTAGAGTACGGGGTAGGTTTAGTGTTAGGGTTAGGGTTAGGGTTAATTTATGGGTTAGGCTTAGGGTTAGGTTTAGGTTTAGGTTAAGAGTTAGGGTTAGGTTTAGGGTACGGGATAGGCTTAGCGTACAGGTTAAGTTTAGGGTTAGGGTTAGGTTTAGGTTACGGGTATGGTTAGGGTACGGGTTAGGTATAGGTTTAGGGTGCGGGTTAGGGTTAGGGTTAGTGTAAGGGTTAGGGTTAGGTTTAGGGTCAGGGTTAGGGTTAGGGTTAGTGTTAGGGTACGTGTTTGTTTTAGGGTTAGTGTACGGGTTAGGGTTAGGTTTACGGTTTGGGTGAGGTTTAGAGTACAGGTTAGGATTAGTGTAAGGTTTAGGGTTACTGTACAGATAGGGTTAGGGTTAGGGTTAGGGTACGGTTTAGGGTTGGGTTTAGGGTACGGAATAGGGTTAGTGTACGGGTTAGTTTAGGGTTAGGGTTAGATTTAGGTTACGGGTTATGGTTAGGGTACGTGTTTGGGTTAGGTTTAGGTGCGGGTTAGGGTTAGGGTTAGGTTACGGGTTAGGGTTAGAGTACGGGTTAGGGTAGGTTTAGGGTGCAGGTTAGGGTTAGTTTTAGGATTAGTGTAAGGGTTAGGGTTAGATTTAGTGTCAGTGTTAGGGTTAGGGTTAGTGTTAGCGTACGTGTCAGTGTTAGGGTTAGGGTTAGTGTTAGCGTACGGGTTAGGGTTAGGGCTGGGGTTTGGGTACAGTTTAGTTTTAGGGTTAGGGTACGCGTTAGGGTTACAGTTAAGGTTAGTGTTAAGTTTAGGATATGGGTTAGGGTTAGATTACGGTTAAGGGTTATGGTTTGGGTTAGGGTTAGGGTTAACTTTAGGGTGCGGGTTAGGGTTAGGGTCAGGGTTAGGGTTAGGTTTAGGGTACGGTTTTGGGTTAGTGTTAGGGTACGGGTTATGTTTACCGTTTGGGTACGGGTTAGGGTAAGGTTTAGGGTTAGGGTTAGGTTTAGGGTTAGTGTTATGGTTACGGTACGGTTTAGGGTTAAGTTTGGGTTACGGGATAGGGTTAGTGTACGTGTTAGGTCTAGGGTTAGGGTGAGGTTTAGATGCGGGTTAGGGTTAGGGTTAGCGTTAGGTTACGTGTTAGGGTTAAGGTTTGGGTACTGGTTATCGTTATGTTTAGGGTTAGGGTACGGTTTAGGTTTAGGGTTAGGGTTAGGGTACAGTTTAGGATTAGGGTACGGGTTAGCGTTAGGGTTAGGGTCAGGGTTAGGGTTAGGTTTAGGGTTAGGGTTAGAGTTAGGGTACGGATTAGGGTTACTGTACGGTTTAGGGTTAGGGTTAGTGTTAGGGTTATAGTATGTGTTAGGTTTAGAGTTAGGGTTAGGTTTAGGGTTAGAGTACGGGTTAGGGTTAGTGTTAGGGTTAGGGATAGTGTTAGGGTACAGGTTAGGGTTAGAGTAGGGGTTAGGGTTTGGTTTAGGGTTAGGGTTAGAGTACGGGTTAGGGTTAGTGTTAGTTTAGGGTTAGGGTTAGGTTTAGTTTTAGTGTACGGATAGGGTTAGGGTTATGGTTAGGGTTAGTGTACGGGTTAGGGTTAGGTTTAGGGTACGGGTTTGGGTTAGGTTTAGGATTAGGGTACAGGTTAGGTTTAGGGTACGTGTTAGGGTTAGGGTTAGGGTCAGGATTAGGCTTAGGGTTAGGGTACGAGTTAGGGTTAGGGTTAGGGTACGGGTTAGGGTTAGGGTTATGGTACGGGTTTGGGTTACAGTACGGGTTAGGGTTAGGGTGAGGGTTAGTGTTAGGGTTAGAGTACGGTTATGGTTAGGGTTAGGGTTAGGGTGAGAGAACGGTTTAGGGTTAATGTTAGGGTTAGGATTAGGGTTAGGTTTAGGGTTAGGCTACAATTTAGGGTTAGGGTTAGTGTTAGAGTACGGGGTAGGGTTAGTGTTAGGGTTAGGGTTAATGTACTGGTTAGGCTTAGGGTTAGGTTTAGGGTTAGGATACGGGTTAGGGTTAGGTTTAGGTTACGGGATAGGGTTAGCGTACGGATTAAGTTTAGGTTTAGGTTTAGGTTTAGATTACGGGTTAGGGTACGGGTTAGTGTTAGGTTTAGGGTGCGGGTAGTGTTAGGGCTAGTTAAGGGTTAGTGTTAGGTTTAGGGTCAGGGTTAGGGTTAGGGTTAGTGTTAGGGTACGGGTTAGGGTTAGGGTTGTGGTTAGGTTACTGGTTAGTTTTAGGGTTAGGGTACAGTTTAGGGTTAAAGTTAAGGTTAGGGTTAGGGTTGGGGTATGGGTTAGGTTTAGGTTACGGTTAAGGGTTATGGTTTGGGTTATGGGTTAGGTTTAAGTTTAGGGTGCGGGTTAGAGTTAGAGTTAGGGTTAGAGTACCCGTTTGGGTTAGTGTTAGGGTACGGGTTAGGTTAACCGTTTGGGTACGTGTTAGGGTAAGGGTTAGGGTTAGGGTTAGGGTTAGGGGTTAGGGTTAGAGTTAGGGTTAGGCTACGGGTAGGTTTAGGGTACGGGTTAGGATTAGGGTTCGGGTTAGGGTTAGTGTACGATTTAGGGTTAGGGTTAGGGTTTGGTTTAGGTTTAGGGTTAGTGTTAGGGTTACGGTACGGGTTAGGGTTAAGGTTATGGTACGGGATAGGTTTAGTGTACGTGTTAGGTCTAGGGCTAGGTTTAGGTTTAGTGTGCGGGTTAGGGTTAGGGTTAGGGTACGTGTTAGGGTTAGGGTTTGGGTATGGGTTTGGGTTACTTTTAGGGTTAGGGTACGGGTTAGGTTTAGGGTTAGGGTAAGGGTTAGTGTTAGGGTACGGGTTAGGGTTAGAGTACGGGTTAGGGTTAGGTTTATGGTTAGGTTTAAGTTAGAGTACGGGTTAGGGTTTGTGTTAGGGTTAGGCTTAGGGTTAGTGTACGGATAGGATTAGGGTTAGGATGTGGTTTAGGGTACGGGTTAGGGTTAGGTTTAGGGTACGGGATAGGGTTAGTGTATGGCTTAAGTTTAGGGTTAGCGTTAGGTTTAGTTTACGGGTTAGGGTTAGGGTACGTATTAGGGTTAGGTTTAGGTGCGGGTTAGGGCTAGGGTACGGGTTAGGGTTAGGTTTAGGGTCAGGGTTAGGGTTAGGGATAGGGTTATGGTATGGGTTAGGGTTAGGGTTGGGGTTAGTGTACGGGTTAGATTTAGGATTAGTGTACGGGTTAGGGTAACGGTTAAGGTTAGGGTTAGGGTTAGGGTATGGGTTAGGGTTAGGGTTAGGTACGGGTAAGGGTTATGGTTAGGGTTAGGTTTAGGTTTAGGGTGCTGGTTAGGCTTAGGTTTAGAGTTAGTGTTAGCGCTAGGGTATGGGTTCGGGTTTCGGTTAGAGATTGGGTACGCGTTAGGGTTAGGGTAGGGTACGAGATAGGGTTGAGTACGGGTTAGATCAAGGGTTAGGGTTAGGTTTAGTGTACTGGTTAGGGTTAGAATTAGGTTTAGGGTTAGGGTTAGGGTATGGGTTAGGTTTAGGGTACGGGTTAGGGTTAGGTTTAGGGTCAGGGTTAGGGTTAGGTTTAGGGTACGAGTTAGGGATAGGGTTAGGTTTAGGGTACGGGTTAGGGTTAGGTTATGGGTTAGGTTTAGGTTACGGGTTACGGTTAGTGTTAGGTCAGGATTACGGTTAGGGTATGAGTAGGGTTAGGGTTAGAGTACGGGTTAGGGTTAGGGTTATGTTACGGGTTAGGGATACAGTATGGGTTAGGTTTAGGTTGAGGCTCTGGGTTAGGGTTAGAGTACGGTTAGTTTTAGGGTTAGGTTTAGGGTTAGAGTACGGGTTACGGTTAGTGTTAGATTTAGGGAAAGGGTTATGTTTAGGGTTAGGGCACGGGTTAGGGTTAGGGTTAAGGTTAGGGTTAGGGTTAGAGTACGGGGTAGGTTTAGTGTGAGGCTTAGGGTTAGGGTTAATGTACGTGTTAGGCTTAGGGTTAGGTTTAAGGTTAGGTTACGGGTTAGCGTTAGGGTACTGGTAAGGGTTAGGTTAGGGTGCGGGTTAGGGTTAGGGTTAGGGTTAGTGTATGGGATAGGGTTAGGTTGAGGGTCAGATTTATGGTTAGGGTTAGTGTTAGGGTATGGGTTAGGGTTAGGGTTGGGGTTAGGGTATGGGTTAGTTTTAGGGTTAGGGAACAGGTTATGGTTACGGTTAAAGTTAGGGTTAGGGTTAGGGTACAGGTTAGGGTTAGATTTAGGGAACGGGATAGGGTTAGTGTACGGGTTAAGTTTAGGGTTAGGGTTAGGTTTAGGTTACGGGTTAGGTTTAGTGTACGGGTTAGGATTAGGTTTAGGTGCGGGTTAGGGTCAGGGTATGGGTTAGGTTTAGGTTTAGCTCAGGGTCAGGGTTAGAAATAGGGTTATGGTACGTGTTAAGGTTAGGGTTGGGGTTAGGTACGGGTTAGTTTTAGGGTTAGGGTACGGGTTAGGGTTACGGTTAAGGTTAGGGTTAGTGTAGGGTATGCGTTAGGGTTATGGTACTGGATAGGGTTGGCTACGGGTTAGGTCAAGGGTTACGGTTAGTTTTACGGTACGGGTTAGGGTTAGGGTTATGTTTAGGGTTGGGTTAGGTATGGGTTAGGTTTAGGTTACGGGTTAGGGTATTGGTTAGGGTCAGGGTTACGGTTAGGGTTAGGGTAAGAATTATGGTAAGGGTTAGGTTTAGTGTACTGGTTAGGGTTAGGGTTAGGGTTAGGGTACGGGTTAGGTTTAGGTTACGAGTTAGGGTTAGTGTTAGGGTCAGTGTTAGGGTTAGGGAACGGGTTAGGGTTAGGGTTAGGGTACGGGTTCGGTTTAGGGTTATGTTACGGGTTAGGGTTACAGTACGGTTTAGGGTTAGGGTGAGGGTTAGAGTTAGGGTTAGAGTACGAGTTAGGGTACGGTACGGGTTAGGGTTAAGGTTATGGTATGGGATAGGTTTAGTGTACGTGTTAGGTCTAGGGTTAAGTTTAGGTTTAGTGTGCATGTTAGGGTGAGGGTTAGGGTTACGGTTAAGGTTAGGGTTAGGGTTAGGGTATGGGTTAGCGTTAGGGTACGGGTAAGGGTTATGGTTTAGTGTTAGGGTTAGGGTTAGGGTTAGGGTTATGTTTAGAGTACGGGTTAGTGGTAGTGTTAGGGTTAGGGTAAGGGTTAGGGTTAGGGTACGGTTTAGGATTAGGGTTAGGGTTAGGGTTAGAGTACGGGGTAGGGTTAGTGTTAGGGTTAGAGTTAGGTTTAATGTACAGTTTAGGCTTAGGGTTAGGTTTAGGGTTAGGTTACGGGTGAGGGTTAGGTTTAGGGTACGTGATAGGGTTAGCGTACGGGTTAAGTTTAGGGTTAGGTTTAGGTTTAGGTTACGGGTTAGGTTTAGGGTACGGATTAGGGTTAGATTTAGGGTGCCGGTTGGGGTTAGGGTTAGGGTTAGTGTATTGTTTAGGGTTATTTTTAGGGTCAGGATTAGGGTTAGGGTTACTGTTAGGGTATGGGTTAGGGTTAGGGTTGGGGTTAGGGTATGGGTTAGTTTTAGGGTTAGGGTACGGTTTAGGGTTACGGTTATAGTTAGGGTTAGGGTTAGGGTGTGGGTTAGGGTTAGGATACGGTTAAGGGTTATGCTTAGGCTTACGGTGGGGGTTAAGTTTAGGGTGCGGTTTAGGGTTAGGGTTAGGGTTAGATTTAGGGTTAGGGTTAGGGTTATATTACGGATTAGGGTTAGAGTTATGGTTAGTGTACGGGTTAGGTTTAGGGTACGGGTTAGGGTTAGAGTTAGGGTCAGTGTTAGGGTTAGGGTTAGGGTAGGTTTTAGGGTTAGGGTTAGGTTTAGGGTAAGGGTTAGTTTTAGGTTTAGGGTTAGTGTACGGGTTAGGTTTAGGGTACGGGTTAGGTTTAGGGTTATGATACGGGTTAGGGTTACAGTACGGGTTAGTGTTAGGGTGAGGGTTATTGTTAGGGTTAGAGTACAGTTAGGGTTAGGGTCAGTGTTAGGGTTAGTGTACGGGTTAGGGTTAGGGTACGGGCTAGGGTTAGGGTTATGGTACGGGTTAGGGTTAGAGTATGGGTGATTGTTAGGGTGAGGGTTAGGGTTAGGTTTAGAGTACGGTTAGGGTTATGGTTAGGGTTAGAGTACGGGTTAGGGTTAGTGTTAGGGTTAGGGTTAGGGTTAGGTTTAGAGTACGGGGTAGGGTTAGTGTTAGGGTTAGGGTTAGGGTTAATGTACGGGTTAGGCTTAGGGTTAGGTTTAGGTTTAGGATAAGAGTTAAGGTTAGGTTTAGGGTACGGGATAGGGTTAGCGTACTGGTTAAGTTTAGGGTTAGGGTTAGGTTTAGGTTACGGGTATGGTTAGGGTACGTGTTAGGTATAGGTTTAGGGTGCGGGTTAGGGTTAGGGTTAGGGTTAGTGTAAGGGTTAGGGTTAGGTTTAGGGTCAGGGTTAGGGTTAGGGTTAGTGTTAGGGTACGTGTTAGTTTTAGGGTTAGGGTACGGTTTAGGGTTACGTTTAGGGTTAGGGTGAATTTTAGAGTACAGGTTAGGGTTAGTGTTAGTGTTAGGGTTAGGGTTACTGTACGGATAGGTTTAGGGTTAGGGTTAGGGTTACGGTACAGTTTAGGGTTAGGTTTAGGGTACGGAATAGGGTTAGTGTACGGGTTAAGTTTAGGGTTAGGGTTAGATTTAGGGTACGGGTTAGGTTTAGGGTACGTGTTTGGGTTAGGTTTAGGTGCAGGTTAGGGTTAGGGTACGGGTTAGGGTTAGGGTACGGGTTAGGGTTAGGTTTAGGATGCGGGTTAGGGTTAGGTTTAGGATTAGTGTAAGGGTTAGGGTTAGGTTTAGTGTCAGGGTTAGGGTTAGGTTTAGTTTTAGGGTACGGGTTAGGGTTATGTTTAGGGTACGGGATAGGGTTAGCGTACGAATTAAGTTTAGGGTTAGGTTTAGGTATAGATTATGGGTTAGGGTTAGGGTTCGGGTTAGTGTTAGGTTTAGGGTGCGGGTTAGGGTTAGGGTTAGTGTAAGGGCTTAGCGTTAGGTTTAGGGTCAGGGTTAGGGTTAGTTTTAGTGTACGTGTTAGGTTTAGGGTTGCGGTTAGGTTACTGGTTAGTTTTAGGGTTAGGGTACAGTTTAGGGTTAAAGTTAAGGTTAGGGTTAGGGTTAGGGTATGGGTTAGGTTTAGGTTACGGTTAAGGGTTATGGTTTGGGTTAGGGTTAGGTTTAAGTTTAGGGTGCGGGTTAGAGTTAGAGTTAGGGTTAGAGTACGGATTTGGGTTAGTGTTAGGGTACGGGTTAGGTTAACCGTTTGGGTACGGGTTAGGGTAAGGGTTACGGTTAGTGTTAGGGTTAGGGGTTAGGGTTAGAGTTAGGGTTAGGCTACGGGTAGGTTTAGGGTACGGGTTAGGGTTAGGGTTCGGGTTAGGGTTAGTGTACGGTTTAGGGTTAGGGTTAGGGTTAGGTTTAGGGTTAGGGTTAGTGTTAGGCTTACGGTACGGGTTAGGGTTAAGGTTACGGTATGGGATAGGTTTAGTGTACGTGTTAGGTCTAGGGTTAAGTTTAGGTTTAGTGTGCATGTTAGGGTGAGGGTTAGGGTACGTGTTAGGGTTAGGGTTTGGGTACGTGTTTGGGTTACTTTTAGGGTTAGGTTACGGGTTAGGTTTAGGGTTAGGGTAAGGGTTAGTGTTAGGGTACGGGTTAGGGTTAGAGTACGGGTTAGGGTTAGGTTTAGGGTTAGGTTTAAGTGAGAGTACGGGTTAGTGTTAGGGTTATTCTTAGGATTAGTGTACGGATAGGATTAGGGTTAGGATGTGGTTTAGGGTACGGGTTAGTGTTAGGTTTAGGGTACGGGATAGGGTTAGTGTACGGCTTAAGTTTAGGGTTAGCGTTAGGTTTAGTTTACGGGTTAGGGTTAGGGTACATATTCGGGTTAGGTTTAGGTGTGGTTAGGGTTAGGGTACGGATTAGGGTTAGGTTTAGGGTCAGGGTTAGTGTTAGGGATAGGGTTATGGTACGGGTTAGGGTTACGGTTGGGGTTAGTGTACGGTTTAGATTTAGGATTAGGGTTACGGTTAAGGTTAGGGTTAGGGTTAGGGTATGGGTTAGCGTTAGGGTATGGGTAAGGGTTATGGTTAGTGTTAGGGTTAGGTTTAGGTTTAGGGTGCTGGTTAGGCTTAGGTTGAGAGTTAGGGTTAGCGCTAGGGTATGGGTTCGTGTTACGGTTAGAGTTTGGGTACGCGTTAGGGTTAGGGTAGGGTACGAGATAGGGTTGGGTACGGGTTAGATCAAGGGTTAGGGTTAGGTTTAGTGTACTGGTTAGGGTTAGGATTAGGTTAGGGTTAGGGTTGGTGTATGGGTTAGGTTTAGGGTACGGGTTAGGTTTAGGTTACGGATTAGGGTTAGTGTTAGGGTCCGTGTTAGGGTTAGGGTACGAGTTAGGGTTAGGGTTAGGGTACGGGTTAGTGTTAGGGTTATGTTACGGGTTAGGGATACAGTATGGGTTAGGGTTAGGTTGAGGCTCTGGGTTAGGGTTAGAGTACGGTTAGTTTTAGGGTTAGGTTTAGGGTTAGAGTACGGGTTAGGGTTAGTGTTAGGTTTAGGGAAAGGGTTACGTTTAGGGTTAGGGCCCAGGTTAGGGTTAGGGTTAAGGTTAGGGTTAGGGTTAGAGTACGGGGTAGGTTTAGTGTGAGGCTTAGGGTTAGGGTTAATGTATGTGTTAGGCCTAGGGTTAGGTTTAAGGTTAGTTTACGGGTTAGTGTTAGGGTACTGGTAAGGGTTAGGTTTAGGGTGCGGGTTAGGGTTAGGGTTAGGGTTAGGGTGAGTGTACGGGGTAGAGTTAGGTTGAGGGTAGTTTTATGGTTAGGGTTAGTGTTAGGGTATGGGTTAGGGTTAGGGTTGGGGTTAGGGTACGGGTTAGTTTTAGGGTTAGGGTACAGGTTATGGTTACGGTTAAAGTTAGGGTTAGGGTTAGGGTACAGGTTAGGGTTAGGTTTAGGGAATGGGATAGGGTTAGTGTACGGGTTAAGTTTAGGTTTAGGGTTAGGTTTAGGTTACGGGTTAGAGTTAGTGTACGGGTTAGGATTAGGTGTAGGTGCGGGTTAGGGTCAGGGTATGGGTTAGGTTTAGTTTTAGCTCAGGGTTTGGGTTAGAAATAGGGTTATGGTACGGGTTAAGGTTAGGGTTGGGGTTAGGTACGGGTTAGTTTTAGGGTTAGGGTACGGGTTAGGGTTATGGTTAAGGTTAGTGTTAGTGTAGGGTATGGGTTAGGGTTAGGGTACGGGATAGGGTTGGCTACGGGTTAGGTCAAGGATTAGGGTTAGTTTTACGGTACGGGTTAGGGTTAGGGTTATGTTTAGGGTTGGATTAGGGTATGGGTTAGGCTTAGGTTACGGGTTAGGGTTATGGTTAGGGTCAGGGTTACGGTTAGTGTTAGGGTACGAGTTATGGTAAGGGTTAGGTTTAGTGTACTGGTTAGGGTTAGGGTTAGGGTTAGGGTACGTGTTAGGTTTAGGTTACGAGTTAGCGTTAGTGTTAGGGTCAGGGTTATGGTTAGGGAACGGGTTAGGGTTAGGGTACGGGTTCGGTTTAGGGTTATGTTACGGGTTAGGGTTACAGTACGGTTTAGGGTTAGGGTTAGGGTTAGAGTTAGGGTTAGAGTACGAGTTAGTGGTAGTGTTAGGGTTAGGGTAAGGGTTAGGGTTAGGGTTAGGGTACGGTTTAGGGTTAGAGTTAGGGTTAGGGTCAGAGTACGGGGTAGGGTTAGTGTTAGGGTTAGGTTTAATGTACGGGTTAGGCTTAGGGTTAGGTTTAGGGTTAGGTTACGGTTTAGGGTTAGGTTTAGGGTACGGGATAGGGTTAGTGTACGGGTTAAGTTTAGTGTTAGAGTTAGGTTTAGCTTACGGGTAGAATAGGGTACGGGTACGGGTTAGGGTTAGGGTTAGGGTTAGTGTACGGGTTAGGGTTAGGTTTAGTGTCAGGGTTAGGGTTAGGGTTAGTGTTATGGTATGGGTTAGGGTTAGGGTACGGGTAAGGGTTATGGTTAGGGTTAGCGTTACGTTTAGGTTTAGGTTGCGGGTTAGGCTTAGGGTTAGGGTTAGGGTTAGCGCTAGGGTATGGGTTAGGGTTACAGTTAGGGTTTGGGTATGGTTTAGGGTTAGGTTACGGGTTACGGTTACGGTTAAATTTAGGGTAGGGTTAGGGTGTGGGTAAGGGTAAGGGTGCGGTTAAGGGTTATGATTATGGTTAGGGTTAGGGTTAACTTTAGCGTGCAGTTTAGGGTTAGGGTTAGGTTTAGGGTTAGAGTACGGGTTTGGGTTAGTGTTAGGGTACGGGTTAGGTATACTTTTGGGTTCGGGTTAGGGTAAGGGTTAGGGTTAGGGTTAGGATTAGGGGTTAGGGTTAGGCTACAGGATAGTGTTAGAGTACGGGTTAGGGTAAGTGTTAGGGTAAGAGTTAGAGTTAGGGTTATAGTACGGGTTAGGGTTAGAGTGAGGGTTAGGTTTAGGGTTAGAGTACAGGTTAGTGTTAGTGTTAGGGTTAGGGTTAGGTTTAGTGTACGGATAGGGTTAGAGTTAGGGTTAGGGTTAGGGTACGGGTTAGGGTTAGGTTTAGGTTATGGGCTAGTGTTAGCGTACGGGTTAAGTTTAGGGTTAGGGTCAGGTTTAGTTTATGGGGTAGGGTCAGGGTACGTGTTAGGGTTAGGTTTAGGTGAGGATTAGCGTTAGGTTTAGGGTTAGGGTTAGGGTACTGTTTAGGGTTAGGTTTAGGGTCAGGGTTAGCGTTAGGGTTAGGGTAATGATACGGGTTAGCGTTAGGGTTGGGCTTAGGGTACGAGTTAGTTTTAAGGTTAGGGTACAGGTCAGGTTTAAGGTTAATGTTAAGGTTAAGGTTAGGGTATGGGTGAGTGTTAGGGTATGGGTTAGTTTTAGGGTTTGTGTTCGAGTGAGGGTTAGTGTACGGGTTAGTGTTAGGGTTAGGGTTAGGGTTAATGTTAGGGTTAGGGTTAGTGTTAGGGTTACGGTACGGGTTAGGGTTAAGGTTCCGGTATGGAATAGGGTTAGTGTATGTGTTAGTTCTAGGGTTAGGGTTATGTTTAGTGTGCAAGTTAGGATTTGGGTTAGGGTTAGGGTTAGGGTACGTGTCAGGGTTAGGGTTTGGGTACGGGTTAGGGTTATGTATAGGCTTAGGGTACGGGTTAGGTTTAGGGTTAGCGTAAGCGTTAGTGTTAGGGTACGGGTGAGGGTTATTGTACGGGTTAGGGGTAGGTTTAGGGTTAGGGTTACAGTTAGAGTACGGGTTAGGGTTAGGGTTAGGTTTAGTGTGCAGATAGAGTTAGGGTTAGGGATAGGGTACAGGTTAGGGTTAGGGTTAGGTTTAGGATCAGGGTTAGGTTTAGGGATAGGGTTATGTTATTGGTTAGGGTAAGGGTTGGGGTTAGGGTACAGGTTAGTTTTAGGGTTAGGGTACGGGTTAGGGTTATGCTTAAGGTTAAGGTTAGTGTAGGGTATGGGTTAGGGTTAGGGTACGGTTAAGGATTATGGTTAGGTTTAAGGTTAGGTTTAGGGTTAAGTTTAGGGTGTGTTTTAGGGTTAGGGTTAGGGTTAGAGTACGGGTTTGGGTTAGTGTTAGGGTATGGGTTAGGTTTACCGTTTGGTACGGGTTAGGGTAAGGGTTAGGGTCAGGGTTAGGGTTAGGGGTCAGGGTTAGAGTTCGGGTTAGGCTACGGGATAGGGTTAGAGTACGCGTTAGGTTTAGGGCTGGATTTAGGGTTAGGGTTATAGTACTGATTAGGGTTAGTGTTAGGGTTAGGTTTAGGGTTAGAGTACGGGTTAGGTTTAGTGTTAGGCTTAGGGTTAGGGTTAGGGTTAGCGCTAGGGTATGGGTTAGTGTTAGGGTTAGGGTTAGGGGTTAGGGTTAGAGTTAGGGTTAGGCTATGGGTAGCTTTAGGGTACGGGTTAGGGTTAGGGTTAGTGTACGGGTTAGGGTTAGAGTTAGTGTTAGGGTTACGGTATGGCTTAGGGTTAAGGTTACGGTATGGGATAGGTTTAGTGTATGTGTTAGGTCTAGGGTTAGGCTTAGGTTTAGTGTGCGGGTTAGGGTTAGAGTTAGGGTTAGGGTACATGTAAGGGTTAGGGTTTGGGTACGGGTTAGGGTTACATTTAGGGTTAGGGTACGGGTTAGGCTTAGGGTTAGTTTTAGTGTTAGGGTTAGGGTTAGGGTTAGTGTACGGATAGGATTAGGGTTAGAGTGTGGGTTATGGTGCGCGTTAGGGTTAGGTTTAGGGTACGGGATAGGGTTATGGTTAGTGTTAGGTTTAGGGTATGGGTTAGGTTTAGGATTAGGTTTAGGGTTAGGGTTAGGGTATGGGTTAGGGTTATGTTACGGGTTCGGTTTACAGTACGGGTTAGGGTTAAGGTGAGGGTTAAGGCTAGGGTTAGAGTACGGTTAGGGTTAGGGTTAGGGTTGGGGTTAGAGTCCGGGTTAGGGTTAGTGTTAGGGTTAAGGAAAGGGTTAGGGTTAGGGTATGGGTTAGGCTTAGGGTTAGGGTTAGGGTTAGAGTACAGGGTAGTGTTAGTGTTAGGGTTAGGGTTAGGGTTAATGTACGGGTTAGGCTTAGGGTTAGTTTTAGGGTTAGGTTACGGGTTAGGGTTAGGTTTAGGGTACGGGATAGGGTTAGCGTACGGGTTAAGTTTAGTGTTAGAGTTAGGTTTAGGTTACGGGTAGAATAGGGTACGGGTTAGGGTTAGGGTTAGGGTTAGTGTACGGGTTAGGGTTAGGTTTAGTGTCAGTTTAGGGTTAGGGTTAGTGTTATGGTATGGGTTAGGGTTAGGTTTGGGGTTAAGGTACGGGTTAGTTTTAGGGTTAGGGTACGTGTTAGGGTTATGGTTAAAGTTAGGGTTAGGGTTAGATTGTGGGTTAGGTTTAGGGTACGGTTAAGGGTTATGGTTATGGTTAGGGTTAGGGTTAAGTTTAGGGTGCGGTTTAAGTTTAGGGTTGGGGTTAGGGTTAGGTTTAGAGTACGGGTTTGGGTTAGTGTTATTGTACGGGTTAGGTTTAACTTTTGGGTACGGGTTAGGTTAAGGGTTAGGGTTAGGGTTAGGGTTAGGGGTTAGGGTTAGAGTTAGGGTTAGGCTACGGGATAGGGTTAGAGTACGGGTAGGCTTACGGGTAGGGTAAGGGTTTGGGTTAGGTTTATACTACGGGTTAGGGTTAGAGTTAGGGTTAGGTTTAGGGTTAGAGTATGGGTTAGGGTTAGTGTTATAGTTAGGGTTAGTTTTTGAGTATGGGTTAGGGTTAGAGTACGGGTTAGGGTTAGGTTTAGGGTTAGGGTTAAGTTTAGTGTACGGATCATGTTAGGATTAGGGTTAGGGTATGGGTTAGGGTAAGGTTTAGGGTACGGGATAGGATTAGCATATGCATTAAGTTTAGGGTTAGGGTTAGGTTTAGGTTACGGGTTAGGGATAGGGTACGGGTTAGGGTTAGGTTTAGGTGAGGGTTAGGCCTAGGGTTAGGTTTAGGGTTAGGGTACAGTTAGGGTTAGGTTTAGGGTCAGGATTAGCATTAGGAATAAAGTTATGGGACGGGTTTGGGTTAGGGTTGGGTTTAGGGTACGGGTTAGTTTAAGGTTAGGGTACGGGTCAGGGTTACGGTTAGGTTAGGGTTAGGTTTAGGCTAGGGTTAGGTTTAGTTTAGGGTTAGGGTATGGGTTAAGTTTAGGGTACGGGTTAGGGTTAGGGTTAGGGTCACGTTTATGGTTAGGGTTAGGGTACGAGTTAGGGTTAGGGTTAGGTTTAGGGTACGGGTTAGATTTAGGGTTAGGGTTAGGTTACGGTTAGATTTAGGTTATGGTTTAGGGTAGTGTTAGGTTCAGGGTTAGGGTTAGGGTTCGATTTAGGGTTAGGGTTAGGGTATGTTTAAGGGATAGGGTTATGTTACGGGTTAGTGTTACACTATGGGTTAGGGTTAGGGTGAGGGTTAGGGTTAGAGTACGGTTAGGGTTAGCGTTAGGGTTAGCGTTAGGGTTGGAGTGCGGGTTAGGGTTAGGGTTAGGGTTAAGGAAAACTTTAGGGTTAGGGTTAGGGTACGGTTTAGAGATAGGTTTAGGTTTATGGTTACAGTACGGGGTAGGGTTAGTGTTAGGGTTAGGGTTGGGGTTAATGTACGGGTTAGGCTTAGGGTTAGATTTAGGGTTAGGATACGGTTTAGGGTTACATTCAGGGTTCGGAATAGGGTTAGCGTACGCGTTAACTTTAGGGTTAGGGTTAGGTTTAGGTTACCGGTTAGGGTTAGGGTATGGGGTAGGGTTAGGTTTAGGGTCAGGGTTAGGGTTAGGGTTAGTGTTAGAGTACGGGTTAGGGTTAGGTTTGGGGTTAGGGTACGGTTTAGTTTTAGGGTTAGGGTACAGTTTAGGGTTATGGTAATGTTAGGGTTAGGGTTAGGGTATGGGTTAGGTTTAGGTTACGGTTAAGGGTTATGGTTTGGGTTAGGATTAGTGTGAAGTTTAAGGTGCGGGTTAGGGTTAGGGTTAGAGTACGGGTTTGGGTTAGTGTTAGGGTACGGGTTAAGTTTACCATTTGGGTATGGGTTAGGGTAAGGGTTAGGGTTAGGGTTAGGGGTTAGGGTTAGAGTTAGGGTTAGGGTACGGGTAGGGTTAAGGTTTCAGTACAGGATAGGTTTAGTTTACGTGTTAGGTCTAGGGTTAGGGTTAGGTTTAGTGTGCGGGTTAGGGTTAGGGTTAGGGTACGGGTTAGGGTTACGTTTAGGGTTAGGGTACGGGTTAGGTTCAGGGTTAGGGTAAGGGTTAGTGTTAGGGTACGGGTTAGAGTTAGAGTACGGGTTAGGGTTAAGTTTAGGGTTAGCTTTAGGGTTAGAGTACCGGTTAGGGTTAGTGTTAGGGTTAGGGTTAGGGTTAGGGTTAGTGTACGGATAGGGTTAGTGTTAGGGTTAGGGTTAGGGTATTAGTTAGGGTTAGGTTAGGGTACGGGATAGGGTTAGTGTACGCGTTAAGTTTAGGGTAAGGGTTAGGTTTAGGTTATGGTTTAGGGTTAGGGTCCGGGTTAGTGTTAGGTTTAGGTGCGTGTTAGGGTTAGGGTACAGGTTATGGTTAGGTTTAGGGTCAGGGTTAGGGTTAGGGATAGGGTTATGGTACGGCTTTGGGTTAGGGTTGGGGTTAGGGTACGGGTTAGTTTTAGGGTTTGGGTACGGGTTAGGGTTACGGTTAAGGTTAGGGTTAGTGTTAGGGTATGGGTTAGGGTTAGGGTACCGGTTAGGGTTATGGTTAGGTTTAGGGTTAGGTTTATGTTTAGGGAGCTGTTTAGGCTTAGAGTTAGGGTTTGGGTAAGCCCTAGGGTATGGGTTAGGGTTACTGTTAGGGTTTGGGTACGGGTTAGGGTTAGTGTTAGGGTACGGGATAGGGTTGGGTACGGGTTAGGTCAAGGGTTAGGGTTAGGTTTAGGGTACGGGTTAGGGTTAGGGTTAGGTTTAAGGTTAGGGTTTGGGCATGGGTTAGGTTTAGGGTACAGGTTAGGGTTAGGGTTAATGTGGTTTAGACAGGGTTAGATTTAGGGTTAGGATACGTTTAGGGTTAGGTTCAGGTTACGGGATAGGGTTAGTGTACGGGTTAACTTTAGGGTTAGGGTTAGGTTTAGGTTACGGGTTAGGGTTAGGGTACGGGTTAGGGTTAGGTTTAGGGCCCGGGTTAGGCTTAAGTTTAGGGTTAGTGTAAGGGATAATGTTAGGGTACGAGTTAAGGTTAGGGTACACTTAGGGTACGGTTTAGGGTTAGGGTTAGGGTTAGGGTTAGGGTTAGGGTTAAGGTTGGGGTACGGGTTAGGGTTAGGGTTAGGGTTAGGGTTAGGGTTAGGTTGAGGGTTAGGGTTACAATACGGGTTAGGGTTAGGGTTAGGGTTAGGGTTAGGGTTATGTTACGGGTTAGGGTTACAATACGGGTTAGGGTTAGGTTGAGGGTTAGGGTTAGGGTTAGAGTACGGTTAGGGTTAGGGTTAGGGTTAGGGTTATTGTTAGGGAAAGGTTTAGGGTTAGCATAGGGGTTACAGTTAGGGTTAGGGTTACGGTTAGGGTACGGGTTAGGGTTAGGGTTAGGGTACAGGCTAGGGTTAGCGTACGGTTTAAAATTAGGTTTAGGGTTAGGTTAGGTTACGTGTTAGGGTTAGGGTATGGGTTAAGGTTAGGTTTAGGTGAGGGTTAGGGTTAGGATTAGGGTGAGGGTACAATTTAGTTTTAGGGTTAGGGTACGGGTCAGGGCTACGGTTAAGGTTAGGGTTAGGGTTAGGGTATGGGTTAGTGTTAGGGTACGGGTAAGGGTTATGGTTATGGTTAGGTTAGGTTTAGGTTTAGGGTGTGGTTTAGGGTTAGGGTTAGGCTTAGCGCTAGGCAATGGGTGAGGGTTATGGTTAGGGTTTTGGTACGGGTTAGGGTTAGGGTTAGGTTACTGGATAGGCTTGGGTACGAGTTAGGTCAAGGGTTACGGTTAGGTTTAGGGTACGGTTTAGGGTTAGGGTTAGTGTCAGGGTTAGGGTTAGGGTTAGGGTACGAGTTAGGGTTAGGTTTAGGTTTAGGGTACGGGTAGGCTTAGGGTTAGGGTTAGGGTACGGATTAGGTTTAGGGTACAGGTTAGTGTCCTGGTATGGGTTAGTGTTAGGGTTAGGTTACGGGTTTGGGTATGCGTTAAGGTTAGGGTCACAGTACGGGTTAGGGTTAGGTTGAGGGTTAGGTTTAGGGTTAGAGTACGGTTAGGGTTAGGGTTAGGGTTAGGGTTAGAGTACGGATTAGGATTAGTTTTAGTGTTAGGGTTAGGGTTAGTGTACGGATAGGGTTAGGGTTAGGTATGTGTTAGTGTATGGGTTAGGGTTAGGTTTAGGTTATGGGATAGGGTTAGTGTACGAGTTAAATTTAGGGTTAGGGTTAGGTTTAGGTTATGGGTTAGGGTTAGGGTACGGGTTAGGGTTAGGTTTAGGTGCGGGTTAAGGTTAGGGTTCTGGTTAGGGTTAGGCTTAGGGTCAGGGTTAGGGTTAGGGATAGGGTTATGGTACGGGTTAGGGTTAGGGTTGGGGTTAGGGTACGGGTAATTTTAGGGTTAGTGTACGGGTTAGGGTTACGGTTAAGGTTAGGGTTAGTGTTAGGGTATGGGTTAGGGTTAGGGTACGGGTAAGGGTTATGGTTAGGGTTAGGGTTACGTTTAGGTTTAGGGTGCGGTTTAGGCTTAGGGTTAGGGTTAGGGTTAGCGTAATGGTATGGTTTAGGGTTACTGTTAGGGTTTGGGTATGGGTTAGGGTTAGGTTTAGGGTACGAGATAGGGTTGGGTACGGGTTAGTTCAAGGGTTAGGGTTAGGTTTAGGGTACGCGTTTGGCTTAGTGTTAGGTTAAGGTACAGGTTAGGTTTAGGGTTAGTTTTAGGGTACGGGTTAGGTTTAGGGTTAGAGTCAGTGTTAGGGTTAGGGTTAGGGTGTGAGTTAGGGTTAGTGTTAGGTTTAGGGTACGGGTTAGGTTTAGGGTTAGAGTCAGGGTTAGGGTTAGGGTTAGGGTGTGATTTAGGGTTAGTGTTAGGTTTAGGGTACGGGTTAGGTTTAGGGTTAGGTTTAGGGTTAGGTTACGGGTTAGGGTTAGATTTAGTGTACGGAATAGGTTTAGCGTACAGGTTAAGTTTAGTGTTAGGGTTAGGTTTAGGTTACGGGTTAGGGTTAGGGTTAGGGTTAGTGTACGGGTTAGGGTTAGGTTTAGGGTCAGGGTAAGGGTTAGGGTTAGGGTTAGGGTATTGGTTAGGGTTAGGGTTGGGGATAGGGTACGGGTTAATTTTAGGGTTAGGGTACGTGTTAGGGTTATGGTTAAAGTTAGGGTTATGTTAGGGTGTGGGTTATGGTTAGGGTACGGTTAAGGATTATGGTTATGGTTAGGGTTATGGTTATGTTTAGATTGCGGTTTAGGGTTAGGGTTAGGGTTAGGGGTTAGGGTTAGAGTTAGGGTTAGGCTATGGGTAGCGTTAGGGTACGGGTTAGGGTTAGGGTTAGGTTTCGGGTTAAGGTTAGTGTACGGGTTAGTGTTAAGGCTAGTGTTAGGGTTACGGTACGGCTTATGGTTAACTAAACGGTATGGGATAGGTTTAGTGTATGTGTTAGGTCTAGGCTTAGGCTTAGGTTTAGTGTGCGGGTTAGGGTTAGGGTTAGGGTACGTGTTAGGGTTAGCGTTTGGGTACGGGTTAGGGTTACATTTAGTGTTAGTGTACGGGTTAGGGTTAGGGTTAGTTTTAGTGTTAGGGTTAGGGTTAGGGTTAGTGTACGGATAGGATTAGGGTTAGGGTGTGGGTTATGGTGCGGGTTAGGGTTAGGTTTAGGGTACGGGATAGGGTTAGTGTACAGGTTAAGTTTAGGGTTAGGGTTAGGTTTAGGTTATGGGTTAGGGTTAAGGTATGGGTTAGGGTTAGGTTTAAGGTCAGGGTTAGGTTTAGGGATAGGGTTATGGTACGGGTTAGTGTTATGGATGGGGTTAGGGTACGGGTCAGTTTTAGTGTTAGGGTACGGGTTAGGGTTATGGTTAAGGTTAGGGGTAGTGTTAGGGTATGGGTTAGGTTTAGGGTACGGGTAAGGGTTATGGTTAGGGTTAGGTTTAGGCAACGGGTTAGGTTTAGGAATAGGTTTAGGGTTAGGGTTAGGGTATGGGTTAGGTTTAGGTTATGGTTTAGGGTTAGTGTTAGGGTCAGGGTTAGGGTTAGGGTACGAGTTAGGGTTAGGTTTAGGGTATGGGTTAGGGTTAGGGTTTTGTTACGGGTTAGGTTTACAGTACGGGTTAGGGTTAAGGTGAGGGTTAGGGTTAGGGTTAGAGTACGGTTAGGGTTAGGGTTAGGGTTGGGGTTAGAGTCCGTGTTAGGGTTAGTGTTAGGGTTAGGCAAAGGGTTAGGGTTAGGGTTAGGGTTAGGGTATGGGTTAGGCTTAGGGTTAGGGTTAGGGTTAGAGTACAGGGTAGTGTTAGTGTTAGGGTTAGGGTTAGGGTTAATGTACGGGTTAGGCTTAGGGTTAGTAATGGTTAGGTTACGGGTTAGGGTTAGGTTTAGGGTACGGCATAGGGTTAGCGTACGGGTTAAGTTTAGTGTTAGAGTTAGGTTTAGGTTACGGGTAGAATAGGGTACGGGTTAGGGTTAGGGTTAAGGTTAGTGTACGGATTAGGGTTAGGTTTAGTGTCAGGGTTAGGGTTAGGGTTAGTGTTATGGTATGGGTTAGGGTTAGGTTTGGGGTTAGGGTACGGGTTAGTTTTAGGGTTAGGGTACGTGTTAGGGTTATGGTTAAAGTTAGGGTTAGGGTTAGATTGTGGGTTAGGTTTAGGGTACGGTTAAGTGTTATGGTTAGGGTTAGGGTTAGGGTTAAGTTTAGGGTGCGGTTTAAGGTTAGGGTTGGGGTTAGGGTTAGGTTTAGAGTACGGGTTTGATTTAGTGTTAGGGTACGGTTTAGGTTTGCCTTTTGGTTAAGGGTTAGGGTAAGGTTTAGGTTTAGGGTTAGGGTTAGGGGTTAGGGTTAGAGTTAGGGTTAGGCTACTGGATAGGGTTAGAGTACGGGTTAGGGTTACGGGTAGGGTAAGGGTTTGGGTTAGGTTTATACTACGGGTTTGGGTTAGAGTTAGGGTTAGTTTTAGGGTTGCAGTACGGGTTAGGGTTAGTGTTAGGTTTAGGGTTAGTTTTTGAGTATGGGTTAGGGTTAGAGTATGGGTTAGGGTTAGGTTTAGGGTTAGGGTTAGGTTTAGTGTACGGATCATGTTAGGATTAGGGTTAGGGTACGGGTTAGGGTAAGGTTTAGGGTACGGGATAGGATTAGCGTATGCTTTAAGTTTAGGGTTAGGGTTAGGTTTAGGTTATGGGTTAGGGATAGGGTACGGGTTAGGGTTAGGTTTAGGTGAGGGTTAGGCCTAGGGTTAGGGTTAGGGTTAGGGTACGGGTTAGGGTTAGGTTTAGGGTCAGGATTAGCATTAGGAATAAGGTTATGGGACGGGTTTGGGTTAGGGTTGGGGTTAGGGTACGGGTTAGTTTTAGGGTTAGGGTACGGGTCAGGGTTACGGTTAAGGTTAGGGTTAGGGTATGGTTTAGGGTTAGGGTACGTGTAAGGGTTACGGTTAGGGTTAGGTTTAGGTTTAGGGTGCGGGTTAGGTTTATGGTTAGGGTTAGGGTTAGGGTACGGGATAGGGTTAGCGTACGGGTTATGTTTAGGGTTAGGTTTAGGTTTAGGTTACGGGTTAGGTTTAGGGTACGGATTAGGGTTAGGTTTAGGGTGCCGGATGGGTTTAGGGTTAGGGTTAGTGTACTGGTTAGGGTTATTTTTAGGGTCAGGGTTAGGGTTAGGGTTACTGCTGGGTATGGGTTAGGGTTAGTGTTGGGGTTTGGGTACCGGTTAGTTTTAGGGTTAGGGTACGGGTTAAGGTTACGGTTATTGTTAGGGTTAGGGTTAGGGTTAGGATACGGTTAAGGGTTATGTTTAGGCTTAGGGTGAGGGTTACGTTTAGGATGCGGTTCAGGGTTAGGGTTAGGGTTAGGGTTAGGGTTATATTACGGGTTAGGGTTAGAGTTATGGTTAGTGTACGGGTTAGGTTTAGGGTACGGTTTAGGGTTAGGATTAGGGTCAGTGTTAGGGCTAGGGTTAGGGTACGATTTAGGGTTAGGGTTAGGTTTAGGGTAAGGGTTAGTTTTAGGGTTTGGGTTAGTGTACGGGTTAGGTTTAGTGTACGGGTTAGGGTTAGGGTTATGATACGGGTTAGGGTTGCAGTACGGGTAGTTTTAGGGTGAGAGTTAGTGTTAGGGTTAGAGTATGGTTAGGGTTAGGGTCAGGGTTAGGGTTAGTGTACGGGTTAGTTTTAGGGTTAGGGTATGGGCTAGGGTTAGGGTTATGGTATGGGTTAGGGTTACAGTATGGGTGAGTGTTAGGGTGAGGGTTAGGGTTAGGTTTAGAGTACGGTTAAGGTTAGGGTTAGGGTTAGAGTACGGGTTAGGTTTAGTGTTAGGGTTAGGGTTAGGGTTAGGTTTAGAGTACGGGGTAGGTTTAGTGTTAGGGTTAGGGTTAGGGTTAATTTATGGGTTAGGCTTAGGGTTAGGTTTAGGTTTAGGTTAAGAGTTAGGGTTAGGTTTAGGGTACGGGATAGGCTTAGCGTACGGGTTAAGTTTAGGTTACGGGTATGGTTAGGGTACGGGTTAGGTATAGGTTTAGGGTGCGGGTTAGGGTTAGGGTTAGTGTAAGTGTTAGGGTTAGGTTTAGGGTCAGGGTTAGGGTTAGGGTTAGGGTTAGTGTTAGGGTACGTGTTTGTTTTAGGGTTAGTGTACGGGTTAGGGTTAGGTTTAGGGTTTGGGTGAGGTTTAGAGTACAGGTTAGGGTTAGTGTAAGGTTTAGGGTTACTGTACAGATAGGGTTAGGGTTAGGGTTAGGGTTAGGGTACGGTTTAGGGTTGGGTTTAGGGTACAGAATAGGGTTAGTGTACGGGTTAGTTTAGGGTTAGGGTTAGATTTAGGTTACAGGTTATGTTTAGGGTACGTGTTTGGGTTAGGTTTAGGTGCGGGTTAGGGTTAGGTTTAGGTTATGTGTTAGGGTTAGGGTATGGGTTAGGGTTAGGTTTAGGTGAGGGTTAGGGTTAGGATTAGGCTGAGGGTACGATTTAGTTTTAGGGTTAGGCTATGGTTCAGGGTTACGATTAAGGTTAGGGTTAGGGTTAGGATATGGGTTAGTGTTAGGGTACTGGTAAGGGTTATGGGTAGGGTTAGGGTTAGGTTTAGGGTTAGGGTTAGGGTTAGAGTACGGGTTAGGGTTAGTGTTAGGGATAGGTTTAGTATTAGTGTGCGGATAGGGTTAGGGTTAGGTTTAGGGTACGGTTTAGGGTACGGTTTAGGGTACGAGATAGGGTTAGTGTACGGGTTAAGTTTAGGGTTAGGGTTAGGTTTAGGGTACGAGTTAGGGTCAGGGTTAGGGTACGGGTTAGGGTGCGGGTATGTTACGGTTTAGGGTTACAGTACGGGTTAGGGTTAGGGTGAGGTTTAGGGTTATGGTTAGAGTACGGTTAGGGTTAGGGTTGGGTTAGGGTTAGGGTTAGGGTTAGGGTTAGGGTTAGGGTTAGGGTTAGACTACGGGTTAGGGTTAGAGTCCGGGGAAGGTTTAGCGTTAGGGTAGGGTGAGGGGAAAAGTACGGGTTAGGCTTAGGGTTAGGTTTAGGGTTAGGATACGGGTTAGGTTTAGATTTAGGGTACAGAATAGGTTTAGTGTAAGGGTTAAGTTTAGTGTTAGGGTTAGGTTTAGGTTCCGGGTTAGGTTTAGGGTTAGGGTTAGTGTACGGGTTAGGGTTAGGTTTAGGGTCAGGGTTAGGGTTAGGGTTAGTGTTAGGGTATGGGTTAGGGTAAGGGTTGGGGTTAGGGTACGGGTTAGTTTTAGGGTTAGGGTACGTGTTAGGGTTCGTTTAAATTTAGGGGTATGTTAGCGTGTGGGTTAGGTTAGGGTACGGTAAAGGGTTATGGTTATGGTTAGGGTTGTGGTTATGTTTAGATTGCGGTTTAGGGTTAGGGTTAGGGTTAGGGTTAGAGTACGGGTTTGGGTCAGTGTTAGGGCACGGGTTAGGTTTACCGTTTGGGTAAGGGTTAGGGTAAGGCTTAGGGTTAGTGTTAGGGTACGAGTTAGGGTTAGGGTTAGGGTTAGGTTACTGGTTAGGGTTAGGGTTAGGGTACGGGTTAGGTTTAGGTTACGAGTTAGGGTTAGTGTTAGGGTCAGGGTTAGGGTAGGGAACGAGTTAGGGTTTGGGTACGGGTTAGGGTTAGGGTCATGTTACGGGTTAGGGTTACAGTATGGGTTAGGGTTAGGGTGAGGGTTAGGGTTAGGTTTAGATTACGGGTAAGGGTTAGTGTTAGGGTTAGGGTTAGGGTTAGGGTTAGAGTACGGGTTAGTGTTAGTGTTAGGGTTAGGGTAAGGTTTTCTGTTAGGGTTAGGGTACTGTTTAGGGTTAGGGTTAGATTTAGGGTTAGGGTTAGAGTACGGGGTACGGTTAATGTTAGGGTTAGGGTTAGGTTTAATGTACAGGTTAGGCTTAGGGTTAGGTTTATGGTTAGGTTACGTGTTAGGGTTAGGTTTAGGGTACGGGATAGGGTTAGCGTACGGGTTAAGTTTCGGGTTAGGTTTAGGTTTAGGTTATGGGTTAGGGTTAGGGTACGGATTAGGGTTAGGTTTAGGGTACGAGATAGGGTTGGGTACGGGTTAGGTCAAGGGTTAGGGTTAGGTTTATGATACGGGTTAAGTCTAAGGTTAGGTTTAGGTTTAAAATAAGAGTTAGGGTTAGGTTTAGGGTACAGGATAGGGTTAGCGTACGGGTTAAGTTTAGGGTTAGGGTTAGGTTTAGGTTATGGGTAAAGGTTAGGGTACGGGTTAGGGTTAGGTTTAGGGTGCGGGTTAGGGTTAGGGTTAGGGGCAGTGTACAGGTTAGGGTTAGGTTTAGGGTCAGGGTTAGGGTTTGAGTACGGGTTTGGGTTAGTGTTAGGGTACGGGTTAGGTTTATCGTTTGGGTAAGGTTTAGGGTAAGGGTTAGGGTTAGGGTTAGGGTTAGAGTTTAGTGTTAGAGTTACGGTTAGGCTACAGGATAGGGTTAGAGTACGGGTTCGGTTTAAGGTTAGGTTTGGGTTAGGGTTATAGTACAGGTTAGGGTTAGAGTTAGGGTTAAGTTTAGGGTTAGAGTACGGGTGAGGGTTAGTGTGAGGGTTAGAGTTAGTGTTAGGTTTAGGGTTAGGGTTAGGGTACGGTTAGGGTTAGGGTTAGGGTTAGGGTTAGTGTTAGTGTTAGGGTGAGGGTTAAAGTACGGGTTAGGCTTAGGGTTAGGTTTAAGGTTGGGTTACGGGTAGGGTTAGGTTTAGGGTACGGAATAGGTTTAGCGTCCGGGTTAAGTTTAGGGTTAGGGTTAGGTTTCGGTTATGGGTTAGGGTTAGGGTTAGTGTAGAGGTTAGGGTTAGGTTTAGGGTCAGGGTTAGGGTTAGGGTTAGTTTTAGGGTATGGGTTAGGGTTAGAGTTGGGGTTAGGGTACGCGTTAGGGTTATGGTTAAAGTTAGGGTTATGTTAGCGTGTGGGTTAGAGTTAGGGTATGGTTATGGGTTATGGTTATGGTTAGGGTTATGTTTAGATTGCGGTTTAAGGTTAGGGTTAGGGTTAGAGTAAGGGTTTGGGTTAATGTTAGGGTACGGGTTAGTTTTACCGTTTGGGTATGGGTTAGGGTAAGGGTAAGGGTTAGGGTTAGGGTTAGGGGTTAGGGTTAGAGTTAGGTTTAGGTTTAGGGTTAGAGTACGGTTTAGGGTTAGTGTGAGGGTTAGAGTTAGTGTTAGGGTACGGGTTAGGGTTACAGTACGGGTTAGGGTTAGGTTTAGGGTTAAGTTTAGGGTTAGAGTACGGGTTAGGGTTAGTGTTAGGTTTAGGATTAGGGTTAGGGTTAGTGTACAGATCAGATTCGGGATAGGGTTAGGGTTAGGGTACGGGTTAGGTTTAGGTTTAAGGTACGGGATAGGGTTAGGTTTAGGTGAGGGTTAGTGTTAGGGTTAGAGTTAGGGTTAGGGTACGGGTTAGGGTTAGGTTTAGGGTCAGGGTTTGCGTTAGGGATAGGGACATGGTACGGGTTAGGTTAGGGTTGGGGTTAGGGTATGGGAAAGTGTTATGGTTAGGGTTATGGTTAGTTTTAGGTTTAGGGTGCTGTTTAGGGTCAGGGATAGGGTTAGGGTACGAGTTAGGGTTAGGTTTAGGTTTAGGGTACGGATTAGGGTTAGGGTTAGGGTTAGGGTACGGGTTAGGTTTAAGGTATGGTTTAGGGTTAGGGTTAGGGTACGAGTTAGGGTTAGGGTTAGGGTACGGTTAGATTTAGGGTTATGTTATGGGTTAGGGTTACAGTACGGGTTAGAGTTAGGGTGAGTGTTAGTGTTAGGGTTAGAGTACGAGTTGGGTTAGGGTTAGGGTTAGTGTTAGGTTTAGAGTACGGAGTAAGGTTAGTGTTAGTGTTAGGGTTAGGGTTAATGTACGGGTTAGGCTTAGGGTTAGGTTTAGGTTTAGGTTACAGGTTAGGTTTAGGTTTAGGGTAGGGGATAGGGTTAGCATATGGGTTAAGTTTAGGGTTAAGGTTAGGTTTAGGTTACGTGTTAGGTTTAGGGTACGGGTTAGTGTTAGGTTTAGAGTGCGGGTAGGGTTAGGGTTAGGGTTAGTGTAGAGGTTAGGGTTAGGTTTAGCGTCAGGGTTAGGGGTAGGGTTAGTGTTAGGGTAAGGGTTAGGGTTAGGTTTGTGGTTAGAGTACGGGTTAGTTTTAGGTTTAGGGTACGGGTTAGGGTTACGGTTAAAGTTAGGGTTTGGTTAGGGTGTGGGTTAGGGTTAGGGTACGGTTAAGGGTTATGTTTAGGCTTAGGGTTAGGTTAAGTTTATGGTGCGGTTTAGGGTTAGGGTTAGGGTTAGGGTTAGAGTACGAGTTTGGGTTAGTGTTAGGGTTTGGGTTAGGTTTACCTTTTGTGTACAGGTTAGGGTAATGGTTAGGGTTACGGTTAGGGGTTAGGTTTAGAGTTAGGGTTAGGCTATGGGATAGGTTTAGAGTACGGGTTAGTGTTAGTGTTAGGTTTAGGGTTAGAGTACGGGTTAGGGTTAGAGTTATGGTTAGTGTACGGGTTAGGTTTATGTTACGGGATAGGGTTAGGGTTATGGTACGGGTTAGGGTTACAGTGCGGGTTAGTGTTAGGGTGAGGGGACGGTTAGAATTAGGGTCAGGGTTAGGGTTAGTGTACGAGTTAGGGTTAGGGTTAGGGTACGGGTTAGGGTTAGGGTTATGGTACGGTTTAGGGTTACAGTACGGGTGAGTGTTAGGGTGAGGGTTAGGGTTAGGGTTAGAGTACGGTTATGGTTAGGGTTAAGGTTAGGGTTAGAGTATTGGTTAGGGTTAGTTTTATGGTTAGGGTTAGGGTTAGGGTTAGGCTTTGGGTTAGGTTTAGGTTTAGGGTCAGGGTTAGGGTTAGGGATAGGGTTATGGTACGGCTTAGGGTTAGGTTTAGATTTACGATAAGGGTTAGGTTTAGCTTTAGGGTACGGGATAGGGTTAGCGTACGGGTTAAGTTTAGGGTTAGGGTTAGTTTTAGGTTATGGGTTAGGGTTAGGCTACGGTTTAGGGTTAGGTTTAGGGTGCGGGTTAGTGTTAGGGTTAGGATTAGTGTAAGGTTTGGGTTAGGGTTAGGGTCAGGGTTAGGGTTAGGGTTAGGGTTAGGGTTAGGATTAGTGTTAGGTGAGGTTTAGGGTTAGGGTTAGTGTACGGATTAGGGTTAGGGTTAGGGTTAGGGTTAGGGTTAGGGTTAGGTTTAGAGTACGGGGTAGGGTTAGTGTTAGGATTAGGGTTAGGGTTAATGTACGGGTTAGGCTTAGGTTTAGGTTTAGGCTTAGAATACTGGTTAGAGTTAGGTTCAGGTTACGGGATAGGGTTAGGTATGGGTTAAGTTAAGGGTAAGGGTTAGTTTAAGGTTACGGGTCAGGGTTAGGGTACGGGTTAGGGTTAGTTTTAGGATACGGGATAGGATTAGCGTACGGGTTAAGTTTAGGTTTAGGGTTAGGTTTAGGGTACGGATTAGGGTTAGGGAACGGGTTAGGTTTAGGTTTAGGTGCGGGTTAGGGTTAGGGTTAGGGTTAGGGTTTGGGTTAGGGTTAGGTTTAGGGTCAGGGTTAGGGTTAGGGATAAGGTTATGGTACGGGTTAGTGTTAGGTTTGGGGTTAGGGTACAGGTTGTTTTTGGGTTAGTGTATGGGTCAGAGTTACAGTTAAGTTTAGGGTTAGGGTTAGGATATGGGTTACGGTTAGGGTACGGGTAAGGGTTATGTTTAGGGTTAGGCTTAGGTTTAGGTTTAGGGTGCTGTTTAGAGTTTGGGTTATGGTTAGTGCTAGGTTATGGGTTGCGGTTACTGTTAGGGGTTGGTCCGGGTTCGGTCGAGGGCTAGGGTTAGGTTTAGGGTACGGGTTAGTGTTAGGGTTAGGTTTAGGGTTAGTGTGAGAGTATTGGTTAGGCTTAGGGTATGGGTTAGGGTTAAGTTTAGGGTAGGGTTAGGGTTAGGTGTAGGGTACGAGTTAGGGTTAGGGTTAGGTTTAGGGTGCGGGTTAGGGTTAGGATTAGGGTTAGAGTACGGGTTAGGTTTAGGGTACGGGTTATGGTTAGTGTTAGGGTCAGGGTTAATGTTAGGGTTAGGGTACAAGTTAGGGTTAGGGTTAGGGTTAGGGTTAGGATTAGTATTATGGTACGAGTTAGGGTTACAGTACGGTTTAGGGTTAGGGTGAGGTTTAGGGTTAGGGTTAGAGTATGGTTAGGGTTAGGGTTAGGGTTAGAGTACAGGTTAGGGTTAGTGTTAGGTTAGGTTTAGGGTTAGGGTTAGTGTACGGGTTAGGGTTAGGATTAGGGTAAGGGTTAGGGTTAGAGTACGGTGTATGGTTAGTGTTAGGTTTAGAGTTAGGATTAATGTACGGGTTAGGCTTAGTTTTGGTTTAGGGTTAGAATACGGGTTAGGGTTAGGTTTAGGGTACAGGATAGGGTTAGCGTACGCGTTAAGTTTAGGGTTAGGGTTAGGTTAAGGTTACGGGTTAGGGTTAGGGTACGGGTTAGGGTAAGGTTTAGGATACGGGATAGGATTAGCGTACGGGTTAAGTTTAGGTTTAGGGTTAGGTTTAGGTTATGGTTTAGGTTTAGGGTACGGGTTAGGGTTAGGTTTAGGTGAGGGTTAGGGTTAGGGTTAGGGTAGGGGTTAGTTTTAGGGTTGGGGTACATGTCAGGGTTACTGTTAAGGTTAGGGTTAGGGTATGGGTTAGTGTTAGGGTACGGGTAAGGGTTATATTTAGGGTTAGGGTTAGGTTTAGTTTTAGGGTGCGGTTTAGGGTTAGGGTTAGGGTTAGTGCTAGGCTATGGGTTAGGGTTACGGTTAGGGTTTTGGTACGGGTTAGGGTTAGGGTTAGGTTAGAGGATAGGGTTGGTTACGGGTTAGGTCAAGAGTTACGGTTAGGTTTAGTGTACGGTGTAGGGTTATGGTTAGCGTCAGGGTTAGGGTTAGGGTTAGGATACAATTTAGGGTTAAGTTTAGGTTTAGGGTACGGTTTAGGGTTAGGGTTAGGATTAGGGTACAGGTTAGGTGTAGGGTACAGTTTAGGGTACGGGTATGGTTTAGGGTTAGGGTTAGGGTACGGGTTAGGGTTAGGTTTAGGGTTAGGGTTAGAGTACGGTTAGGCTTAGTGTTAGGGTTAGGGTTAGGGTTAAAGTACGAGTTAGACTTAGGGTTAGGTTTAGGGTTAGGATACGGGTTAGGGTTAGGTTTAGGGTTCGGGATAGGGTTAGCGTACGGGTTTAGTTTAGGGTTAGGTTTAGGTTTAGGTTACGGGTTAGGGTTAGTGTACGGGTTAGGGTTAGGTTTAGGGTGCGGGTTAGCGTTAGGGTTAGGATTAGTGTAAGGGTTAGGGTTAGGTTTAATGTCAGGGTTAGGGTTAGGTTTAGTGTTAGGGTACGGGTTAGGGTTAGGTTTAGGTTGCGGGTTATCGTTAGGGTTAGGATTAGTGTTAGGGTTAGGGTTAGGTTTAGGGTCAGGGTTAGGGTTAGGTTTAGTGTTAGGGTACGGGTTAGGGTTAGGGTTCGGGTTAGGGTACGGGTTAGTTTTAGGGTTAGGGTACGGGTTAGGGTTACGGTTAAGGTTAGGGTTAGGGTTAGGGCATGGGTTAGGGTTAGATTACGGTTAAGGGTTTTGGTTTGTGTTAGGGTTCATGTTAAGTTTAGGGTGCGGGTTAGGGTTTGGTTTAGGTTTAGGGTTAGGGTTAGAACACGGATTTGTGTTAGTGTTAGGGTACGGGTTAGGTTTACCGTTTGGGTACGGGTTAGCGTACGGGTTAGGGTTAGGGTTAGGGGTTAGGGTTAGAGTTAGGATTAGGCTATGGGTAGGGTTAGGGTACGGGTTAGGGCTAGGTTTAGGGATCGGGTTAGGGTTAGTGTACGGTTTAGGTTTAGGTTTAGGGTTAGGGTTAGTGTTAGGGTTACGATAGGGGTTATGGTTAAGTTTGGGGTATGGGATCGGGTTAGTGTACGTGTTAGGTCTAGGGTTAGGTTTAGGTTTAGTGTGCGGATTAGGGTTAGGTTTAGTGTATGTGTTAGGGTTAGGGTTTGGGTACGGGTTAGCGTTACGTTTAGGGTTAGGGTACGGGTTAGGTTTAGGGTTAGGGTTAGGGTACGGTTTAGGGTTAGGGTACGGGTTAGGGTTAGGGTTAGGTCAGGGTTAGCGTTAGGGTTAGGGTACGGTTTCGGTTTACTGTATGGATTATGGTTATGGTTAGGGTTAGGGTTAGGTTTAGCGTTATAGTATGGGTTAGGGTTAGAGTTAGGGTTAGGTTTAGGGTTAGAGTACAGGTTAGGGTTAGTGTTAGGATTAGGTTTTGGTTTAGGGTTAGAGTTAGAGAACGGGTTAGGGTTAGTGATGGTGTTAGGGTTATGGTTAGGGTTAGTGTACAGATAGTGTTAGGGTTAGGGTTAGGGAACGGGTTGGGGTTAGGGTTAGGTTCAGGTGCGGATTAGGTTTAGGGTTGGGGTTAGGGTTTGGGTTAGCGTTAGGTTTAGGGTCAGGGTTATGGTTAGGGATAGAGTTATGGTACGGGTTAGGGTTAGGTTTGGGGTTAGGGTACAGGTTAGTTTTAGGGTTAGGGTACGGGTCAGGGTTACAGTTAAGGTTAGGGTTAGGGTTAGGATATGGGTTACAGTTAGGGTACGGGTAAGGGTTATGGTTAGGGTTAGGGTTAGGGTTAGGTTTAGGGTGCGGGTTAGGGTTTGGGTTAGGGTTAGTGCTAGATAATGGGTTAGGGTTACTGTTAGGGTTTGGTATGGGTTAGGTCAAGGGCTAGGGTTAGGTTTAGGGTACGGGTTAGGGTTAGGGTTAGGTTTAGGGTTAGTGTTAGGGTATGGGTTAGGCTTAGGGTACGGGTTAGGGTTAAGGTTAGGGTAGGGTTAGGGGTAGGGTACAAGTTAGGGTTAGGGTTAGGTTTAGTGTACGGGTTAGAGTTAGGATTAGGGTTAGAGTACGGTTTAGGTTTAGGGTACAGGTTACGGTTAGTGTTAGGGTCAGGGTTAGGGTTAGGGTTAGGGTACAAGTTAGGGTTAGGGTTAGAGTGCGGGTTAGGGTTAGTGTTATGGTATGGGTTAGGGTTACAGTAAGGGTTAGGGTTAGTGTGAGGGTTAGGGTTACAGTTAGAGTATGGTTAGGGTTAAGTTTAGGGTTAGAGAACGGGTTAGGGTTAGTGTTAGGTTAGGTTTAGGGTTAGGGTTAGTGTACGGGTTAGGGTTAGGGTTAGGGTTAGGTTTAGAGTACGGGGTAGGGTTAGTGTTAGGGTTAGGGTTAGGGTTAATGTACGGGTTAGGCTTAGGTTTAGGTTTAGGGTTAGAATACGGGTTAGGGTTAGGTTCATTGTACGGGATAGGTTTATCGTACGGGTTAAGTTTAGGGTTAGGGTTAGGTTAAGGTTACTGGTTAGGGTTAGGTTACGGGTTAGGGTTAGGTTTAGGGTGTGGGTTAGGGTTAGGTTTAGGATTAGTGTAAGGGTTAGGGTTAGGTTTAGAGTCAGGGTTAGGGTTAGGGTTAGAGTTAGGGTACGGATTACTGTTAGGGTTGGGGTTAGGGTACGCATTAGTGTTAGGTTTGGTGTTAGGGTACGGGTTAGTTTTAGGGTTAGGGTACAGGTTAAGGTTATGGTTAAGGTTAGGTTTAGGGTTAGGGTATGGGTTTGGGTTAGGTTACGGTTTAGGGTTATTGTTTCGGTTAGGGTTCATGTTAAGTTAGGGTGTGGGTTAGGGTTAGTTTTAGGGTTAGGGTTAGTGTTAGAGTACGGGTTTGGGTTAGTGTTAGGGTACGGGTTAGGTTTACCTTTTGGGTATGGATTAGCGAAGGGTTAGGTTTAGGGTTAGGGTTTAGGGTTATAGATAGGGTTAGGCTACGGGTAGGGTTAGGGTACGGGTTAGGGTTAAAGTTAGGGTTCGGGTTAGGGTTAGTGTACGGGTTAGGGTTAGGTTTAGGGTTAGGGTTAGTGTTAGGGTTACGATACGGGTTAGGGTTAAGTTTGGGGTATGGATAGGGTTAGTGTACGTATTAGGTCTAGGGTTAGGTTTAGGTTTAGTGTGTGGGTTAGGGTTAGGGTTAGGGTACGTGTTAGTGTTAGGGTTTGGTTACGGGTCAGCATTACGTTTAGGGTTAAGGTACGGGATAGGTTTAGGGTTAGGGTTAGGGTACGGTTTAGGGTTAGGGTACGGGTTAGGGTTAGGTCAGGGTTAGGTTTAGGGTTAGGGTACCAGTTAGGGTTACTCTACGGGTTAGGGTTATGGTTAGGGTTAGGGTTAGCGTTAGCGTTATAGTACGGGTTAGGGTTAGAGTTAGGGTTAGGTTTAGGGTTAGAGTACGGGTTACGGTTAGTGTTAGGGTTAGGGTTAGTGTTAGAGTACGGGTTAAGGTTAGAGTACGGGTTAGGGTTAGGTTTATGGTAAGGGTTAGTTTTAGAGTACGGGTTAGGGTTAGTGTTAGTGTTAGGGTTAGGGTTAGTGTACGGATAGGGTTAGGGTTAGGGTGAGGGTACGGGTTAGGGTTAGGTTTAGGATACTGGATAGGGTTAGTGTACGGGTTAAGTTTAGGGTTAGGGTTAGGTTTAGGTTTAAGTGACGGGTTAGGGTTAGGGAACGGGTTAGGGTTAGGTTTAGGTGCGGGTTAGAGTTAGGGTTAGAGTTAGGGTTTGGTTTAGGGTTACATTTAGGGTCAGGATTAGGGTTAGGGATAGGGTTATGGCAAGGGTTAGGGTTAGATTTGGGTTTAGGGTACAGGTTAGTTTTAGGGTTAGGGTACGGGTCAGGGTTACAGTTAAGGTTATGGTTAGAGTTAGGGTATGGGTTAGGGTTAGGATACGGGTAAGGGTTATGGTTAGGGTTAGGGTTAGGTTTAGGTTTAGGGTGCTGGTTAGGGTTACGGTTAGTGCTAGGTTATGGGTTAGGGTTACTGTTAGGGTTTGGGTACGGGTTAGGGTTAGGGTATGGGTTACGGTTAGTGTTAGGGTCAGGCTTAGGTTTTGGATTACGGTACAAGTTAGGGTTAGGGTTAGGATACAGGTTAGGGTTAGGGTTATGGTACGGGTTAGGGTTACAGTACGGGTTAGGGTTAGGGTGAGGGTTAGGGTTAGTTTATGGTTAGGATTAGGGTAGGCTTAGGGTTAGAGTAAGGGTTAGGGTTAGTGTTAGGTTAGGTTTAGGGTTAAGGTTAGGTACGGTTTAGGGTTAGGTTCAGGGTACGGGATAGGGTTAGCGTACGGGTTAAGTTTAGGGTTAGTTTTAGGTTTAGGTTACGGGTTAGGGTTACGGTACGAGTTAGGGTTAGGTTTAGGGTGCGCATTAGGGTTAGGGTTAGGGTTAGTGTAAGGGTTAGGGTTATGTTACGGGTTAGGGTTAGGGTTAGGGTTAGTGTTAGGGTACGCGTTAGTGTTAGGGTTGGGGTTAGGGTATGGGTTAGTTTTAGGGTTAGGGTACAGGTTAGTGTTATGGTTAAGGTTAGGGTTAGGGTTAGGGTATGGGTTAGGGTTAGGTTACGATTAAGTGTTATGGTTTAAGTTAGGGTTTGGGTTAAGTTTAGGGTGCTGGTTAGGGTTAGGGTTAGGGTTAGAGTACGGGTTTTAGTTACTGTTAGTGTACGGGTTAGGTTTACCTTTTGGGTTCGGGTTAGTGTAAGTGTTAGGGTTAGGGTTAGGGTTAGGATTTAGGGTTAGAGTTAGGGTTAGGCTATGGATAGGGTTAGGGTATGGGTTAGAGTACGGGTTAGGGTTCGGGTTAGGGTTAGTGTATGTGTTAGGGATTGGGTTAGGGTTAGAGTTATGGTTCGGGTTAGGGTTAGTTTTAGGGTTACGGAATGGGTTAGGGTTAAGATTCCGGTACGGGATAGGGTTAGTGTATGTGTTAGGTCTAGGGTTAGGTTTAGTTTAAGTGTGCGGTTTAGGGTTAGGGTTAGGGTTAGGGTTAGGGTACGTGTTAGGGTTAGGCTTTGGGTAGGGGTAAGGGTTACATTTAGGGTTAGGGTACGGGTTAGGTTTAGGGTTAGTGTAAGGGTTAGTGTTAGGGTACGGGTTAGGGTTACATAACGGGTTAGGGTTAGGTTTAGGGTTAGGTTTAGGGTTAGAGTACGTGTTAGGGTTAGTGTTAGTGTTAGCGTTAGTGTTACTGTGTGGATAGGGTTAGGGTTAGGGTTAGGGTACGGGTTAGGGTTAAGTTTAGGGTACGGGATAGGGTTTGTGTACGGGATAAGTTTAGGGTTAGGGTTAGGTTTAGGGTACGAGTTAGGGTTAGGGTTAGGTTATGGGCTAGGGTTACAGTACGGGTTAGTGTTAGGGTGAAGGTTAGGGTTACGGTTAGATTACTGTTAGGGTTAGGGTTAGGGTTAGAATACGGGTTAGGGTTAGTGTTAGGGTTAGGTTTACGGTTAGGGTTAGGGTTGGGTTAGGTTTAGGTATAGAGAACGGGGTAGGATTAGTGTTAGGTTTAGGGTTAAGGTTAATGTACGGGTTTGGCTTAGGTCTAGGTTTAGGGTTTGGATAAGTGTTAGGGTTAGTTTTAGGGTACGGGATAGGGTTAACATAAGGGTTAAGTTTAGGGTTAGGGTTAGGTTTAGGTTATGGTTTATGGTTAGGGTACGGGTTAGGGTTAGGTTTAGGGTGCGGGTTAGTGTTAGGGTTAGGGTTAGTGTAAGGGTAAGGGTTAGGTTTAGGGTCAGGGTTAGGGTGCAGGTTAGTGTTAGGGTTAGGGTTAGTGTAAGGGTAAGGGTTAGGTTTAGGGTCAGGGTTAGGGTTAGGGTTAGGGTTAGGGAACGGCTTAGGGTTAGGGTTAGGTTTAGGTGCGGGTTAGTGTTAGTGTTAGGGTTTGGGTTAGCGTTAGGTTTAGGGTCAGGGTTAGGGTTAGGGATAGGGTTTTGGTACGGGTTAGGGTTAGGTTTGGGGTTAGGGTACAGGTTAGTTTTAGGGTTAGGGTACGGGTCAGGGTTACAGTTAAGGTTAGGCTTAGGGTTAGGATATGGGTTACGGTTAGGGTACGGGTAAGGGTTATGGTTAGGGTTAGGGTTAGGTTTAGGTTTAGGGTGCGGGTTAGAGTTTGGGTTAGGGTTAGTGCTAGGTTATGGGTTAGGGTTACTATTAGTGTTTGCACGGGTTAGGTCAAGGGCTAGGGTTAGGTTTAGGGTACGGGTTAGGGTTAGGTTTAGGGTTAGTGTTAGGGGATGGGTTAGGCTTAGGGTACGGGTTAGGGTTAAGGTTAGGGTAGGGTTAGGGTTAGGGGTAGGGTACGAGTTAGGGTTAGCGTTAGGTTTAGGGTATGGGTTATGGTTAGGATAGGGGTTAGAGTATGGTTCAGGTTTAGGTTACGAGTTACGGTTAGTGTTAGGGTCAGGGTTAGGGTTAGGGTTAGGGTACAAGTTAGGGTTAGGTTTAGGGTACGGGTTATGGTTAGTGTTATGGTACAGGTTAGGGTTACAGTACGGGTAAGGGTTAGGGTGAGGTTTAGGGTTACGGTTAGAGTATTTTTAGGGTTAGTGTTAGGGTTATACTACGGGTTAGGGTTAGTGTTAGGTTAGGTTTAGGGTCAGGGTTAGTGTACGGGTTAGGGTTAGGGTTAGGGTTAGGGTGAGGTTTAGAGTACGGGGTAGGGTTAGTGTTAGGTTTAGGGTTAGGGTTAATGTACGGGTTAGGCTTAGGTTTAGGTTTAGGCTTAGAATACTGTTTAGAGTTAGGTTCAGTGTACGGGATAGGGTTAGGTATGGGTTAAGTTAAGGGTAAAGGTTAGTTTAAGGTTAAGGGTTAGGGTTAGGGTACGGGTTAGGGTTAGGTTTAGGATATGGGATAGGATAGCGTACGGGTTAAGTTTAGGGTTAGGGTTAGGTTTAGGTTACGGGTTAGGGTTAGGGAACGGGTTAGGTTTAGGTTTAGGTGCGGGTTAGGGTTAGGGTTTGGGTTAGGGATTGGGTTAGGGTTAGGTGTAGGGTCAGGGTTAGGGTTAGGGATAGGGTTATGGTACGGGTTAGTGTTAGGTTTGGGGTTAGGGTACAGGTTAATTTTTGGGTTAGGGTACGGGTCAGGGTTACAGTTAAGGTTAGGGTTAGGGTTAGGATATGGGGTATGGTTAGGGTACGGGTAAGGGTTATGGTTAGGGTTAGGGTTAGGTTTAGGTTTATGGTGCGGTTTAAGGTTTGGGTTAGGGTTAGTGCTAGGTTATGGGTTAGGGTTACTGTTAGGGTTTGGTACAGGTTAGGACAGGGCTAGAGTTAGGTTTAGGGTACGGGTTAGTGTTAGGGTTAGGTTTAGGGTTAGTGTTAGAGTATGGGTTAGGCTTAGGGTATGGGTTAGGGTTAAGTTTAGGGTAGGGTTAGGGTTAGGGGTAGGGTACGAGTTAGGTTACGGTTAAGGGTTATGGTTAGGGTTAGGGTTAGGGTTAAGTTTAGGGTGCGGTTTAGTGTTAGGGTGTGGGTTAGGGTAAGGGTAGGGTTAAGGCTTATGGTTATGGTTAGGGTTAGGGTTAAGTTTAGGGTGCAGTTTAAGGTTAGGGTTAGGGTTAGGTTTAGAGTATGGGTTTGGGTTAGTGTTAGGGTACGAGTTAGGTATACCGTTTGAGTACGGGTTAGAGTAAGGGTTAGGGTTAGGGTAAGTGTTAGGGTTAGGGTTATAGTACGGGTTAGGGTTAGAGTTAGGGTTAGGTTTAGGGTTAGAGTACGAGTTAGGGTTAGTGTTATGGTTAGGGTTAGGGTTAGGTATAATGTACGGATTGGGTTAGGTTTAGGGTTAGGTTTAGGGTACGGGTTAGGTTTAGGTTTAGGGTACTGGCTAGGGTTAGCATTCGGGTTAAGTTTAGGGTTGGGTTAGGTTTAGGTTACGGGTTAGGGTTAGGGTACGTGTTAGGGTTAGGTTTAGGTGAGGGTTAGGGTTAGGGTTAGGGTACGGGTAAGGGTTATCGTTAGGGTTAGGGTTACGTTTAGGTTTAGGGTGCGGGTTAGGCTTAGGGTTAGGGTTAGGTTTAGCGCTCGGGTATGGTTTAGGGTTACTGTTAGGGTTTGGGGCGGGTTAGGGTTAGGTTTAGGGTACGAGATGGGGTTGGGTACGGTTTAGGTCAAGGGTGAGGGTTAGGTTTAGTGGACGGGTTACGGTTAGGGTTAGGTTTAGTGTTAGGGTTAGGGTATGGGTTAGGTTTAGGGTACGGGTTAGGGTACGGGTTAGGGTTAGCGTCAGGGTTAGGGTTAGGGTTAGGGTATGAGTTAGGGTTAGGGTTAGGTTTAGGGTACGGGTTAGGGTTAGGGTTAGGTTTAGGGTACGGGTTAGGTTTAGGGTACGGGTTAGGGTTAAGGTCAGGGTTAGGGTTAGGGTACGAGTTAGGGTTAGGGTTAGAGTACGGGTTAGGGTTAGGGTTATGTTACGGGTTAGGGTTACAGTACGGGTTAGGTTTAGGGTGAGGGTTAAGGTTAGGGTTAGAGTACGGTTAGGGTTTGGGTTAGGGTTAGGGTTAGATTACGGGTTAGGGTTAGTGTTAGGTTTAGGGAAAGTGTTAGGTTTCGGGTTAGGGTACTGGTACGGGTTAGGGTTAGGGTTAGGGTTAGGGTACGGGTTAGGGTTAGAGTACGGTATAGGGTTAGGTTTCGTTTTAGCTTTAGGGTTAGAGTACCGGTTAGGGTTAGTGTTAGGGTTAGGGTTAGTGTTAGGGTACGGGTTAGGTTTAGAGTTCGGGTTAGGGTTAGGTTTAGGGTTAGGGTTAGGGTTAGAGTACGGTTTAGGGTTAGTGTTAGGTTTAGGGTTATTGTTAGGGTTAGTGTACGGATAGTTTTAGGGTTAGGTTTAGGGTACGGGATAGGATTAGTGTATGGGTTAAGTTTAGGTTTAGGGTTAGGTTTAGGTTATGGTTTCAGGTTAGGGTACGGGTTAGGTTTAGGTTTAGGGTAAGGGTTAGTGTTAGGGTTCGGGTTATGGTTAGAGTACGGGTTAGGGTTAGTGTTAGGGTTAGGGTTAGGGTTAGTGTACGGATAGGGTTAGGGTTAGGTTAGTGTTAGCATATGGGTTAGGGTTAGGTTTAGGGTACGGGATAGGGTTAGTGTATGGGTTAAATTTAGGGTTAGGGTTAGGTTTAGGTTACGGGTTAGGTTTAGGGTACGGGTTAGGGTTAGGTTTAGGTGCGGGTTAAGGTTAGGGTACTGGTTAGGGTTAGGTTTAGGGTCAGGGTTAGGGTTAGGGATAGGGTTATGGTACGGGTTGGGGTTAGGGTTGGGGTTAGGGTATGGGTTAATTTTAGGGTTAGTGTACGGGTTATGGTTATGGTTAAGGTTATGGTTAGTGTTAGGTTATGGGTTAGGGTTAGGGTACGGATAAGGGTTATGGTTAGGGTTAGGGTTACGTTTAGGTTTATGGTGCGGTTTAGGCTTAGGGTTAGGGTTAGGCTTAGCGTAATGGTATGGATTAGGGTTACTGTTAGGGTTTGGGTACGGGTTAGGGTTAGGTTTAGGGTACGAGATAGGGTTGGGTACGGGTTAGGTCAAGGGTTAAGGTTAGGTTTAGGGTACGAGTTTGGGTTAGTTTTAGGTTAGGGTACGGGTTATGTTTAGGGTTAGTTTTAGGGTATGGGTTAGGTTTAGGGTTAGGGTCAGGATTAGGTTTAGGTTTAGGGTATGAGTTAGGGTTAGTGTTAGGTTTAGGGTACGGATAGGTTTAGGGTTAGGTTTAGGGTACGGGTTAGGTTTAGGGTACGGGTTAGGATTAGGGTCAGGTTTAGTGTTAGGGTACGAGTTAGGTTTAGGGTTAGTGTATGCGTTAGGTTTAGGGTAATGTTATGGGTTAGGGTTACAGTATGGGTTAGAGTTAGGGTGCGGTTAGGGTTAGGGTTAGAGTTCGGTTAGGGTTAGGGTTAGGGTTAGGGTTAGAGTACGGGTTAGGGTTAGTGTTAGGTTTAGGGAAAGGGTTAGTTTTAGGGTTAGGGTACGCGTTAGGGTTAGGGTTAGAATATGGGGTAGGGTTAGTGTTACAGTTAGGGTTAGGGTTAATGTACGGTTTAGGCTTAGGGTTAGGTTTAGGTTTAGGTTACGGTTTAGGGTAGGTTTAGGTTACGGGATAGAGTAGTGTACGTGTTAAGTTTAGTGTTAGAATTAGGTTTAGGTTACGCGTTAGGGTTATGGTACGGGTTAGGGTTAGGTTTAGGGTGCGGGTTAGGGTTAGGGATAGGGTTAGGGTTAGGGTTAGTGTACGGGTTAGGGTTAGGTTGATGGTCAGGGTTAGGGTTATGATTAGTGTTAGGGTATGGGTTAGGGTTAGGGTTGGGGTTAGGGTACGGTTTAGTTTTAGGGTTATGGTACGGGTTAGGGTTACTGTTAAAGTTAGGTTTAGGGTTAGAGACGGGTTAGGGTTGGTGTTAGGGTTAGGGTTAGGGTTAGGTTTACTGTTCGGATAGGGTTAGGGTTAGGATTAGGGTTATGGTTAGGGTACGGGTTAGGGTTAGGTTTAGGGTACAGCTAGGGTTAGCGTACGGGTTAAGTTTAGGTTTAGGGTTAGGTTTAGGTTACGGGTTAGGGTTAGGGTACGTGTTAGGGTCAGGTTTAGGTGAGGGTTAAGTTTAGGGTTACGGTTAGGGTTAGGGTACGGGTTAGGGTTAGGTTTAGGTGCGGGATATGGTTAGGGTTAGGGTTAAGTTTAGAGTTAGGGTTCAGTTTAGGGTTAGGTTTAGGGTCAGGGTTAGCGTTAGTGATAGGTTTATGGTACGGGTTAGGGTTAGGGTTGGGGTTAGGGTACGGGTTAGTGTTACGTTTAGGGTACGGGTCAGGGTTACGGTTAATTTTAGGGTTAGGGTTAGGGTATGGGTTAGGGTTAGGGTACGGGTAAGGGTTATGGTTAGGTTTAGGGTTAGGTTTAGGTTTAGGGTGAGGGTTAGGGTTAGGGTTAGGGTTAGCGCTAGGGTATGGGTTAGGGTTAATGTTAGGGTTTGAAGACGGGTTAGGGTTAGGGTTAGGTTACGGGATAGGGTTGGGTACAGGTTAGGTCAAGGGTTAGGTTTAGGGTTAGGGTATGTGTTAGGTTTAGTTTACGGGTTAGGGTTAGGGGTAGGATACGGGTTAGGGTTAGGGTTAGTGTAGGAGTACGGGATAGGGTTAGTGTTAGGGTTAGGGTTAGGTTTAAGGTACGGGTTAGGCTTAGGGTTAGGTTTAGGGTTAGGATACGGATTAGGATTAGGTTTAAGGTACGGGATAGGGTTAGCGCACGGCTTAAGTTTAGGGTTAAGGTTAGGTTTAGTTTACGGGTTAGGGTTAGGGTACGGGTTAGGGTTAGGTTTAGGGTGCGGGTTAGGTTTAGGTTTAGGATTAGTGTAAGGGTTAGGGTTAGGTTTAGTGTCAGTGTTAGGGTTAGGGTTAGTGTTTGGGCACGGGTTAGGGTTAGGGCTGTGTTTAGGGTACAGGTTAGTTGTATGGTTAGGTTAAGGGTTACGGTTACGGTTAAGGTTAGGGTTAGGTTTGGGATATGAGTTAAGGTTAGATTACGGTTAAGGGTTATGGTTTTGGTTAGGGTTAGGGTTAAGTTTATGGTGCGGGTTAGGGTTAGGGTCAGGGTTAGGGTTAGGTTTAGGGTACGGGTTAGGGTTAGTGTTAGGGTACGGGTTAGGAGTAGAGTACGGGTTAGGGTTAGGTTTAGGGTTAGGGTTAGAGTACAGGTTAGGGTTAGTGTTAGTTTAGGGTTAGGGTTAGGTTTAGTGTACGGATAGGGTTAGAAGTAGGGTTAGGTTTAGGGTACGGGTTAGGGTTAGGTTTAGGGTACGGGTTAGGGTACGGGTTAGGGTTAGGTTTAGGGTACGGGTTAGGGATAGGGTTAGGGTTAGGGTACAGGTTAGGTTTAGGGTACGGGTTAGGGTTAGGTTTAGGGTACGGGTTAGGGTTAGCGTTATGATTCAGGTTAGGTTTACAGTACGGATTAGTGTTAGGGTGAGGGTTAGGGTTAGGGTTAGAGTACGGTTAGGGTTAGGGTTAGAGTACGGGTTAGGGTTAGTGTTAGGGTTAATGTACGGGTTAGGCTTAGGTTTAGGTTTAGGGTTAGGATAAGAGTTAGTGTTTGGTTTAGGTTACGGGATAGGGTTAGGGTACAGGTTAAGTTTAGGGTTAGGGTAGGTTTAGGTTACGGGTTAGGTTTAGGGTACAGGTTAGGGTTAGATTTAGGGTGCGTGTTAGGGTTAGGGTTAGGGTTAGTGTAAGGGTTAGGGTTAGGTTTTGGTCAGGGTAGGGTTAGGGATATCGTCATGGTACGGATTAGGGTTAGGGTTGGGGTTAGGGTACGGGTTAGTTTTAGGGTTAGGGTACGGGTTAGGGTTATGGTTAAATTTATGGTAGTGTTAGGGTAAGGGTTAGAGTTAGGGTACGGGTAAGGGTTATGGTTAGGTTTAGGGTTACGATTAGGTTTAGTGTGCCGGTTAGGCTTAGGGTTAGAGTTAGGGTTAGCGCCAAGGTATGGGTTATGATTACTGTTAGGGTTTGGTTACGGGTTCGGGTTAGGTTTAGGGTACGATATAGGGTTGGGTACAGGTTAGGTCAAGGGTTAGGTTTAGGTTTAGGGTATGGGTTAGGTTTAGGGTTAGGTTTAGGGTTAGGATTTTAGTTAGGGTTAGGTTTAGGGTACAGGATAGGGTTAGCGTACGGGTTAAGTTTAGGGTTAGGGTTAGGTTTAGGTTACGGGTTAGCGTTAGGGTACGGTTAGGGTTAGGTTTAGGGTGAGGGTTAGGGTTAGGGTTAGGGTTAGTGTAAGGGTTAGGGTTAGGTTTAGGGTCAGGTTTAGGGTTAGGGTTAGTGTTAGGATACGGGTTAGTTTTAGGGTTAGGTTACGGGTTAGGATTAGGTTTAGGGTTAGGGTTAGGTTTAGAGTACGGGTTAGGGTTAGTGTTAGTGTTAGGTTTAGGGTTAGTGTACGGATAGGGTTAGGGGTAGGGTAAGGGTTAGGGAACATGTTAGGGTTAGGTTTAGGGTACGGGATAGGGTTAGTGTACGGGTTAAGTTTAGGGTTAGTGTAGGTTTAGGTTACGGGTTAGGGTTAGGGTACGGGTTAGGGTTAGGTTTAGGTGCGGGTTAGGGTTAGGGTACGGGTTACGGTTTGGTTTAGGGTCAGGGTTATGTTTAGGGATAGGGTCATGTTACGGGTTAGGGTTAGGGTTGGGGTTAGGGTACGGGTTAGTTTTAGGGTTAGGGTACGGGTTAGGGTTATGTTTAAAGTTAGGGTTAGTGTTAGGGTATGGTTTAGGGTTAGGGTGCGGGTAAGGGTTATGGTTAGGGTTAGGGTTATGTTTAGGTTTAGGGGGCGGTTTAGGCTTAGGGTTAGGGTTAGGGTTATCGCCAGGGTATGGGTTAGGATTACTGTTAGGGTTTGGGTACGGTTTAGGGTTAAGTTTAGGGTACGAGATAGGGTTAGGTACGGGTTAGGTCAAGGGTTAGGCTTCGGTTTAGCGTATGGGTTAGGTTTAGTGTTAGGTTTAGGGTTAGGGTTAGTGTTAGGGTTAAGTTTAGGGTTAGGGTTAGGGTTACGGTACGGGTTAGGTTTAAGGTTCCGGTACGGGATAGGGTTAGTGTACGTGTTAGTACTAGGGTTAGGGTTAGGTTTAGTGCGCATGTTAGGGTTAGGGTTAGGGTACGTGTTAGGGTTAGGGTTTGGGTAAGGTAACGGTTACATTTACTGTTAGGGTACGGGTTAGGTTTAGGGTTAGGGTAAGGGTTAATGTTAGGGTACGGGTTAGGGTTAGAGTAAGGGTTAGGGTTAGGTTTAGGGTTAGGTTTAGGGTTAGAGTACGGGTTAGGGTTAGTGTTAGGGATAGGGTTCGTGTTAGAGTGCGGATAGAGTTAGGGTTAGGTTTAGGGTACGGTTTAGGATTAGGTTTAGGGTACGGGATAGGGTTAGTGTATGGGTGAAGTTTAGGTTTAGGGTTAGGTTTAGGGTACGAGTTAGGGTTAGGGTTAGGGTACGGGTTAGAGTACGGGTTATGTTTCGAGTTAGGGTTACAGTTCGGGTTAGGGTTAGGGTGAGGTTTAGGGTTATGTTTAGAGTACGGTTAGGGTTAGGGTTAGGTTTATGGTTAGGGTTAGAGTACGGGTTAGGGTTAGTGTTAGGGTTAGGGAAAGGGTTAGGGTAGTGTTAGGGTATGGGTTAGGTTTAGGGTTAGGGTTAGGTTAGGGTTAGAGTACGGGGTAGGGTTAGTGTTAGGGTAGGGTGAGGGGAATATACAGGTTAGGCTTAGGGTTAGGTTTAGGGTTAGGTTACGGGTTAGGGTTAGTTTTAGGGTACGGAATAGTTTTAGCGTACGGTTTAAGTTTAGTGTTAGGGTTAGGTTTAGGTTACGGGTTAGGGTTAGGGTTAGTGTTAGGGTATGGGTTAGGGTTAGGGTTGGGGTTAGGGTACGGGTTAGTTTTAGGGTTAGGGTACGTGTTAGGTTTATGGTTAAAGTTAGGGTTATGTTAGGGTGTGGGTTAGGGTTAGTGTACGGTTAAGGGTTATGGTTATGTTTAGGGTTATGGATATGTTTAGATTGTGGTTTAGGGTTCGGTTTAGGGTTAGGGTTAGGGTACGGGTTTGGGTTAGTGTTAGGGCACGGGTTAGGTTTAAAGTTTGGGGAAGGTTTAGGGCAATGGTTAGGGTTAGTGTTAGGGTACGAGTTAGGGTTAGGGTTAGGTTTAGGGTACTGGTTATGGTTAGAGTTAGGGTACGGGTTAGGTTTAGGTTATGAGTTAGGGTTAGTGTTAGGGTCAGGGTTAGGGTTAGGGAACGAGTTAGGGTTAGGTTTAGGGTACGGGTTAGTGTTAGTGTTAGGGTTAGTGTAAGGGTTAGGGTTAGGGTTAAGGTACGGTTTAGGGTTAGGGTTAGGTTTAGGGTTAGAGTACGGGGTAGGGTTAGTGTTAGTCTTAGGGTTAGGTTTAGGGTTAGGTTACAGGTTAGGGTTAGGTTTAGGATATGGGATAGGGTTAGGTACGGGTTAAGTTTAGGGTTAGGTTTAGGTTTAGGGTACGGGTTAGGGTTAGGTTTAGGGTTAGGGTTAGGGTTAGGGTTAAAGTACTGGTTAGGGTTAGTGTTAGTGTTAGGGTTAGGGTTAATGTAAGGATTAGGCTTAGGGTTAGATATAGGGTTAGGATACGGTTTAGGGTTAGATTCAGGGTTCGGGTTAGGGTTAGCGTACGGGTTAACTTTAGGGTTAGGGTTAGGTTTAGGTTACGGGTTAGGGTTAGGGTACGGGTTAGGGTTAGGTTTAGTGTCAGTGTTAGGGTTAGGGTTAGTGTTAGAGTACAGGTTAGGGTTAGGTTTGGGGTTAGTGTACGGGTTAGTTTTAGGGTTAGAATACAGGTTAGGGTTATGGTTAAGGTTAGGGTTAGGGTTAGGGTATGGGTTAGGTTTAGGTTACAGTTAAGGGTTATGGTTTGGGTTAGGATTAGTGTTAAGTTTAAGGTGCGGGTTAGGGTTAGGGTTAGGGTTAGAGTACGGGTTTGGGTTAGTGTTAGGGTACGGGTTAGGTTTACCTTTTGGGTACGGGTTAGGGTAAGGGTTAGGGTTAGGGTTAGGGGTTAGGGTTAGAGTTAGGGTTAGGGTACGGGTAGGTTTAAGGTTTCAGTATGGGATAGGTTTAGTTTACGTGTTAGGTCTAGGGTTAGTGTTAGGTTTAGTGTGCGGGTTAGGGTTAGGTTAGGGTATGGGATAGGCTTAGTGTACGCGTTAAGTTTAGGGTTAGGGTTAGGTTTACGTTATGGGTTAGGGTTAGGGTACGGGTTAGGGTTAGGTTTAGGTGCGGGTTAGGGTTAGGGTACGGGTTATGGTTAGGTTTAGGGTCAGGGTTAGGGTTAGGGATAGGGTTATAGTACAGGTTAGGGTTACGGTTGGGGTTAGGGTACGGGTTAGTTTTAGGGTTAGGGTAAGGGTTAGGGTTACGGTTATGGTTAGGGTTAGTGTTAGGGTATGGGTTAGGTTTAGGGTACCGGTTAGGGTTATGGTTAGTGTTCGGGTTAGGTTTAGGTTTAGGGTGCGGGTTAGGCTTAGAGTTAGGGTTTAGGTTAGCCCTAGGGTATGGGCTAGGGTTACTGTTAGGGTTTGGGTACGGGTTAGGTTTAGGGTTAGGGTGCGGGATAGGGTTGGGTACGGGTTAGGTCAAGGGTTAGGGTTAGTATTAGGGTAGGGGTTAGGGTTAGGTTTAGGGTTAGGGTTAGGGTATGGAATAGGTTTAGGGTACAGGTTAGGTTTAGGGTTAGGGTTAGGGTTAATTTGGGTTAGGCTTAGGGTTAGATTTAGGGTTAGGATACGTTTAGGGTTAGGTTCAGGTTACGGGATAGGGTTAGCGTACGGGTTAACTTTAGGGTTAGTGTTAGGTTTAGGTTACGGGGTAGGGTTAGGGTATGGGTTACAGTTAGGTTTAGGGTCCGGATTAGGCTTAGGGTTAGGGTTAGTGTAAGGGTTAGGGTTAGGGTACGAGTTAGGGTTAGGGTTATGTTTAGGGTACGGTTTATGGTTAGTGTTAGGTTCAGGGTTATGGTTAGGGTACGAGTTAGGGTTAGGGTTAGGGTATGGGTTAGGGTTAGGTTTATGTTACGGGTTAGGGTTACAGTATGGGTTAGGGTTAGGTTGAAGGTTAGGGTTAGGGTTAGAGTACAGTTGGGGTTAGGGTTAGGGTTAGGGTTAGAGTACGGGTTAGGGTTAGTGTTAGGGTTAGGGAAAGGTTTAGGTTTAGGGTAGGGGATAGAGTCAGGGTTAGGGTTACGGTTAGGGTACGGGTTAGGGTTAGGTTTAGGTTACGGGCTAGGGTTAGCGCACGGGTTAAAATTAGGTTTAGGGTTAGGTTTAGGTTACGTGTTAGGGTTAGGGTATGGCTTAGGGTTAGGTTTAGGTGAGGGTTAGGGTTAGGATTAGGGTAAGGGTACGATTTAGTTTTAGGGTTAGGGTACAGGTCAGGGTTATGGTTAAGGTTAGGGTTAGGGTTAGGGGATGGTTTAGTGTTAGGGTACGGGTAAGGGTTATGGTTAGGTTTAGGGTTAGGTTTAGGTTTAGGGTGTGGTTTAGGGTTAGGTTTAGGGTTAGGGTTAGCGCTAGGCAATGGGTTAGGTTATGGTTAGGGTTTTGGTACAGGTTAGGGTTAAGGTTAGGTTACTGGATAGGCTTGGGTACGGGTTAGGTCAAGGGTTATGGTTAGGTTTAGGGTCCAGTTTAGGGTTAGGGTTAGTGTCAGGGTTAGGGTTAGGTTTAGGGTACGAGTTAGTGTTAGGTTTAGGTTTAGGATACGGGGAGGGTTAGGGTTAGGGTTAGGGTACGGGTTAGGTTTAGGGTACAGGTTAGGGTACGTTACGGGTTAGGGTTAGGGTTAGGTTACGGGTTAGGGTACGTTTTAGGTTTAGTGTCACAGTACGGGTTAGGGTTAGGTTGAGGGTTAGGGTTAGGGTTAGAGTATGGTTAGGGTCAGGGTTAGGGTTAGGGTTAGAGTACGGTTTAGGGTTAGTGTTAGGTTTATGGTTAGGCTTAGTGTACGGATAGGGTTAGGGTTAGGTTAGTGTTAGGGCATGGGTTAGGGTTAGGTTTAGGGTACGGGATAGGGTTAGTGTACAGGTTAAATTTAGGGTTAGGGTTAGGTTTAGGATACGGTTTAGGGTTAGGGTACGGGTTAGGGTTAGGTTTAGGTGCGGGTTATGTTTAGGGTACTGGTTAGGGTTAGGTTTAGGGTCAGGGTTAGGGTTAGGGATAGGGTTATGTTACGGGTTAGGGTTAGGGTTGGGGCTAGGGTACGGGTTAATTTTAGGGTTAGTGTAAGGGTTAAGGTTATGGTTAAGGTTAGGGTTAGTGTTAGGGTATGGGTTAGGGTTAGGGTATGGGTAAGGGTTATGGTTAGGGTTAGGGTTACGTTTAGGTTTAGGGTGCGGTTTAGGCTTAGGGTTAGGGTTAGAGTTAGTGTAATGGTATGGTTTAGGGTTACTGTTAGGGTTTGGGATTGGGTTAGGGTTAGGTTTAGGGTACGAGATAGGGTTGGGTACGAGTTAGGTCAAGGGTTAGGGTTAGGTTTTGGTACGCGTTTGTGTTAGTGTTAGGTTAGGGTTTGGGTTAGGTTTAGGGTTAGTTTTAGGGTACGGGTTAGGTTTAGGGTTAGGGTCAGGATTAGGTTTAGGGTTAGGGTATGAGTTAAGGTTAGTGTTAGGTTTAGGGTACAGTTTATGTTTAGGGTACGGGTTAGGTTTAGGGTACGGGTTAGGATTAGGGTCAGGGTTAGTTTTAGGGTACGAGTTAGGGTTAGGGTTAGTGTATGCGTTAGGTTTAGGGTTATGTTATGGGTTAGGGTTACAGTATGGGTTAGTGTTAGGGTGAGGGTTAGGGTTAGGGTTAGAGTTTGGTTAGGGTTAGGATTAGGGTTAGGGTTAGAGTACGGTTTAGGGTTAGTTTTAGGTTTAGGGAAAAGGTAAGTTTTAGGGTTAGGGTACGGGTACGGGTTAGGGTTAGGGTTAGAATACGGGGTAGGGTTAATGTTAGGGTTAGGGTTAGGGTTAATGTACGGGTTAGGCTTAGGGTTAGGTTTAGGGTTAGGTTACGGGTTAGGGTTAGGTTTAGGCTACGGGATAGAATAGTGTACGGGTTAAGTTTAGGTTTAGGATTAGGTTTAGGTTACGGGTTAGGGTTAGGGTACGGGTTAGGGTTAGGTTTAGGGTGCGGGTTAGGGTTAGGGTTAGTGTACGGGTTAGGGTTAGGTTGAGGGTCAGGGTTAGGGTTAGGGTTAGTGTTAGGGTATGGGTTAGGGTTAGGTTTGGGGTTAGGGTACGGGTTAGTTTTAGGGTTATGGTACGGGTTAGGGTTACTGTTATAGTTAGGTTTAGGCTTAGAGAACGGGTTAGGGTTAGTGTTAGGGTTAGGGTTAGGGTTATGTTTAGTGTACGGATAGGGTTAGGGTCAGGGTAAGGGTTAGGGTACGGGTTAAGGTTAGGTTTAGGGTACGGGCTAGGGTTAATGTACGGGTTACGTTTAGGTTTAGCGTTAGGTTTAGGTTACGGGTTAGGGTTAGGGTACGTGTTAGGGTCAGGTTTAGGTGAGGGTTAGGTTTAGGGTTACGGTTATGGTTAGGGTATGGGTTAGGGTTAGGTTTAGGTGCGGGATATGGTTAGGGTTAGGGATAAGTTTAGAGTTAGGGTTCAGTTTAGGGTTAGGTTTACGGTCAGGGTTAGCGTTAGGGATAGGGTTATGGTACGGGTTAGGGTTAGGGTTGGGGTTAGGGTACGGGTAATTTTAGGTTTAGGGTACGGGTCAGGGTTACGGTTAAGCTTAGGGTTAGGGTTAGGGTATTGGTAGGGGTTAGGGTACGGTTAAGGGTTATGGTTAGGTTTAGGTTTAGGGTGCAGGTTAGGGTTAGGGTTAGGGTTAGCGCTAGGGTATGGGTTAGGGTTACTGTTAGGGTTTGGGTACGGGTTAGGGTTAGGGTAAGGTTATGGGATAGGGTTGGGTACAGGTAAGGTCAAGGGTTAGGGTTAGGGTTAGGGTATGTGTTAAGTTTAGGGTACCGGTTAGGGTTAGGGTTAGGGTACGGGTTAGGGTTAGGGTTAGTGTAGGAGTTCGGGGTAGGGTTAGTGTTAGTGTTAGGGTTAGGGTTAATGTACGGGTTCAGCTTAGGGTTAGGTTAGGTTTAGCATACGGGTTAGGGTTAGGTTTAGTATAAGCGTTAGGATTAGGTTTAGGGTCAGGGTTATGGTTTGGGTTAGTGTTAGGGTACGGGTTAGGGTTTGGGTTGTGGTTAGGGTACGGGTTAGTTTTAGGTTTTGGGTAAGGATTAGCGTTATGTTTAAGGTTAGGGTTAGGGTTAGGTTATGAGTTAGGGTTAGGTTACGGTTAAGGGTTATGGTTTGGGTTAGGGTTAGAGTTAAGTTTAGGGTGCGGTTTAGGGTTTGGGTTAGGGTTAGAGTACGGGTTTGGTTTAGTGTTAGGGTACAGGTTAGGTTTACCGTTTGGGTAAGGGTTAGGGTTAGGCTTAGTGTTACGGGTCGGGTTAGGGTTAGGATTAGGCCACAGGTAGGGTTAGTGTACGGGTGTGGGTTAGGGTTAGGTTTAGTGTTAGGGTCACAGTACGGGTTAGGGTTAAGGTTAGGGTACAGGATAGGGTTAGTGAACGTGTTAGGTCTAGGGTTAGGGTTAGGTTCAGTGTTCGGGTTAGGGTTAGAGTTAGGGTTAGGGTTAGGGTTAGGATACATGTTAGGGTTAGGGTTTGGGTACGGGCTAGGGTTAAGTTTAGTGTTAGGCTATGGGTTAGGTTTATGGTTAGGTTTAGGGTACGGTTTAGTGTTAGGGTACGGTATAGGGTTAGTGTTAGGGTCAGGTTTAGGGTTAGTTTTGGGGTCCGGGTTAGGGTTAGTGTTAGCGCTAGGGTATGGGTTAGGGTTACTGTTACGTTTTGGGTATGGGTACGGGTTAGGGTTAGGGTACGGGATAGGTTTGGGTACGGGTTAGGTTAAGGGTTAGGTTTAGGTTTAGGATATGGGTTAGGGTTAGGGTTAGGTTTAGGGTTAGGGTTAGGGTATGGGTTAGGGTTAGGGTTAGAGTACGGGGTAGGGTTAGTGTTAGGGTTAGGGTTAGGGTTAGTGTTAGGGTACGGGTTATGTAGGGTACTGGTTAGGGTTAGGGTTAGGGTTAGGGTTAGGGTTAGGGATAAATTACGGGGTAGGTTTAGTGTTAGGGTTAGGGTTAGGGTTAATGTAAGGGTTAGGCTTAGGGTTAGGTTTAGGGTTAGGATACTGGTTATGGTTATGTTCAGGGTACGGGATAGGGTTAGCGTACAGGTTAAGTTTAGGGTAGGGTTAGGTTTAGGTTACGGGTTAGGGTTAGGTTACGGGTTAGTGTTAGGTTTAGGGTTAGGGTTAGGGTTAGGGTTAAAGTACGGTGTAGGGTTAGTGTTAGTGTTAAGGTTAGGGTTAATGTCCGGATTAGGCTTAGGGTTAGATTTAGGATTAGGATACGGTTTAGGATAGGTTCAGGGTACGGAATAGGGTTAGCATACGGGTTAACTTTAGGGTTAGGGTTAGGTTTAGGTTACGGGTTAGGGTTAGGGTACGGGTTAGTGTTAGGTTTAGGGTCCGGGTTAGGGTTAGGGTTAGGGTTAGTATAAGGGTAAAGGTTAGGTTTAGGGTCAGGGTTAGGGTTAGGGTTAGTGTTAGAGTATGGGTTAGGGTTAGGGTTCGGGTTAGGGTACGGGTTAGTTTTAGGGTTAGGGTACAGGTTAGGGTTATGGTTAAGTTTAGGTTTAGGGTTAGGGTATGGGTTACGGTTAGGTTACTGTTAAGGGTTATGGATTGGATTAGGGTTAGGGTTAAGTTTAAGGTGCGGGTTAGGGTTAGGGTTAGAGTACGGGTTTGGGTTAGTGTTTGGGTATGTGTTAGGTTTACCATTGGGTACGGGTTAGGGTAAGGGTTAGGGTTAGGTTTACGTTAGTGTTGGGGTTACGTTACGGGTTAGGGTTAAGGTTACGGTATGGGATATGGTTAGTGTACGTGTTAGGTCTAGGGTTAGTGTTAGGTTTAGTGTGCGGGTTAGGGTTAGGGTTAGGGTCAGGGTTAGGGTACGAGTTAGGAATAGGGTACGGGTTAGGGTTAAGTTTACTTTTGGGTTAGGGTTAGGGTTAGGGTTAAAGTACTGGGTAGGTTTAGAGTTAGGGTTAGGATTAGGGTTAATGTATGGGTTAGGCTTATGGTTAGGTTTCGGATTAGGATACGGGTTAGGGTTAGGTTCAGGGTACAGGATAGGGTTAGCGTACGGGTTAAGTTTAGGGTTAGGGTTAGGTTTAGGTTCAGGGTGCGGGTTAGGCTTAGGGTTAGGTTTAGGGTTAGCGCTAGGGTATGGGTTAGGGTTACTGTTAGGGTTTGGATACGGGTTAGGGTTAGGGTTAGGGTTAGGGTTAGGGTTAGGGTACAGGATAGGGTTGGGTACGGGTTAGGTCAAGGGTTAGGGTTAGGTTTACGTTACGGTTTAGGGTTAGGGTTAAGGTTTGGGTTAAAGTATGGGTTAGGTTTAGGGTACGGGTTAGGGTTAGGGTTATGGTCAGGGTTAAGGTTATGGTTAGGGTACGAGTTAGTGTTAGGGTTAGGTTACGGGTTAGGGTTAGGGTTACGGTACGGGTTAGGGTTACAGTACGGGTTAGGGTTAGGGTGAGGCTTAGGGTTAGTGTTAGAGTACGGTTAGGGTTAGGGTTAGGGTTAGAGTACGGGTTAGGGTTATTGTTAGGGTTAAGTTAAGGTTAGGGTTAGGGTTAGGGTTAGGGTTAGAGTACGGGTAGGGTTAGTGTTAGGGTTAGGGATAGGGTTAGTGTTAGGGTACGGGTTAGGGTTAGTATTAGGTTTAGGGTTAAGGTACGGTGAAGGGTTAGTGTTAGGGTTAGGGTTTGGGTTAATGTACGGGTTAGGCTTAGGGTTAGGTTTAGGGTTAGGATACGGGTTAGTGTTAGGTTTATGGTACGGGATAGGTTTATCGTACGGGTTAAGTTTAGGGTTAGGGTTAGGTTTACGTTACGGTTTAGGGTTAGGGTACGGGTTAGGGTTAGGTTTAGGGTGCGGGTTATGGTTAGGGTTAGGATTAGTGTAAGGGTTAGGGTTAGGTTTAGGTTCAGGGTTAGGATTAGGGTTAGTGTTAGGGTACGGGTTAGGGTTACAGTGGGGGTTAAGGTACGGGTTAGGTTTAGGGTTGGGGTATGGGTTAGGGTTTTGGTTAAGGTTAGGATTAGGGTTAGGGTATGGGTTAGGGTTAGGGTTAGGGTTAGCATACGTGTTAGGGTTAGGGTTTGGGTACGGGTTAGGGTTACGTTTAGGTTTAGGGTACGGTTTAGGTTTAGGGTTAGGGTAAGGGTTAGAGCTAGGGTATGGTTTAGGGTTACTGTTAGGGTTTGGGTACGGGTTAGGGTTAGGGTTAGGGTACGCGATAGGGTTGGGTACGGGTTAGGTCAAGGGTTTGGGTTAGGTTTAGGGTACGGGTTATGGTTAGGGTTAGGTTTAGGGTTAGGGTTAGGGTTAGGGTACGAGTCAGTGTTAGGGTTAGGTTTAGGGCATGGGTTAGGGTTAGGGTTAGGGGTATGGTTAGAGTACGGGGTAGGGTTAGTATTAGGGTTAGGGTTAGGGTTAATGTACGGGTTAGGCTTAGGGTTAGGTTAGGGTTAGGATACCGGTTAGGGTTAGGTTTAGGGTGCGGGTTGGGTTAGGGTTAGTGTAAGGGTTAGGGTTAGGTTTAGGGTCAGGGTTAGGGTTTGGGTTAGTGTTAGGGTACGGGTTAGGGTTAGGGTTGGGTTTAGGGTATGGGTTAGTTTTAGGTTTTGGGTACGGATTAGGGTTATGGTTTAGGTTAGGGTTAGGGTTAGGTTATGAGTTAGGATTAGGTTACGGTTAAGGGTTATGGTTTGGGTTAGGGTTAGAGTTAAGTTTAGGTTGCGGGTTAGGGTTAGGGTTAGGGTTAGAGTACGAGTTTGGGTTAGTGTTAGGGTACGGGTTAGGTTTACCGTTTGGGTACGGGTTAGGGTTAGGCTTAGTGTTAGGGGTCGGGTTAGAGTTAGGATTAGGCCACGGGTAGGGTTAGGGTACGGGTTAGGTTTAGGGTTAAGGTTCGAGTTAGGGTTAGTGTACGGGTTAGGGTTAGGGTTAGGTTTAGTGTTAGGGTCACGGTACGGGTTAGGGTTAAGGTTAGGGTACAGGATAGGGTTAGTATACGTGTTAGGTCTAGGGTTAGGGTTAGGTTCAGTGTGCGGGTTAGGGTTAGAGTTAGGGTTAGGGTTAGTGTTAGGATACGTGTTAGGGTTTGGGTTTGGGTACGGGCTAGGGTTAAGTTTAGGGTTAGGGTAGGGTTAGGTTTAGGGTTAGGGTTAGGGAACAGTTTAGGGTTAGGGTACGGGATAAGGTTAGTGTTAGGGTCAGGGTTAGGGTTAGTTTTGGGGTTAGGGTTAGAGTACGGGGTAAGGTTAGATTAGGGTTAGGCTTAGGGTTAGTGTTAGGGTACGGGTTATGGATAGGGTACGGGTTAGTGTTAGGTTTAGGGTTAGGGTTAGGGTTAGGGTTAGGATTAGGATACGGTTTAGGGTTAGGTTCAGGTTACGGGATAGGGTTAGCATACGGGTTAACTTTAGGGTTAGGGTTAGGTTTAGGTTACGGGTTAGGGGTAGGGTACGGGTTAGGGTTAGGTTTAGGGTCCGGGTTAGTGTTAGGGTTTGGGTTAGTGTAAGGGTTAGGGTTAGGTTTAGGGTCAGGGTTAGGGTTAGGGTTAGTGTTAGAGTATAAGTTAGGGTTAGGTTTGGGGTTAGGGTACGGTTTAGTTTTAGGGTTAGGGTACAGTTTAGGGTTATGTTTAAGGTTAGGGTTAGGGTTAGGGTATGGGTTATGGTTAGTTTATGGTTAAAGGTTACGGATTGGGTTACGGTTAGGGTTCAGTTTAAGGTGCGGGTTAGGTTAGGGTTAGGGTTAGCGTTAGAGTACGGGTTTGAGTTAGTGTTAGGGTACGGGTTAGGTTTAACATTTGGGTACGGGTTAGGGTAAGGGTTAGGGTTAGTGTTAGGGGTTAGGGTTAGAGTTAGGGTTAGGCTATGGTTAGGGTTAGTGTACGGGTACGGGTACGGGTACGGGTTAGGGTTAGGGTTAGGGTTACGGTAGGGGTTAGGGTTAAGGTTAAGTTATGGGATAGTGTTAGTGTACGTGTTAGGTCAAGGGTTAGTGTTAGGTTTAGTGTGCGGTTTAGGGTTAGGGTCAGGGTTAGGGTTAGGGTACGAGATAGGGATAGGGTATGGGTTAGGGTTAAGTTTAGGTTTTGGGTTAGGGTTAGGGTAGGGTTAAAGTACGGGGTAAGTTTAGTGTTCGGTTAGGGTTAGGGTTAATGTACGGGGTAGCCTTAGGGTTAGGTTTAGTGTTAGGATACGGTTTAGGGTTAGGTTCAGGGTACGGGATAGGGTTAGCGTACGGGTTAAGTTTAGAGTTAGGGTTAGGTTTAGGTTTAGGGTGCGGGTTAGGCTTAAGGTTAGGGTTAGGGTTAGCGCTAGGGTATGGGTTATGGTTACTGATAGATTTTGGGTACGGGTTAGGGTTAGGGTTAGGGTACGGGTTAGGGTTGGGTACAGGTTAGGTCAAGTGTTAGGGTTAGGTTCAGGGTACGGGTTGGGTTAGGGTTAGGGTTAAAGTATGAGTTAGGTTTAGGGTACGGGTTAGGGTTAGGCTTATGGTCAGGGTTAGGGTTAGGGTTAGGGTACGAGTTAGGGTTAGGGTTACAGTACGGGTTAGGGTTAGGGTGATGCTTAGGTTTAGGGTTAGAGTACGGTTAGGGTTAGGGTTAGGGTTAGAGTACGGGGTAGGGTTAGTGTTAGGGTAGGGTTAGGGTTAGTGTTAGGGTACGTGTTAGGGTTAGGGTTAGGGTTAGGGTTAGGGTTAGGATATGGGGGAGGGTTATGGTTAGCGATAGGGTTTGGGTTAATGTACGGTTTAGGCTTAGGGTTAGGTTTAGGGTTAGGATACGGGTTAGTGTTAGGTTTAGGGTACAGGATATGTTTATCGTACGGGTTAAGTTTAGGGTTAGGGTTAGGTTTACGTTTGGTTTAGGGTTAGGGTACGGGTTAGGGTTAGGTTTAGGGTGCGGGTTAGGGTTAGGATTAGTGTAAGGGTTAGGGATAGGTTTAGGGTCAGGGTTAGGATTAGGGTTAGTGTTAGGGTACGTGTTAGGGTTACGGTGGGGTTTAGGGTATGGGTTAGGTTTAGGGTTAGGGTATGGGTTAGGGTTATGGTTAAGGTTAGGATTAGGTTTAGGGTATGGGTTAGGGTTAGGGTTAGGTTTAGGGTTAGGGTTAGCGTATGTGTTAGGGTTAGGGTTTGGGTACGGGTTAGGGTTACATTTAGGGTTAGGGTACGGTTTAGGTTTAGGATTAGGGTAAGGGTTAGAGTTAGGGTATGGTTTAGGGTTACTCTTAGGGTTTGGGTACGGGTTAGGGTTAGGGTTAGGGTAAGGGATAGTGTTGGGTACAGGTTAGGTCAAGGGTTTGGGTTAGGTTTAGGGTACGGGTTAGGTTTAGGGTTAGGTTTAGGGTTAGGGTTAGGGTATGGGTTAGGTTTAGGGTACAGGTTAAGGTTAGGGTTAGGGTCAGGTTCAGGGTTAGGGTTAGGGTACAAGTCAGGGTTAAGGTTAGGTTTAGGGCATGGGTTAGGTTTAGGGTTAGGGGTAGGGGTAGGGTTAGAGTACGGGGTAGGGTTAGTATTAGAGTCAGGGTTAGGGTTAATGTACGGGTTAGGCTTAGGTTTAGGTTAGGGTTAGGATACGGGTTAGGTTTAGGTTTAGGGTACGGGTTGGGTTAGGGTTAGGGTTAGTGTAAGGGTTAGGGTTAGGTTTAGGGTCAGGGTTAGGGTTTGGGTTAGTGTTAGGGTACGAGTTAGGGTTAGGGTTGGGTTTAGGGTACGGGTTAGTTTTAGGTTTGGGTACGGATTAGGGTTATGGTTTAGGTTAGGTTTAGGGTTAGGTTATGAGTTAGGGTTAGGTTACGGTTAAAGGTTATGCTTTGGGTTAGGGTTAGAGTTAAGTTTAGGTTGCGGGTTAGGGTTAGGGTTAGGGTTAGAGTACGGTTTGGGTTAGTGTTAGGGTACGAGTTAGGTTTACCGTTTGGTTATGGGTTAGGCTTAGTGTTAGGGGTTCGGTTAGAGTTAGGATTAGGCTACGGGTAGGGTTAGGGTACGGGTTAGGGTTAGGGTTAAGGTTCGGTTTAGGGTTAATGTACGGGTTAGGGGTAGGGTTAGTGTTAGAATATGGGTTAGGGTTAGAGTACGGGTTAGGGTTAGGTTTAGGGTTAGGGTTACGTTAGAGTACAGGTTAGGGTTAGTGTTAGGGTTAGGGTTATGGTTAGTGTACGGATCATGTTAGGGTTAGGGCTAGGGTTAGGGTACGGGTTAGGGTTAGGTTTAGGGTACGGTATAGGGTTAGCGTACGGGTTAAGTTTCGGGTTAGGGTTAGGTTTAGGTTATGGGTTAGGGTTATGTAAGTGTTAGGTTTAGGTTTAGGTGAGGGTTAGGGTTAGGGTTAGGGTACGGAATAGGTTTAGGTTTAGGATCAGGGTTAGCGTTCGGGATAGGGTTATGAGACGGGTTATGGTTAGGGTTGGAGTTAGGGTACAGGTTAGTTTTAGGGTTAGGTTACGGGTCAGGGTTACGTTTAAGGTTAGGGTTACGGTTAGGGTATAGGTTAGGGTTAGGGTACGCGTAAGGGTTATGCTTAGGGTTAGGGTTAGGTTTAGGTTTAGGGTGTGGGTTAGGTTTAGGGTTAGGGTTAGGGTTAGGTTTAGCACTAGGGTATGGGTTAGGATTACTGTTAGATTTTGGGTACGGGTTAGGGTTAGGGTTTGAGTACGGGTTTGGGTTAGTTTTAGAGTACTGGTTAGATTTACCTTTAGGGTAAGGGTTAGGGTTAGGGTTAGGGTTAGGGGTTAGGGGTAGGGTTAGGTTTAGGCTATGGTTAGTGTTAGCGTACGGGTTAGGTTTAGGGTTAGGGTTCGGGTTACAGTTAGTGTACGGGTTAGGGTTCGGTTTAGGGTTAGGTTTAGGGTTAGGATTAGTGTTAGGGTTACGGTACGGGTTGGGTTAAAGTTACAGTACGGGATAGGGTAGTGTACGTGTTAGCTCTAGGGTTAGGTTTAGGTTTAGTGTGCTGGTTAGGATTAGGATTAGTGTTAGGTTTAGGGGTAAGGTACGTGTTAGGGTTAGGGTTTGGGTACGGGTTAGGTTTACGTTTAGGGTTAGGTTACGGGTTTGAGTTAGGGTTAGGGTTAGGGTTAGGGTTAGCGTTAGGGTTAGGTTTAGAGTACGGGGTAGGGTTAGTGTTGGTGTTAGGGTTAGGGTTAATGTACGGATTAGGCTTAGGGTTAGGTTTAGGTTTAGGTAAGAGTTAGGGTTAGGTTTAGGGTACGGGATAGGGTTAGCATACGAGTTAAGTTTAGGGTTAGGGTTAGGTTTAGGTTACTGGTTAGTGTTAGGGTACGGGTTAGGATTAGGGTACGGGTTAGGGTTAGGTTTAGGGTGCGGGTTAGGTTTAGGGTTAGGGTTAGTGTAAGGGTTAGGGTTAGGTTTAGGGTCAGGGTTACGGTTAGGGTTAGTGTTAGGGTACGGGTTAGTTTTAGGGTTAGGGTATGGTTTAGGGTTAGGTTTAGGGTTAGGGTGAGGTTTAGAGTACGGGTTAGGGTTAGTGTTAGTGTAGGGTTAGTGTACGGATAGGGTTAGGGTTAGGGTTAGGTTTATTGTTAGGATAAGAGTTAGGGTTAAGTTTAGGGTACAGGATAGGGTTAGCGTACGGGTTAAGTTTAGGGTTAGGTTTAGGTGACGGTTTAGGGTTAAGGTACGGGTTAGGGTTAGGGTACGGGTTAGGGTTAGGTTTAGGGTCAGGGTTAGGGTTAGGGATAGGGTCATGGCACGGTTTAGGGTTAGGGTTGGTCTTAGGGTACGGGTTTAGAGGACGGGTAGGGTTACGGTTAAAGTTAGGGTTAGTGTTAGGGTATGGGTTAGTGTTAGGGTACAGTTAAGGGTTATGGTTAGGGTTAGGGTTACATTTAGGTTTAGGGTGCGGGTTAGGCTTAGGGTTAGAGTTAGGGTTAGCGCTAGGTTATGGGTTAGGGGTCTGTTAGGGTTTGGGTACTGGTTAGGGTTAGGTTTAGGCTATGAGATAGGGTTGGGTACGGGTTAGGTCAAGGGTTAGGGTTAGGTTTAGGGTACGGGTTAGGTTTAGGGTTAGGTTTAGGGTTAGGATAAGAGTTAGGGTTAGGTTTAGGGTACGGGATAGGGTTAGCGTACGGGTTAAGTTTAGTGTTAGGGTTAGGTTTAGGTTACGGGTTAGGGTTCGGGTGTGTGTACAGGTTAGGGTTAGGTTTCGGATGCGGGTTAGGGTTAGGGTTAGGGTTAGGGTTAGTGTAAGGGTTAGGGTTAGGTTTAGGGTCAGGGTTAGGGTTAGGGTTAGTGTTAGGGTACGGGTTAGTTTTAGGGTTAGGGTACGGTTTAGGGTTAGGTTTAGGGTACGGGATAGGGTTAGTGTACGCCTTAAGTTTAGGGTTAGGGTTACGTTTAGGTTACGGGTAGGTTTAGGGTACGGGTTAGGCTTAGGTTTATGTGCGGGTTAGTGTTAGAGTACGGGTTAGGGTTAAGTTTAGGGTCAGGGTTATGTGTAGGGATATGGTCATGCTACGGGTTAGGGTTAGGGTTGGGCTTAGGGTATGGGTTAGTTTTAGGGTTAGGGTACGGGTTAGTGTTACGGTTAAACTTAGGGTAGTGTTAGGGTATGGGTTAGGGTTAGGGTACGGGTAAGGGTTATGGTTAGGGTTAGGGTTACGTTTAGGTTTAGGGAGCGGGTTAGGCTTAGGGTTAGGGGTAGGGTTAGGTCTAGGCCATGGGTTAGTGTTACTGTTAGGGTTTGGGTACTTGTTAGGGTTAGGTTTAGTGTATGAGATAGGGTTGGGTATGGGTTAGATCAAGGGTTAGGTTTAGGTTTAGGGTACGGGTTAGGGTTAGGGTTAGGATTAGGGTTAGGGTTAGGGTATGGGTTAGGTTTAGGGTACAGGTTAGGGTAAGAGTTAGCATCAGGGTTAGTGTTAGGGTTAGAGTATGAGTTAAGGTTAGGGTTTGGTTTAGGGTACGGGTTAGTGTTAGGGTTAGGTTTAGGATACGGTTTAGGTTAGGGTACGGGTTAGGGTTAGGGTCAGGTTTTGGGTTAGGGTACAAGTTAGGGTTAGGGTTAGGGAACGGGTTAGGGTTAGGGTTATGTTACGGTTTAGGGATACAGTATGGGTTAGGGTTAGGACGAGGCTTAGGGTTAGGGTTAGAGTACGGTTAGGTTTAGGGTTAGGGTTAGGGTTAGAGTACGGGTTAGGGTTAGTGTTAGGTTTAGGGAAAGGGTTAGGTTTAGGGGTAGGGCACGGGTTAGGGTTAGGGTTAGGGTTAGGGTTCAAGTACGGGGTAGGGTTAGTGTTAGGGTTAGGGTTAGGGTTAGAGTATGGGTTAGGGTTAGTGTTAGGGTTAGGTTTAGTGTTAGGGGTAGGGTTAGAGTACGGGTTAGGGTTAATGTTAGTGTTAGGGTTAGGGTAAGGGTTAGTGTACGGATAGGGTTAGGGTTAGGGTTAGGGTTAGTGTAAGGGTTAGGGTTAGGTTTAGGGTCAGGGTTAGGTTTAGGGTTAGTGTTAGGGTACGGGTTAGTTTTAGGGTTAGGGTACGGGTTAGGGTTAGGTTTAGGGTTAGGGTGAGATTTAGTGTCAGGTTAGGTTTAGTGTTAGTGTTAGGGTTATGGTTAGTGTACGGATAGGGTTAGGGTTAGGGTTAGGGTTAGGGTACGGTTTAGGGTTAGGTTTAGGGTACGGGATAGGGTTAGTGTACGCCTTAAGTTTAGGGTTAGGGTTAGGTTTAGGTTACGGGTTAGGGTTAGGGTACGGGTTAGGCTTAGGTTTATGTGCGGGTTAGTGTTAGAGTACGGGTTAGGGTTAAGTTTAGGGTCAGGGTTATGGTTAGGGATATGGTCATGCTACGGTTTAGGGTTAGGGTTGGGCTTAGGGTACGGGTTAGTTTTAGGGTTAGGGTACGGGTTAGTGTTACGGTTAAACTTAGGGTAGTGTTAGGGTATGGGTTAGGGTTAGGGTACGGGTAAGGGTTATGGTGAGGGTTAGGGTTACGTTTAGGTTTAGGGAGCGGGTTAGGCTTAGGGTTAGGGGTAGGGTTAGGTCTAGGCCATGGGTTAGTGTTACTGTTAGGGTTTGGGTACGTGTTAGGGTAAGGTTTAGGTTATGAGATAGGGTTGGGTTGGGGTTAGGTCAAGGGTTAGGTTTAGGTTTAGGGTACGGGTTAGGGTTAGGATTAGGCTTAGGGTTAGGGTATGGGTTAGGTTTAGGGTACGGGTTAGGGTAAGAGTTAGCATCAGGGTTAGTGTTAGGGTTAGGGTATGAGTTCAGGTTAGGGTTAGGTTTAGGGTACGGGTTAGGGTTAGGGTTAGGTTTAGGATACGGTTTAGGTTAGGGTACGGGTTAGGGTTAGGGTCAGGTTTAGGGTTAGGGTACAAGTTAGGGTTAGGGTTAGGGAACGGGTTAGGGTTAGGGTTATGTTACGGTTTAGGGATACAGTATGGGTTAGGGTTAGGATGAGGCTTAGGGTTAGGGTTAGAGTACGGTTAGGTTTAGGGTTAGGGTTAGGGTTAGAGTACGGGTTAGGGTTAGTGTTAGGTTTAGGGAAAGGGTTAGGTTTAGGGGTAGGGCACGGGTTAGGGTTAGGGTTAGTGTTAGGGTTCAAGTACGGGGTAGGGTTAGTGTTAGGGTTAGGGTTAGGGTTAGAGTATGGGTTAGTGTTAGTGTTAGGGTTAGGTTTAGTGTTAGGGGTAGGGTTAGAGTACGGGTTAGGGTTAGTGTTAGTGTTAGGGTTAGGGTAAGGGTTAGTGTACGTATAGGGTTAGGGTTAGGGTTAGGGTTAGGGTACAGGTTAGGGTTAGGTTTAGGATACGGGATAGGATTAGCGTACGGGTTAAGTTTAGGGTTAGGGTTAGGTTTAGGTTACGGGTTAGGGTTAGGGAACGGGTTAGGATTAGGTTTAGGTGTGGGTTAGGGTTATGGTTAGGGTTAGAGTTTGGGTTATGGTTAGGTTTAGGGTAAGGGTTAGGGTTAGGTATAGGGTTATGGTACAGGTTAGGGTTTGGTTTGGGGTTAGGGTACAGGTTAGTTTTAGGGTAGTTTATGGGTCAGGGTTACGGTTAAGGTTAGGGTTAGGGTATGGGTTAGGTTTAGGGTATGGGTTAGGTTTAGAGTATGGGTTAGGGTTAGGGTTAGGGTACGAATTAGGGTTAGGTTTAGGATACGGTTAAGGGTTAGGGTTATGGTTCGGGTTAGGGTTACAGTACTGGTTAGGGTTTGGGTCAGTTTTAGGGGTAGGGTTAGGGTTAGGGTTAGGGTTAGAATTAGGGTAAGGGTTAGTGTTAGGGTACAGGATAGGTTTAGAGTACGGGTTAGGGTTAGGTTTAAGGTAAAGTTTGGTAAGGGTTAGTGTTAGGGTACGGGATAGTGTTAGATTACGGGTTAGGGTTAGGTTTAGGGTTCGGGTTAGGGTTAGGGTTAGGTTTAGTGTACGGATAGGGTTAGGGTTAGGGTTAGGGTTAGGGTATGTGTTAGGGTTAGGGTTTGGGTACGGGCTAGAGTTAAGTTTAGGGTTAGGGTTTGGGTTAGGTTTAGGGTTAGGGTTAGGGTACAGTTTAGGTTTAGGGTACGGGATAGGGTTAGTGTTAGGGTCAGGGTTAGGGTGAGGTTTGGGGTCCGGGTAAGGGTTAGGGTTAGGTTTAGGGTTAGCGCTAGGGTATGGGTTAGGGTTATTGTTAGGGTTTGGGTACGGTTTAGGGTTAGATTTAGGGTACAGGATAGGTTTGGGTATGGGTTAGGTCAAGGGTTAGATTGAGGTTTAGGGTACGGGTTAGGGTTAGGGTTAGGTTTAGGGTTAGGGTATGGGTTAGGCTTAGGGTACGGGTTAGGGTTAGGGTTAGGGTCAGGGTTAGGATTAGGGTTAGGGTTAGGGTACGGTTTGGGGTTAGGTTTAGGGTACGGGTTAGGTTTAGGTTTAGGGTTAGGTTACGGGTTAGGGTTAGGTTAGGGTTAGGGTTAGTGTTAGGGTACAGGATAGGGTTAGAGTACGGGTTAGGGTTAGGTTTAGGTTTAGGGTTAGGGTTAGAATACGGGTTAGGCTTAGTGTTAGGGTTAGGGTTAGGTTTAGTGTATGGATAGGGTTAGGGTTAGGGTTAGGTTTAGAGTACGTGTTAGGGTTAGGTTTAGGGTACGGGATAGGGTTAGTGTACGGGTTAAGTGTAGGGTTAGGGTTAGGTTTAGGTTATGGGTTAGGGTTAGGGTACGGGTTAGGGTTAGGTTTAGGTGCGGGTTAGGGTTAGGGTACGGGTTAGGGTTAGGTTTAGGGTCAGGGTTAGGGTTAGGGATAGGGTTATGGTACGGGTTAGGGTTGGGGTTAGGGCATGGGTTAGTTTTAGGGTTAGGGTATGGGTTAGGGTTACGGTAAAGTTTAGGGTTAGTGTTAGGGTATGGGTTAGGGTTAGGGTACGGGTAAGTGTTATGTTTAGGGTAAGGGTTAATTTTAGGTTTAGGGTGCGTGTTAGGCTTAGGGTTAGGGTTAGGGCTAGCGCTAGGGTATGTGTTAACTTTACTGTTAGGGTTTGGGTACAGGTTAGTGTTAGGGTACGGGATAGGGTTGTGTACAGGTTAGGTCAATGTTTAGGGTTTGTTTAGGGTACGGGTTAAGGTTAGGGTTAGGTTTAGGGTTAGGTTTAGGGTATGGGTTAGGCTTAGGGTACGGGTTAGGGTTAGGGTTAGGGTCAGGGTTAGGATTAGGGTTATGGTTAGGGTACGGGTTAGGGTTAGGTTTAGGGTACGGGTTAGGGTTAGGTTTAGGGTACGGGTTAGGTTTAGGTTTAGGGTTAGGGTACGGGTTAGGTTTAGGGCACGTGTTAGGGTTAGGTTTAGGGTCAGGGTTAGGTTTAGGGTTAGGGTATGAATTAGGTTTAGGGCTGGGTACGGGTTAGGGTTGGGTTTAGGGTATGGGATAGGGTTAGTGTACTTGTTAATTTTAGGGTTAGGGTTAGGTTTTGGTTATGGGTTAGGGTTCGGGTACGGGTTAGGGTTAGTTTTAGGTGCGGGTTAGGGTTCGGGTACGGGTTAGGGTTAGGTTTAGGGTCAGGGTTAGGGTTTGGGATAGGGTTATGGCACGGGTTAGCGTTAGGGTTGGGGTTAGAGTATGGGTTAGTTTTAGGGTTAGAGTACGGGTTAGGGTTACGGTTTAGTTTTAGTGTTAGGGTTCGGGTTAAGGTTACGGTTAAGGTTAGGGTTAGTGTTAGGGTATGGGTTAGCGTTAGGGTACAGGTAAGGGATATGGTAAGGGTAAGGGTTAGTTTTACGTTTAGGGTGCGGGTTAGGCTTATGGTTAGTGTTAGGGTAAGGGCTAGCGTATGTGTTAGGGTTACTGTTAGGGTTTGGGTACGGGTTAGGGTTAGGGTTAGGGTACGGCTAGGGTTGGGTACGGGTTAGGTCAAGGGTTAGGATTAGGTTTAGGGTACCGGTTATGGTTAGGGTTAGGTTTAGTGTTAGGGTTAGGGTATGGGTTAGACTTAGGGTATGCGTTAGGTTTAGGGTTAGGGTCAGGGTTAGGATAAGTGTTAGGTTTAGGGTACGGGTTAGGGTTAGGTTTAGCGTACGGGTTAGGGTTAGGTTTAGGGTTAGGGTACGGGTTAGGTTTAGGGTACGGGTTAGGGTTAGGGTTAGGGTACGAATTAGGGTTAGGGTTAGAGTACGGGTTAGGTTTAGCGTTATGGTACGGGTTAAGGTTACAGTACGGGTTAGGGTTAGGGTGAAGGTTCTGGTTAGAGTTAGAGTACGGTTAAAGTTAGTGTTAGGGTTAGGGCTAGAGTAAGGGTTAGGGTTAGTGTTAGCGTTAGGGTTAGGGTACAGGTACGGGTTAGGGTTAGGGTTAGAGTACGGGGTAGGGTTAGTGTTAGGGTTAGGGTTAGGGTTTTTGTTAGGGTATTTTAGGCTTAGGGTACGGGTGAGGGTTAGGGTTAGGGTACGGTTTATTTTTAGGGTTAGGTTTAGGGTACGGGTTAGGTTTAGGGTTAGGGTCAGGGTTAGGTTTAGGGTTAGGGTGCGAATTAGTGTTAGGTTTAGGATACGGTTAAGGGTTAGGATTATGTTTCGGGTTAGGGTTACAGTACTGGTTAGGGTTAGGGTCAGGTTTAGAGTTAGGGTTAGTGTTAGGGTTCTGGTTAGGATTAGGGTAAGGGTTAGTGTTAGGGTATGGGATAGGTTTAGAGTACGTGTTAGGGTTAGGTTAGGGTTAGGTTTGGTAAGGGTTAGTGTTAGGGTACGGGATAGGGTTAGAGTACGGGTTAGGGTGAGGGTTAGGGTTAGGGTTAGAGTACGGGTTAGGGTTAGTGTTAGGGTTAGGTTTAGGTTTAGGGTGTGGGTTAGGCTTAGGGTTAGGGTTAGGGTTAGCGCTAGGGTATGGGTTAGGGTTACTGTTAGGTTTTGGGTACGGTTTAGGGTTAGGGTTAGGGTACGGGATAGGGTTGGGTACGGGTTAGGTGAAGGTTTAGGGTTAGGTTTAGGGTACGGGTTAGGGTTAGGGTTAGGTTTAGGGTTAGGGTTAGGTTATGGGTTAGGTTTAGGGTACGGGTTAAGGTAAGGGTTAGGGTCAGGTTTAGGGTTAGGGTTAGGGTACGAGTTAGGGTTAGGGTTAGGTTAGGGTACGGGTTAGGGTTAGGGTGAGGGTTAGGGTTAGAGTACGGAATAGAGTTAGTTTTCGGGTTAGGGTTAGGTTTAATGTACGGGTTATGCTTAGGGTTAGGTTAGGTTTAGGATACGGGTTAGGGTTAGGTTTAGGGTATGGGATAGGGTTAGCGAATGGGTTAAATTTAGGGTTTGGTTCGGTTTAGGTTACGGTTTAGGGTTAGGGTACGGGTTAGGGTTAGGTTTAGGGTGCGGGTTGGGTTAGGTTTAGGGTCAGGGATAGGGTTAGGGTTAGCGTTATGGTACGGGTTAGGGTTACAGTACGGGTTAGGGTTACGGTGAGGGTTCTGGTTAGGGTTAGAGTACGGTTAAAGTTAGTGTTAGGGTTAGGGCTAGAGTACGGATTAGGGTTAGTGTTAGGTTAGGTTTAGGGTTAGGGTACGGGTATGGGTTAGGGTTAGGTTTAGGGTTAGAGTACGATGTAGGGTTTGTGTTAGGGTTAGTGTTAGGGTAAGGGTATGGGTTAGGCTTAGGGTACGGGTTAGGGTTAGGGTTAGGGTCAGGTTTAGGGTTAGGGTTAGGGTTAGGGCACGGGTTAGGTTTAGGGTTAGGGTACGGGTTAGGGTTAGGGTTAGGGTCAGGGTTAGGGTTAGGGTTAGGGTTGAATTAGGGTTAGGTTTACGTATGGGATAGGTTTAGAGTACGGGTTAGGGTTAGGTTTAGGGTTAGTGTTGGTAAGGGTTAGTTTTAGGGTACGGCATAGGGTTAGAGTACGGGTTAGGGTTAGGTTTAGGGTTAGGGTTAGGGATAGAGTACGGGTTAAGCTTAGTGTTAGGGTTAGAGTTAGTGTTAGAGTACGGTTAGGGTTAGGGTTATTGTGAGATTACGGGTTAGGGTTAGTGTTAGTGTTAGGGTAAGTGTTTAGGTTAGGGTTAGGGTTAGGGTTAGAGTCCGGGGTAGGTTTAGTGTTAGCGTTAGCTTTAGGGTTTGGGTTAGGGTTAGAGTACGGGTTAAGGTTAGTGTTAGGGTTAGGGTTAGGTTTAGTGTACGGATAGGGTTAGGGTTAGGGTTAGGGTTAGGGTACATGTTAGGGTTAGGTTTAGGGTACGGGATAGGGTTATTGTACAGGTTAAGTTTAGTGTTAGGGTTAGGTTTAGGTTATGGGTTAGGGTTTGTGTACGGGTACGGGTTAGGTTTAGGTGCGGGTTAGGGTTACGGTACGGGTTAGGGTTAGGTTTAGGGTCAGGGTTAGTGTTAGGGATAGGGTTTGGGTATGGGTTAGGGTTAGGGTACAGAATAGGTTTGGGTACGGGTTAGGTCAACGGTTAGGGTTAGGTTTAGGGTTTGGTTTAGGGTATGGGTTAGGCTTAGGGTACGGGTTAGGGTTAGGTTTAGGGTCAGCGTTAGGGTTAGGGTTAGGGTACGAGTTAGTGTTAGGTTTAGGTTTAGGGTTTGGGTTAGGGTTAGAGTTAGGGTTAGGGTTAGGGTACGGGTTAGGGTTAGGGTTATGGTACGGGTCAGGGTTACAGTACGGGTTAGGGTTAGGGTGAGGCATAGGGTTAGTGTTAGAGTACGGTTAGGTTTAGGGTTAGGGTTAGATTACGGGTTAGGGTTAGTGTTAGGGTTAGGGTACGTGTTTGGTTTAGGGTTAGGTTTAGGGTTATAGTACGGGGTATGTTTAGTGTTAGGGTTAGGGTAAGGTTAGTGTTTGATACTGGTTAGGGTTAGGGTTAGGGTTAGGGTTAGGGTACGGGGTAGGGTTAGTGTTAGGGTTAGGGTTTGGGTTAATGTACGGTTTAGGCTTAGGGTTAGGTTTAGGGTTAGGATACTGGTTAGTGTTAGGTTTAGGGTACGGGATAGGGTTATCGTATGGGTTAAGTTTAGGGTTAGGGTTAGGTTTAGGTTATGGGTTAGGGTTAGGGTACGTGTTAGGGTTAGGTTTAGGGTGCGGTTAAGGGTTAGGGTGCGGGTACGGTTCAGTGTTAGGGTTGTGGTTAGGGTACGGGTTAGTTTTAGCATTAGGGTATGGGTTAGGTTTATGGTTAAAGTACTGTAGGGTTAGTGTGTGGGTTAGGGTTAGGGTACGGTAAAGGGTTATGGTTAGGGTTAGGGTTAGGTTTAATTTTAGGGTGCGGTTTCGGGTTAGGGTTAGGGTTAGGGTTAGGTTTAGAGTACGGGTTTGGGTTAGTGTTAGGTTAGGGATAGGTATACCGTTTGGGTACGGGTTAGGGTAAGGGTTAGGTTTAGGGTTAGTGTTAGGCATTATGGTTAGAGTTAGGGTTAGGCTACGGGATAGTGTTAGAGTAAGGGTTAGGGTTAGAGTTAGGGTAAGGGTTAGGGTTAGGGTTATACTACGGTTTAGGGTTAGAGTTAGGGTTAGGTTTAGTGTACGGATAGGGTTAGGGTTAGGGTTAGGGTACAGGTTAGGGTTAGGTTTAGGTTTCGGGCTAGGGTTAGCATACGGGTTAAGTTTAGGATTAGGTTTAGGTTTAGTTTACAGGTTAGGGTTAGGGTATGGGTCAGGTTTAGGTGAGTCTTAGGGTTAGGTTTAGGGTTACGGTAAGGGTACGGTTTAGGGTTAGGTTTAGGGTCAGGGTTAGCGTTAGGGATAGGGTTATGGTATGGTTTAGGGTTAGGGTGGGGGTTAGGGTACGGGTTAGTTTTAGGTTTAGGTTATGGGTCAGGGTAACGGTTAAGGTTAGGGTTAGGGTTAGGGTATTGGTGAGTGTTAGGGTATGGATTAGCGTTAAGGTTAGGGTTCGGGTTAGGGTTAGTGTACGGGTTAGGGTTAGGGTTAGGGTTAGGGTTAGGGTTAGGGTTACGGTACGGGTTAGGGTTAAGGTTCCGGTACGGGATAGGTTTAGTGGACGTGTTAGGTCTAGGGTTAGGGTTAGGTTTAGTGTGCGCATTAGGGTTAGGGTTAGGGTACGAGTTAGGATTAGGGTTTGGGTACGGGTTAGGGTTACGTTTAGGGTTAGTGTACGGGTTAGGTTTAGGGTTAGGGTAAGGGTTAGTGTTAGGGTACGGGTTAGGGTTAAAGTACGGGTTAGGGTACGGTTTAGGGTTAGGTTTAGGGTCAGGATTAGCGTTAGGGATAGGGTTATGGTACGGGTTAGGTTTAGGGTTGGGGTTAGGGTACGGGTTAGATTTAGGGTTAAGGTATGGGTTAGGGTTACGGTTAAGGTTAGGGGTAGTGTAGGGTATGGGTTAGGGTTAGGGTACGGGTAAAGGTTATGGTTAGGGTTAGGGTTAGGTTTAGGTTTAGGGTGCGGGTTAGGCTTAGGGTTAGGGTTAGGGTTAGCGCTAGTGTATGGTTAGGGTAAAAGTTAGAGTTTTGGTACGGGTTAGGGTTAGGGTTAGGGTACGGGATAGGTTTGGCTACGGGTTAGGTGTAGGGTTAGGGTTAGTTTTAGGGTACGGTTTAGGGTTAGGGTTAGGTATAGGGTTAGGGTTACGGTATGGGTTAGGTTTACGGTACGGGTTAGGGTTAGGTTTAGGGTAAGGGTTAGGGTTAGGGTTAGCTTGCGAGTTAGGGTTAGGGTTACGTTTAGGGTACAGTTTATGGTTAGTGTTAGGGTCAGGGTTATGGTTAGGGTACGGGTTAAGGTTAGGTTTAGGGTACGGGTTAGGGTTAGGGTTATGTTACGGGTTAGGGTTACAGTACGGGTTAGGGTTAGGTTGATGTTTAGGGTTAGGTTTAGAGTACGGTTAGGGTTACTGTAGGTTTAGGGAAAGGGTTAGGGTTAGGGTAAGGGTTAGAGTTAGGGTTAGGTTTTGGGTTAGGTTTCGGGTTAGGGTTAGGTTTAGGATACGGGATAGGATTAGCGTACGGGTTAAGTTTTGCCTTAGGGTTAGGTTTAGGTTACGGGTTAGGGTTAGGGTACGGGTTAGTGTTAGATTTAGGTGAGGGTTAGGGTTAGGGTTAGGGTAAGTGTTAGTTTTAGGGTTGGGTTATGGGTCAGTGTTACGGTTAAGGTTAGGGTTACTGTTAGGGTATGGGTTAGTGTTAGGGTACGGGTAAGGGTTATGTTTAGGGTTAGGGTTAGGTTTAGGTTTAGGGTGCGGTTTAGGGTTAAGGTTAGGGTTAGTGCTAGGCTATGGGTTAGGGTTACGGTTAGGGTTTTGGTTAGGTTTAGGGTTAGGGTTAGGTTACAGGATAGGTTTGGGTACGGGTTAGGTCAAGGGGAACGGTTAGGTTTAGGGTACAGTTTAGGGTTAGGGTTACCGTCAGGGTTAGGGTTAGGGTTAGGGTATGAGTTAGGGTTTGGTTTAGGTTTAGAGTTAGGGTTAGAACACGGGTTTGGGTTAGTGTTAGGGTACGGTTAGGTTTACCGTCTGGGTACAGGTTAGGGTAAGGGTTGGGGTTAGGGTTAAGGGTTAAGGTTAGAGTTAGGATTAGGCTACGGGTAGGGTTAGGGTCGGGTTAGGGTTTGGGTTCAGGTTCGGGTTAGGGTTAGTGTACGCGTTAGGGTTAGTATTAGGTTAGGTTTAGGGTTAGGGTTAGTGTACGGGTTAGGGTTAGGTTCAGGGTACGGAATAAGGTTACCGTATGGGTTAAGTTTAGGGTTAGGGTTAGGATTAGGTTACGGGTTAGGGTTAGGGTTCGGGTTACAGTTAGGTTTAGGCTGCGGGTTAAGGTTAGGGTTAGTGTTAGTGTAAGGGTTAGGGTTAGGTTTACGATCAGGGTTAGGGTTAGTGTTAGGGTACGCGTTAGTTTTAGGGATGGGGTTAGGTTACGGGTTAGTTTTAGGGTTTGGGTACAGGTTAGGGTTATGTTTAAGGTTAGGGTTAGGGTTAGGGTATGGGTTAGGGTTAGGTTACGGTTAAGGGTTATGGTTTCGCTTAGGGCTCGGGTTAAGATTAGGGTGCGTTTTAGGGTTAGGGTTAGGGTAGAGTACGGGTTTGGGTTACTGTTAGGGTACGGGTTAGGTTTACCGTTTGGGTACTTGTTAGGGAAGGGTTAGGTTTAGGGTGAGGATTTAGCGTTATAGGTAGGGTTAGGCTACGGGTAGGTTTAGGGTACGGGTTATGGTTAGGGTTAGGGTTCGGGTTAGGGTTAGTGTACGGGTTTGGGTTAGGTTTAGGATTAAGGTTAGTGTTAGGGTTACGATAAGGGTTAGGGTTAAGTTTGGGGTATGGGATAGGGTTAGTGTACGTGTTAGGTCTAGGGTTAGGGTAGGTTTAGTGTACGGGTTAGGGTTAGGGTTAGGGTACGTGTTAGGGTTAGGGTTTGGTTACGGTTAGCGTTAGGGTTAGGGTACGGGTTAGGTTTAGGGTTAGGGTTAGGGTACGGTTTAGGGTTAGGGTACGGGTTATGGTTAGGTTTAGGGTGCGGGTTAGGGTTAGGGTTAGGGTTAGTGTAAGGGATAGGGTTAGGTTTAGGGTCAGGGTTAGGGTTAGGGTTAGTGTTAGGTTACGCGTTAGTGTTAGGGTTGGGTTTAGGGTACGGGTTAGTTTTAGGGTTAGGGTACAGGTTAGCGTTATGGTTAAGGTTAGGGTTAGGGTTAGGGTATTTGTTAGGGTTAGGTTACGGTTAAGGGTTATGGTTTCGCTTAGGGTTCGAGTTAAGATTAGGGTGCGGGTCAGGGTTAGAGTACCGGTTTGGGTTACTGTTAGGGTACGGGTTAGGTTTACCTTTTGGGTACGGGTTAGTGTAAGGTTTGGGGTTAGTGTTAGGGTTAGGGTTTAGGTTTAGAGTTAGGGTTAGTCTATGGTAGGGTTAGGGTACGGGTTAGGGTATGGGTTAGGATTCGGGTTAGGGTTAGTGTACGGATTAGGGATAAGGTTATGGTTATGGTTAGGGTTAGGGTTAGTGTTAGGGTTATGGTACGGGTTAGGGTTAAGTTTCCGGTATGGGAGAGGGTTAGTGTACGTGTTAGGTCTAGGGTTAGGGTTATGTTTAGTGTGCGGTTTAGGGTTAGGGTTTGTGTTAGGGTTAGGGTACGTGTTAGGGTTAGGGTTTGGGTACGGGTAATGGTTACGTTTAGGGTTAGGGTACGGGTTAGGTTTAGGGTAAGGGTAAGTGTTAGTGTTAGGGTACGGGTTAGGGTTACAGAACGGGTTAGGGTTAGGTTTAGGGTTAGGTTTAGGGTTAGAGTACGGGTTAGGGTTAGTATTAGGGTTAGTGTTAGTGTTACTGTGCGGATAGGGTTAGGGTTAGTGTTAGGGTACGGTTTAGGGTTAAGTTTAGGGTACGGGATAGGGTTAGTGTACGGGATAAGTTTAGGGTAGGGTTAGGTTTAGGGTACGAGTTAGGGTTAGGGTACGGGTTAGGGTTACAGTACGGGTTAGTGTTAGGGTGAGGGTTAGGGTTACGGTTAGATTATGGTTAGGGTTAGGGTTAGGGTTAGGGTTAGAGTACGGTTTAGGGTTAGTGTTAGGGTTAGGTTTAGGGTTAGGGTTAGGGTTAGGGTCAGGTTTAGGTTTAGAGAACGGGGTAGGTTTAGTGTTAGGTTTAGCGTTAGGGTTAATGTACGGGTTAGGCTTAGGTTTAGGTTTAGGGTTAGGATAAGGGTTAGGTTTAGGTTTAGGGTACGGGATAGGGTTAGCGTATGGGTTAAGTTTAGGGTTAGGGTTATTTTTAGGTTACGGTTTAGGGTTAGGGAACGGGTTAGGGTTAGGTTTAGGGTGCGGGTTAGGGTTAGGGTTAGGGTTAGTGTAAGGATAAGGGTTAGGTTTAGGGTCAGTTTTAGGGTTAGGGTTAGTGTTAAGTTTAGGGAAAGGGTTAGGTTTAGGGTTAGGGTACGGGTTAGGGTTATGTTACGGTTAAGGCTTATGGTTTGGGTTAGGGTTAGGGTTAAGTTTAGGGTGCGGGTTAGGGTTAGGGTTAGGGTTAGAGTACGGGTTTGGGTTAGTGTTAGGGTACGGGTTAGGTTTACCGTTTGGGTACGGGTTAGGGTAAGGGTTAGGGTTAAAGTAAGGGTTAGGTGTTAGTGTTAGAGTTAGGGTTAGGCTACGGGTAGGTTTAGTGTACAGCTTAGGGTTACAGTACGGGTTAGGGTTAGGTAGGGTACGGGATAGGTTTAGTGTACGGTTAGGTCTAGGGTTAGGGTTAGGTTTAGTGTGCGGTTTAGGGTTAGAGTTAGGGTACGTGTTAGGTTTAGGGGTTGGGTACGGGTTAGCATTATGTTTAGGTTAGGGTACGGGTCAGGTTTAGGGTTAGTGTTAGGGTACGGTTTAGAGTTAGGGTTGGGTTAGGTTCAGGGTTAGGGTTAGGGTTAGGGTTAGGGTACGGGTTAGGGTTACTGTACGGATAGGGTTAGGGTAAGGGTAAGGTTTATAGTACGGTTTAGGGTTTGAGTTAGGGTTAAGTATAGTGGTAGAGTATGGGTTAGCGTTAGTGTTAGGTTTAGGGTTAGGGTTAGGGTTAGGGTTAGGGTTAGTGTTAGGGTACGGGTTAGGGTTAGAGTACGTGTTAGGGTTACTGTTAGGTTTAGGGTTAGTGTTAGGGTATGGGTTAGGGTTAGAGTACGGGTTAGGGTTAGGTTTAGGGTTAGGGTTAGGGTTAGAGTACGGGTTAGGGTTAGAGTACGGGTTAGGGTTAGGTTTAGGGTTAGTGTACGGATAGGTTTAGGGTTAGGGTTAGGTTTAGAGTACGGGTTAGGGTTAGTTTTAGGGTACGGGAAAGGTTAGCGTATGGGTTAAGTTTAGGGTTAGGGTTAGGTTTATGTTACGGGTTAGGGTTAGGGTACGGGTTAGGGTTAGGATTAGGTGCGGGTTAGGGTTAGGGTTAGGGTTAGGTTTAGGGTTAGAGTTCGGTTTAGGTATAGGTTTAGGGTCAGGGTTAGGGTTAGGGATAGGGTTAGGGTTAGGGTTGGGGTTAGGGTACAGGTTAGTTTTAGGGTAAGGGTACGGGTCCGGGTTACGGTTAAGGTTAGGGTTAGGGTTAGGGTATGGGTTAGGGTTAGGGTACGTTTAAGGGTTATGGTTAGGGTTAGGGTTAGGTTTAGGTTTAAGGTGCGGGTTAGGGTTAGGGTTAGGTTTAGGGTTAGGTTTAGGTTATGGGTTATGCTTAGGGTACGGGTTAGCATTGGGGTTATGGTTAGGGTTAGGGTTAGGATTAGGGTACGAGTTAGGGTTAGGATTAAGTTTAGTGTACGGGTTAGGGTTAGGGTTATGGTATGGTTTAGGTTTAGGGTACGGGTTAGGGTTAGGGTTAGGGTCAGGGTAGTGTTAGGGTTAGGGTATGAGTTAGGGTTACGGTTAGGGTACGTGTTAGGTTTAGGGTTATGGTATGGGTTAGTGTTACAGTACGGGTTAGGGTTTTGGTGAGGGTTAGGGTTAGGATTAGAGTACGTGTTAGGGTTAGTGTTAGGCTTAGGGTTAGGGTTAGGGGTAGGGAACGGGTTAGGGTTAGGTTTAGGGAACAGGATAGGGTTATTTGTACGGGTTAAGTTGAGGGTTAAGGTTAGGTTTAGGTTACAGGTTACGGTTAGGGTATAGGTTAGGGTTAGCTTTAGGTGTGGGTTAGGGTTAGGGTACGGGTTAGAGTTAGGTTTAGGGTCGGGGTTAATGTTAGGGATAGGGTTATGGTACGGGTTAGGGTACGGGTTAGGGTTATGGTTAAGGTTAGGTTTAGTGTTAGGGTTTGGGTTAGGGTTAGGGTACGGGTAAGTGTTATGGCTAGGGTTAGGTTTAGGTTTAGGTTTAGGGTGCGTGTTAGGCTTTGGGTTAGGGTTAGGGTTAGCTCTAGGGCATGGTTTAAGGTTACTGTTAGGGTTTGGGTACGGGTTAGGGTTAGGGTTAGGGTATGGGATAGGGTTGGGTATGGGTTAGGTCAAGAGTTAGGGTTAGGGTTATGGTAAGTGTTATTTTTAGGGTACGGGTTAGGGTTAGGGTTAGGGTCAGGGTTAGGGTTAGGTTTAGGGTATGAGTTAGGGTTAGTGTTAGTGTTAGAGTACGGGGTAGGGTTAGTGTAAGGGTTAGGGTTAAGGTTAATGTACGGGTTAGGCTTAGGGTTAGGTTCAGGGTTAGGATACGGGTTAGGGTTAGGTTTAAGGTACGGGATAGGGATAGCATACGGGTTAAGTTTAGGGTTAGGGTTAGGTTTAGGTAACGGGTTAGGCTTAGGGTACGGGTTAGGGTTAGGTGTAGGGTACGGGTTTGGGTGAGTGTTAGGTTATGAGTTAGGTTTACCGTTTGGGTATGGGTTAGGGTACGGGTTAGTGTTAGGGTTAGGGTTCGGGATAGGGTTAGTGTACGTTTAGGGTTAGGGTTATGGTTAGGATTCGGGTTAGGGTTAGTGTACGGATTAGGGATAAGGTTATGGTTATGGTTAGGGTTAGGGTTAGTGTTAGGGTTATGGTACGGGTTAGGGTTAAGTTTCCGGTATGGGAGAGGGTTAGTGTACGTGTTAGGTCTAGGGTTAGGGTTATGTTTAGTGTGCGGTTTAGGGTTAGGGTTTGTGTTAGGGTTAGGGTACGTGTTAGGGTTAGGGTTTGGGTACGGGTAATGGTTACGTTTAGGGTTAGGGTACGGGTTAGGTTTAGGGTAAGGGTAAGTGTTAGTGTTAGGGTACGGGTTAGGGTTACAGAACGGGTTAGGGTTAGGTTTAGGGTTAGGTTTAGGGTTAGAGTACGGGTTAGGGTTAGTATTAGGGTTAGTGTTAGTGTTACTGTGCGGATAGGGTTAGGGTTAGTGTTAGGGTACGGTTTAGGGTTAAGTTTAGGGTACGGGATAGGGTTAGTGTACGGGATAAGTTTAGGGTAGGGTTAGGTTTAGGGTACGAGTTAGGGTTAGGGTACGGGTTAGGGTTACAGTACGGGTTAGTGTTAGGGTGAGGGTTAGGGTTACGGTTAGATTATGGTTAGGGTTAGGGTTAGGGTTAGGGTTAGAGTACGGTTTAGGGTTAGTGTTAGGGTTAGGTTTAGGGTTAGGGTTAGGGTTAGGGTCAGGTTTAGGTTTAGAGAACGGGGTAGGTTTAGTGTTAGGTTTAGCGTTAGGGTTAATGTACGGGTTAGGCTTAGGTTTAGGTTTAGGGTTAGGATAAGGGTTAGGTTTAGGTTTAGGGTACGGGATAGGGTTAGCGTATGGGTTAAGTTTAGGGTTAGGGTTATTTTTAGGTTACGGTTTAGGGTTAGGGAACGGGTTAGGGTTAGGTTTAGGGTGCGGGTTAGGGTTAGGGTTAGGGTTAGTGTAAGGATAAGGGTTAGGTTTAGGGTCAGTTTTAGGGTTAGGGTTAGTGTTAAGTTTAGGGAAAGGGTTAGGTTTAGGGTTAGGGTACGGGTTAGGGTTATGTTACGGTTAAGGCTTATGGTTTGGGTTAGGGTTAGGGTTAAGTTTAGGGTGCGGGTTAGGGTTAGGGTTAGGGTTAGAGTACGGGTTTGGGTTAGTGTTAGGGTACGGGTTAGGTTTACCGTTTGGGTACGGGTTAGGGTAAGGGTTAGGGTTAAAGTAAGGGTTAGGTGTTAGTGTTAGAGTTAGGGTTAGGCTACGGGTAGGTTTAGTGTACAGCTTAGGGTTACAGTACGGGTTAGGGTTAGGTAGGGTACGGGATAGGTTTAGTGTACGGTTAGGTCTAGGGTTAGGGTTAGGTTTAGTGTGCGGTTTAGGGTTAGAGTTAGGGTACGTGTTAGGTTTAGGGGTTGGGTACGGGTTAGCATTATGTTTAGGTTAGGGTACGGGTCAGGTTTAGGGTTAGTGTTAGGGTACGGTTTAGAGTTAGGGTTGGGTTAGGTTCAGGGTTAGGGTTAGGGTTAGGGTTAGGGTACGGGTTAGGGTTACTGTACGGATAGGGTTAGGGTTAGGGTAAGGTTTATAGTACGGTTTAGGGTTTGAGTTAGGGTTAAGTATAGTGGTAGAGTATGGGTTAGCGTTAGTGTTAGGTTTAGGGTTAGGGTTAGGGTTAGGGTTAGGGTTAGTGTTAGGGTACGGGTTAGGGTTAGAGTACGTGTTAGGGTTACTGTTAGGTTTAGGGTTAGTGTTAGGGTATGGGTTAGGGTTAGAGTACGGGTTAGGGTTAGGTTTAGGGTTAGGGTTAGGGTTAGAGTACGGGTTAGGGTTAGAGTACGGGTTAGGGTTAGGTTTAGGGTTAGTGTACGGATAGGTTTAGGGTTAGGGTTAGGTTTAGAGTACGGGTTAGGGTTAGTTTTAGGGTACGGGAAAGGTTAGCGTATGGGTTAAGTTTAGGGTTAGGGTTAGGTTTATGTTACGGGTTAGGGTTAGGGTACGGGTTAGGGTTAGGATTAGGTGCGGGTTAGGGTTAGGGTTAGGGTTAGGTTTAGGGTTAGAGTTCGGTTTAGGTATAGGTTTAGGGTCAGGGTTAGGGTTAGGGATAGGGTTAGGGTTAGGGTTGGGGTTAGGGTACAGGTTAGTTTTAGGGTAAGGGTACGGGTCCGGGTTACGGTTAAGGTTAGGGTTAGGGTTAGGGTATGGGTTAGGGTTAGGGTACGTTTAAGGGTTATGGTTAGGGTTAGGGTTAGGTTTAGGTTTAAGGTGCGGGTTAGGGTTAGGGTTAGGTTTAGGGTTAGGTTTAGGTTATGGGTTATGCTTAGGGTACGGGTTAGCATTGGGGTTATGGTTAGGGTTAGGGTTAGGATTAGGGTACGAGTTAGGGTTAGGATTAAGTTTAGTGTACGGGTTAGGGTTAGGGTTATGGTATGGTTTAGGTTTAGGGTACGGGTTAGGGTTAGGGTTAGGGTCAGGGTAGTGTTAGGGTTAGGGTATGAGTTAGGGTTACGGTTAGGGTACGTGTTAGGTTTAGGGTTATGGTATGGGTTAGTGTTACAGTACGGGTTAGGGTTTTGGTGAGGGTTAGGGTTAGGATTAGAGTACGTGTTAGGGTTAGTGTTAGGCTTAGGGTTAGGGTTAGGGGTAGGGTACGGATTAGGGTTACTGTACGGTTTAGGGTTAGGGTTAGGGTTATAGTACATGTTAGGGTTAGAGTTAGGTTTAGGTTTAGGGTTAGAGTACGGGTTAGGGTTAGTGTTAGGGTTAGGGTTAGTGTTAGAGTACGGGTTAGGGTTAGAATACGGGTTAGTTTTAGGTTTATGGTTAGGGTTAGGTTTAGAGTACAGGTATGGTTAGTGTTAGTGTTAGGGTTAGGGTTAGTGTACGGATAGGGTTAGGGTTAGGTTTAGGGTACCTGTTAGGGTTAGGTTTAGGGTACAGGTTAGGGTTAGGGTTAGGGTTAGGGTACGGGTTAGGGTTAGGGTATGGGTTAGGGTTAGGGTTATGGTACGGGTTTGGGTTACAGTACGGGTTAGGGTTAGGGTGAGGGTTAGGGTTAGGGTTAGATTACGGTTAGGGTTAGGGTTAGGGTTAGGGTGAGAGTACGATTTATGGTTAATATTAGGGTTAGGGTTAGGGTTAGGTTTAGGGTTAGGCTACGATTTTGGGTTAGGGTTAGTGTTAGAGCACAGGGTAGCGTTAGTGTTAGTGTTAGGGTTAGGGTTAATGTACAGGTTAGGCTTAGGGTTAGGTTTAGGGTTAGGATACGGGTTAGGGTTAGGTTTAGGGTACGGGATAGGGTTAGCGTACGGGTTAATTTTAGGGTTAGGGTTAGGTTTAGGTTACGGGTTAGGGTTAGGGTACGGTTTAGGGTTAGTTTTATGGTGCGAGTTAGGGTTACGGTTTGTGTAAGGGTTATGGTTTTTTTAGAGTCAGGGTTAGGGTTAGGGTTATGGATAGTGTTAGGGAACGGTTTAGGGTTAGGGTTGCGGTTAGGTTACGGGTTAGTTTTAGGGTTAGGGTCCAGTTTAGGGTAATGGTTAAGGTTAGGGTAAGGTTTAGGGTATGGGTTAGGGTTAGGTTATGGTTAAGGGTTATGGTTAGGGTTAGGGTTAGTGTTAAGTTTAGGCTGTGGGTTAGAGTTAGAGTTAGGGTTAGACTAAGGGTTTGGGTTAGTGTTAGGGTACGGGTTAGGTTAACCGTTTGGGTATGGGTTAGGGAAGGGTTAGGGTTAGGATTAGGGTTAGGGGTTAGAGTTAGAGTTAGGGTTAGGCTACGGGTAGGTTTAGGGTACGGGTTAGGGTTAGGGTTAGGGTTCGGGTTAGGTTTAGTGTACGGGTTAGGGTTAGGGTTAGGGTTAGTTTTAGGGTTAGGGTTAGTGTTAGGGTTATGGTACGGGTTAGGGTTAAGGTTACCGTAAGGGATAGGTTTACTGTACGTGTTACGTCTAGAGTTAGGTTTAGGTTTAGTGTGCGGGTTAGGGTTAGGTTTAGGGTTAGGGTTAGGGTACGTGTTAGGTTTAGCGTTCGTGTACGGGTTAGGATTGCATTTACGGTTAGGGTATGGGTTAGGTTTAGGGTTAGGGTAAGGGTTAGTGTTAGGGTACGGGTTAGGGTTAGAGTACAGGTTAGGGTTAGGTTTAGGGTTAGGGTTAGGGTTAGAGTACGGGTTAGGTTTAGTGTTAGGGTTAGGGTTAGGGTTAGTGTAAGGAAAGGATTAGGGTTAGGGTGTGGGTTAGGGTACGGGTTATGGTTAGGTTTAGGGTAAGGGATAGGGTTAATGTACAGGTTAATTTTAGGGTTAGGGTTAGGTTTAGGTTACTAGTTAGGGTTAGGGTGTGTGTTAGGGTTAGGTTTAGGTGCGTGTTAGGGTAAGGGTACGGGTTAGGGTTAGGTTTAGGGTCACGGTTAGGGTTAGGGATAGGGTTATGTTACGGGTTAGGTTTAGGTTTGGGGTTAGGGTACGGGTGGGTTTTAGGTTTAGGGTACAGGTTAGGGTTACGGTTAAGATTAGGGTTAGTGATAGGGTATGGGTTAGGGTTAGGGTACAGGTAAGGATTATGGTTAGGGTTAGGGTTACGTTTAGGTTTAGGGTGCGGTTTTGGCTTAGGTTTAGGGTTAGGGTTAGCGCTAGGGTATGGGTTAGGGTTATTCTTAGGGTTTGGGTACGGGTTAGGGTTAGGGTACGAGATAGGGTTGGGTACGGGTTAGGTCAAGGGTTATGGTTAGGTTTAGTGTACTGGTTAGGGTTAGGATTAGGTTTAGGGTTAGGGTTAGGGTATGGGTTAGGTTTAGGGTACTTGTTAGGGTTAGGTTTAGGGTCAGGGTTAGGGTTAGGGTTAGGGTACGAGATAGGGTTAGGTTTAGGTTTAGGTTATGGGTTAGGGTTAGGGTTAGGGTTAGGGTACAGGTTAGGTTTAGGTTACGGGTTACGGTTAGTGTTAGGGTCAGGGTTAGGTTTAGGGTACGAGTTAGGGTTAGGGTTAGGGTATGGGTTAGGGTTTGAGTTATGTTACGGGTTAGTTTTAGAGTACGGGTTAGGGTTAGGGTGCGGGTTAGGGTTAGGGTTAGAGTACGGTGAGGGTTAGGGTTAGGGTTATGGTTACGGTTAGGTTTAGGGAAAGGGTTAGTGTTAGTGTTAGGGTACGAGTTAGGCTTAGGGTTAGGGTTAGGGTTAGAGTATGGGGTAGGGTTAGTGTTAGGGTTAGGGTTAGGGTTAATGTACGGGTTAGGCTTAGAGTTAGGTTTAGGGTTAGGTTACGGGTTAGGGTTAGGGTAAGGGTACGGGATAGGGTTAGCGTATGGGTTAAGTTTAGTGTTAGGGTTATGTTTAGGTTACGGGTTAGGGATAGGGTACGGGTTAGGGGTAGGTTTAGGGTGCGGGTTAGGGTTAGGGTTAGGGTTAGTGTACGGGTTAGGGTTAGGTTTAGGGTCAGGGTTAGGGTTAGAGTTAGTGTTAGGGTATGAGTTAGGGTTAGGGTTGGGGTTAGAGTTCGCGTTAGTTTTAAGGTTAGGGTACGGGTTAGGGTTATGGTTAAAATTAGGGTTAGGTTTAGGGTGTGGGTTAGGGTTAGGGTACATTTAAGGGTTATGTTTAGGGTTAGGTTTAGGGTTAAGTTTAGGGTGCGGTTTAGGGTTAGGGTTAGGGATAGGGTTAGGTTTAGAGTACGGGTTTGGGTTAGTGTTAGGGTACGGGTTAGGTTTACTGTTTGGGTACGGGTTAGGGTAAGGTTTAGGGTTAGGTTTAGGGTTAAGGGTTAGGGTTAGAGTTAGGTTAGGCTACGGGATAGGGTTAGAGTACGTGTTAGGGTTACGGTTAGGGTAAGGGTTAGGGTTAGGATTATAGTATGGATTAGGTATAGAGTTAGGGTTAGGTTTAGGGTTAGAGTACGGGTTAGGGTTAGTGTTAGTGTTAGGGTTAGTGCTAGAGTTGGGTTAGGGTTAGAGTATGGGTTAGGGATAGTTTAAGGATTTGGTTAGGGTAAGAGTACAGGTTAGGGTTAGTGTTAGGGTTAGGGTTAGGGTTAGTGTACAGATCATCTTAGGTTTAGGGCTAGGTTTAGGGTACGGGTTAGGGTTAGGTTTAGGGTACGGGATAGGGTTAGCGTACGGGTTAAGTTTAGGGTTAGGGTTAGGTTTACGTTACGGGTTAGGGTTAGGTAAGTGTTAGGGTTAGGTTTAGGTGAGGGTTAGGGTTAGGGTTAGGGTTAGGGTTGGTGTTAGGATACGAGTTAGTTTTAGGGTTAGGGTACGTGTCAGGGTTACGTTTAAGGTTAGGGTTATGGTTAGGGTATGGGTTAGGGTTAGGGTACGGGTGATGGTTTTGGTTGGGGTTAGGGTTAGGTTTAGGTTTAGCATGTGGGTTAGGTTTAGGGTTAGGGTTAGGGTTAGGGTTAGCACTAGGGTATGGGTTAGAGTTTGTTAGAGTTTGGGTACGGGTTATATTTAGGGTTAGTGTATGGGATAGGTTTGGATATGGGTTAGGTCAAGGGTTAGGGTTAGGTTTAGGGTACGGGTTAGGGTTAGGGTTAGGGTTAGGTTTAGGGTTAGGGTTAGGGTATGGGTTAGGCTTAGAGTACGGGTTAGGGTGAGGGTTAGGGTCCGGGTTAGGGTTAGGGTCAGGGTACGAATTAGGGTTAGGGTTAGGTTTAGGGTACGGGTTATGTTTAGGGTTAGGGTTAGGGTACGGTTTAGGTTTAGGGTACGGATTAAGGTTAATGTTAGAGTCAGGGTTAGGTTTAGGGTTAGGGTACGATTAGGGTTAGGTTTAGGGTACGGGTTAGGGTTAGGGTTATGGTACGGGTTGGGTTTACAGTACGGGTTAGGGTTAGGGTGAGAGTTAGGGTTAGGGTTAGAGTACGGTTAGGGTTAGGGTTAGGTTTAGGGTTAGGTGTAGAGTACGGTTTAGGGTTAGTGTTAGTCTTAGGGTTAGGGTTAGAGTACGGGGTAGGGTTAATGTTAGGGTTTGTGTTAGGGGTAATGTACAGGTTAGGCTTAGGGTTAGGTTTTGGGTTAGGATACGGTTTAGGGTTAGGTTTAGGGTACGGGATAGGGTTAGCGTACGGGTTAAGCATAGGTTTAGGTTTAGCTTTAGGTTACGGGTTAGTGTTAGGGTGCGGGTTAGGGTTAGGATTAGTGTAAGGGATAGGATTAGGTTTAGGGTCAGGGTTAGGGTTAGTGTTAGTGTTAGGGTACGGGTTAGGATTAGGGTTGGGGTTAGGGTACGGGTTAGTTTTAGGGTTAGGGTACGGGTTAGGGTTACGGTTAAGGTTAGTGTTAGGTTTAGGGTATGGGTTAGGGTTAGGTTACGGTTAAGGGTTATGGTTTGGGTTAGGGTTAGGGTTAATTTTAGGGTGCGGGTTAGGGTTAGGGTTAGGGTCAGGGTTAGGGTTAGGGTTAGGGTACGAGTTAGGGTTAGGTTTAGGTTTAGGTTATGGGTTAGGGTTAGGGTTAGGGTTAGGGTACAGGTTAGGTTTAGGTTACGGGTTACGGTTAGTGTTAGGGTCAGTGTTAGGTTTAGGGTACGAGTTAGGGTTAGGGTTATGGTATGGGTTAGGGTTTGAGTTATGTTACGGGTTAGATTTAGAGTACGGGTTAGGGTTAGGGTGCGGGTTAGGGTTAGGGTTAGAGTACGGTGAGGGTTAGGGTTAGGGTTATGGTTACGGTTAGGTTTAGGGAAAGGGTTAGTGTTAGTGTTAGTGTACGGGTTAGGCTTAGGGTTAGGGTTAGGGTTAGAGTATGGGGTAGGGTTAGTGTTAGGGTTAGGGTTAGGGTTAATGTACAGATTAGGCTTAGAGTTAGGTTTAGGGTTAGGTTACGGGTTAGGGTTAGGGTAAGGGTACGGGATAGGGTTAGCGTATGGGTTAAGTTTAGTGTTAGGGTTATGTTTAGGTTACGGGTTAGGGATAGGGTACGGGTTAGGGGTAGGTTTAGGGTGCGGGTTAGGGTTAGGGTTAGGGTTAGTGTACGGGTTAGGGTTAGGTTTAGGGTCAGGGTTAGGGTTAGAGTTAGTGTTAGGGTATGAGTTAGGGTTAGGGTTGGGGTTAGAGTTCGCGTTAGTTTTAAGGTTAGGGTACGGGTTAGGGTTATGGTTAAAATTAGGGTTAGGTTTAGGGTGTGGGTTAGGGTTAGGGTACATTTAAGGGTTATGTTTAGGGTTAGGTTTAGGGTTAAGTTTAGGGTGCGGTTTAGGGTTAGGGTTAGGGATAGGGTTAGGTTTAGAGTACGGGTTTGGGTTAGTGTTAGGGTACGGGTTAGGTTTACTGTTTGGGTACGGGTTAGGGTAAGGTTTAGGGTTAGGTTTAGGGTTAAGGGTTAGGGTTAGAGTTAGGTTAGGCTACGGGATAGGGTTAGAGTACGTGTTAGGGTTACGGTTAGGGTAAGGGTTAGGGTTAGGATTATAGTATGGATTAGGTATAGAGTTAGGGTTAGGTTTAGGGTTAGAGTACGGGTTAGGGTTAGTGTTAGTGTTAGGGTTAGTGCTAGAGTTGGGTTAGGGTTAGAGTATGGGTTAGGGATAGTTTAAGGATTTGGTTAGGGTAAGAGTACAGGTTAGGGTTAGTGTTAGGGTTAGGGTTAGGGTTAGTGTACAGATCATCTTAGGTTTAGGGCTAGGTTTAGGGTACGGGTTAGGGTTAGGTTTAGGGTACGGGATAGGGTTAGCGTACGGGTTAAGTTTAGGGTTAGGGTTAGGTTTACGTTACGGGTTAGGGTTAGGTAAGTGTTAGGGTTAGGTTTAGGTGAGGGTTAGGGTTAGGGTTAGGGTTAGGGTTGGTGTTAGGATACGAGTTAGTTTTAGGGTTAGGGTACGTGTCAGGGTTACGTTTAAGGTTAGGGTTATGGTTAGGGTATGGGTTAGGGTTAGGGTACGGGTGATGGTTTTGGTTGGGGTTAGGGTTAGGTTTAGGTTTAGCATGTGGGTTAGGTTTAGGGTTAGGGTTAGGGTTAGGGTTAGCACTAGGGTATGGGTTAGAGTTTGTTAGAGTTTGGGTACGGGTTATATTTAGGGTTAGTGTATGGGATAGGTTTGGATTGTGTTAGGTCAAGGGTTAGGGTTAGGTTTAGGGTACGGGTTAGGGTTAGGGTTAGGGTTAGGTTTAGGGTTAGGGTTAGGGTATGGGTTAGGCTTAGAGTACGGGTTAGGGTGAGGTTTAGGGTCTGGGTTAGGGTTAGGGTCAGGGTACGAGTTAGGGTTAGGGTTAGGTTTAGGGTACGGGTTATGTTTAGGGTTAGGGTTAGGGTACGGTTTAGGTTTAGGGTACGGATTAAGGTTAATGTTAGAGTCAGGGTTAGGTTTAGGGTTAGGGTTAGGGTACGAGTCAGGGTTAGGGTTAGGTTTAGGCTATGGGTTAGGGTTAGGGTTATGGTACGGGTTGGGGTTACAGTACGGGTTAGGGTTAGGGTGAGAGTTAGGGTTAGGGTTAGAGTACGGTTAGGGTTAGGGTTAGGTTTAGGGTTAGGTGTAGAGTACGGTTTAGGGTTAGTGTTAGTCTTAGGGTTAGGGTTAGAGTACGGGGTAGGGTTAATGTTAGGGTTAGTGTTAGAGGTAATGTACAGGTTAGGCTTAGGGTTAGGTTTCGGGTTAGGATACGGTTTAGGGTTAGGTTTAGTGTATGGGATAGGGTTAGCGTACGGGTTAAGCATAGGTTTAGGTTTAGCTTTAGGTTACGGGTTAGGGTTAGGGTGCGGGTTAGGGTTAGGATTAGTGTAAGGGATAGGATTAGGTTTAGGGTCAGGGTTAGGGTTAGTGTTAGTGTTAGGGTACGGGTTAGGATTAGGGTTGGGGTTAGGGTACGGGTTAGTTTTAGGGTTAGGGTACGGATTAGGGTTACGGTTAAGGTTAGTGTTAGGGTTAGGGTATGGGTTAGGGTTAGGTTATGGTTAAGGGTTATGGTTTGGGTTAGGGTTAGGGTTAATTTTAGGGTGCGGGTTAGGGTTAGGGTTAGAGTACGGGATTGGGTTAGTGTTAAGGTATGGGTTAGGTTTACCATTTGGGCACGGGATTGGGGAAGGGTTATGGTTAGTGTTATGGTTAGAGTTAGGGTTAGGCTACGGATAGGGTTAGGGTACGGGTTAGGGTTAGGTTTAGGTTTCGGGTTAGGGTTAGTGTACGGGTTAGGGTTAGAGTTAGGGTTAGGGTTAGGGTTAGGGTTGGTGTTAGGGTTATGGTACGGGTTAGGGTTAAGTTTAGGGTACGGGATAGAGTTAGTCTACGTGTTAGGTGTAGGGTTAGGGTTAGGTTTAGTGTGCGGGTTAGGGTTAGGGTTAGGGTACGTGTTAGCTTTAGGGTTTGGGTACGGGTTAGCGTTATGTTTAGGTTTGGGTACGGGTTAGGTTTAGGGTTAGGGTTAAGGTACGGTTTAGGTTTAGGGAACGGGATAGGGTTAGGTTTAGGGTCAGGGTTAGGGTTAGGTTTAGGTTTAGGGTTAGGGTTAGGGTTTGGGTACGGTTAAGGGTAACGGTTAGGGTTAGGGTTAGTGTAAGGGTTATGGTTAGGTTTAGCGTCAGGGTTAGGGTTAGGGTTAGTGTTATGGTACGTGTTAGTTTTAGGGTTAGGGTACGGGTTAGGGTTAAGTTTAGGGTTATGGTTAGGTTTAGAGTACGGTTTAGGTTTAGTGTTATTGTTAGGGTTAGGGTGAGTGTATGGATAGGGTTAGGGTTCGGGTTAGGGTACGGGTTAGGCTTAGGTTTATGTGCGGTTTAGGGTTAGGGTATGGGTTAGGGTTAGGTTAAGGTCAGGGTTATGGTTAGGGATAGGGTCATGCTACGGGTTAGGGTTAGGGATGGGGTTAGGGTACGGGTTAGTTTTAGGGTTAGGGTACGTGTTAGGGTTATGGTTAAAGTTATGGTTAGTGTTAGGGAGTGGGTTGGGGTTAGGGTGCGGGTTAGGCTTAGGGTTAGGTTTAGGGTTAGCTCTAGGTTACCGGTTAGAGTTACTGTTAGGGTTTGGGTACATGTTAGGGTTAGGTATCGGGTACAAGATAGGGTTGGGTACGGGATAGGTCAAGGGTTAAGTTTAGGTTTAGGGTACGGGTTAGGGTTAGGGTTAAGGTACAGGATAGGGTTGGCTACGGGTTTGGTCAAGGTTTAGGGTTAGTTTTATGGAACGGGTTAGGGTTAGGGTTATGTTTAGGGTTAGGTTTAGGGTACGGGATAGGGTTAGCGTACGGGTTAAAATTAGCTTTAGGGTTAGGTTTAGGTTACGGGTTAGGGTTAGGGTATGGGTTAGGGTCAGGTTTAGGTGAGGGTTAGGGTTAGGATTAGGGTTAGGGTACGGGTTAGATTTAGGGTTAGGGTACGTGTCAGGGTTACGGTTAAGGTTAGGGTTAGGGTTAGGGTATGTGTTAGTGTCAGGGTACGGGTAAGGGTTTTGGTTAGGGTTAGGGTTAGGTTTAGGTTTAGGGTGCGGTTTAGGGTTAGAGTTAGGGTTAGCGCCAGGCTATGGGTAAGGGTCACGGTTAGGGTTTTGGTACGGGTTAGGGTTAGGGTTAGGTTACGGGATAGGCTTGGGTACGGGTTAGGTCAAGGGTTACGGTTAGGTTTAGAGTACGGTTTACGGTTAGGGTTAGTAGCGTCAGGGTTAGGGTTAGGGTTAGGGTTACGGTACGCTATAGGTTACTGTACGGGTTAGGGTTATGGTTAGGGTTAGGGTTAGGGTTAGCTTTATAGTACGGGTTAGGGTTAGAGTTAGGGTTAGGTTTAGGTTTAGAGTACGGGTTAGGGTTAGTGTTAGGGTTAGGTTTAGTGTTAGGGTTAGGGTCAGAGTACGGGTCAGGGTTAGTGTTAGTGATAGGGTTAGGGTTAGGGTAAGTGTACGGATAGGGTTAGGGTTAGGGTTAGGGTTAGGGTACGGGTTAGGGTTAGGTTTAGGATACGGGATAGGATTAGCGTACGGGTTAAGTTTAGGGTTAGGGTTAGGCTTAATTTACGGGTTAGGGCTAGGGAACGGGTTAGGGTTAGGTTTAGGTGCGGGTTAGGGTTAGGGTTTGGGTTAGGGTTAGGTTTAGGGTCAGGGTTAGGGTTAGGGATAGGGTTATGGTACGGGTTTTTGTTAGGTTTGGGGTTAGGGTACAGGTTAGTTTTAGGGTTAGGGTATGGGTCAGGGTTACGGTTAAGGTTAGGGTTAGGTGTAGGGTTAGGGTTAGGGTATGGGTTAGGTTTAGGGTACGGTTTATGGTTAGGGTTAGGGTCAGGTTTAGGGTTAGGTTTAGGGTACGAGTCAGGGTTAGGGTTAGGTTTAGGCTATGGGTTAGGTTATGGTTATGGTTATGGTTAGGGTTAGGGTTAGAGTATGGGGTAGGGTTAGTGTTAGGGTTAGGGTTAGGGTTAATGTACGGGTTAGGCTTAGGGTTAGGTTAGGGTTAGGATACGGGTTAGGGTTAGGTTTAGGGTGTGGGTTGGGTTAGGGTTAGGGTTAGTGTAAGGGTTAGCGTTAGGTTTAGGGTCAGGGTTAGGTTTAGGGTTAGTGTTAGGGTACGGGTTAGGGTTTGGGTTGGGGTTAGTGTATGGTTTAGTTTTAGGTTTAGGGTATGGATTAGGGTTATGGTTAAGGTTAGGGTTAGGGTTAGGTTATGAGTTAGGGTTAAGTTATGGTTAAGGGTTATGGTTTGGGTTAGGGTTAGAGTTAAGTTTAGGGTGCTGGTTAGGGTTAGGGTTAGGGTTACAGTACGGGTTTGGGTTAGTGTTAGGGTACGGGTTAGGGTTACCGTTTGGGTACGGGTTAGGGTTAGGCTTAGTGTTAGGGGTCGGGTTAGAGATAGGATTCGGCTAGGGGTATGGTTATTGTTCGGGTTAGGTTTAGGGTTAAGGTTCGGGTTAGGGTTAGTGTACGGGTTAGGGTTAGGTTTAGGGTTAGGGTAAGGGTTAGTGTTAGGGTCATGGTACGGGTTAGGGTTAAGGTTAGGGTATGGGATAGGGTTAGTGTACGTGATAGGTATAGGGTTAGGTTTAGGTTCAGTGTGCGGGTTAGGGTTAGGATACGTGTTAGGTTTAGGGTTTGGGTACGGCCTGGGTTAAGTTTAGGGTTAGGTTATGGGTTAGGTTTAGGGTTAGGGTTAGGGTACGGTTTAGGGTTAGGGTACCGGATAGGGTTAGTGTTAAGGTCAGGGTTAGGGTTACGTTTGGGGTCCGGGTTAGGGTTAGGTTTAGGGTTAGGGTTAGCGCTACGGTATGGTTTAGGGTTACTGTTAGGTTTTGGGTACGGGTTAGGGTTAGGGTTAGGGTTAATGTACGGGATAGGTTTGGGTACGGGTTAGGTCAAGGGTTAGGTTTAGGTTTAGGGTATGGGTTAGGGTTAGGTTTTGGTTTAGGGTTAGGGTTAGGGTATGGGTTAGGCTTAGGGTACGGGTTAGGGTTAGGGACAGGGTTAGGGTTAGGGTTAGTGTATGAGTTAGGGTTAGGGTTAGGTTTAGGGTACGGGTTACGGTTAGGGTTAGGGTTAGGGATAAAATACGGGTTAGGTTTAGGGTACGGGTTAGGGTTAGGGTTATGGTCCGGGTTAGGGTTAGGGTTAGGGTACGAGTTAGTGTTAGGGTCAGGGTACGGGTTAGGGTTAGGGTTATGGTACGGGTTAGGGATACAGTATGGGTTAGGGTTAGTGTGAGGGTTAGGGTTAGGGTTAGAGTACGGTTAGGTTTAGGGTTAGGTTTAGAGTACGGGATAGGATTAGTGTTAGGTTTAGGGTAAGGGTTAGGGTTAGGTTTAGGGTTAGAGTACGGGGTAGGGTTAGTGTTAGGTTTAGGATTGGGGTTAGTGTTAGGGTACGGGTCAGGCATAGGGTTCGGGTTAGGGTAAGGTTTAGAGTTAGGGTTAGGGTTAGGGTTAAAGTACGGGGTAGGGTTAGGTTTAGTGTTAGGGTTAGGGTTAATATAAGGGTTAGGCTTAGGTTTAGGTTTTGGGTTAGGATACGGGTTAGGGTTAGGTTCAGGGTACAGGATAGGTTTAGCGTACAGGTTAAGTTTAGGGTTAGGGTATGTTTAGGTTACGGGTTAGGGTTAGGGTACGGGTTAGGGTTAGGTTGAGGGTTAGGGTTAGGGTTAGGGTTAAAGTACGGGGTAGGGTTAGTGTTAGGGTTAGCGTTAGGGTTAATGTGCAGGTTAGGCTTAGAGTTAGATTTAGGATTAGGATACGGTTTAGGGATAGGTTCAGGGTACGGGATAGGGTTAGCATACGGGTTAACTTTAGGGTTAGGGTTAGGTTTAGGTTACGGTTTAGGGTTAGGGTACGTATTAGGGCAAGGTATAGGGTCCGGGTTAGGTTAGGGTTAGGGTTAGTGTAAGGGTTAGGGTTAGGTTTAGGGTCAGGGTTAGGGTTAGGATTAGTGTTAGATTACGGGTTAGGGTTAGGGTTGGGGTTAGGGTACGGTTTAGTTTTAGGGTTAGTGTACAGGTTAGGGTTGTGCTTAAGGTTAGGGTTAGGGTTAGGGTATGGGTTAGGGTTAGGTTACGGTTAAGGGTTATGGTTTGGTTTAGGGTTAGGGTTAAGTTTAAGGTGCGGGTTAGAGTTAGGGTTAGGGTTAGAGTACGGTTATGGGTTAGTGTAAGGGTACGGGTTAGGTTTATCATTTGGGTATGGGTTAGTTTAAGGGTTAGGGTTAGGGTTAGGGGTTAGGGTTAGAGTTATGTTTAGGCTACGGGTAGGGTTAGAGTACGGGTTAGGGTTAGGGTTAGGGTTAGGGTTATGATTAGTGTTAGGGTTACGATACAGGATAGGGTTAAGGTTGGGGTATGGGATAGGGTTAGTGTACGTGTTAGGTCTAGGATTTGGGTTAGGTTTAGTGTACGGTTTAGGGTTAGGATACGTGTTAGGTTTAGGGTTTGGTTACGGTTCAGCCTTACGTTTAGGGTTAGGGTACGGGTTAGGTTAGGGTTAGGGTTAGGGTACGGTTTAGGGTTAGGGTACGGGTTAGGGTTAGGTCAAGGTTAGGTTTAGGTTAGGGTTAGGGTACCGGTTAGGGTTACTGTACTGGTTAGGGTTATTGTTAGGGTTAGGGTTAGGGTTAGGGTTAGCGTTATAGTACGGGTTAGGGTTAGAGTTAGGGTTAGGTTTAGGGTTAGAATACGGGTTACGGTTAGTGTTAGGGTTAGGGTTAGTGTTAGGGTCAGTGTACGGATAGGGTTAGGGTTAGGGTTAGGGTACGGGTTAAGGTTAGGTTTAGGATACGGGATAGGGTTAGTGTACGGGTTAAGTTTAGGGTTAGGGTTAGGTTTAGGTGACAGGTTAGGGTTAGGGAACGGGTTAGGGTTATGTTTAGGTGCGGGTTAGAGTTAGGGATAGGGTTAGGGTTAGGGTAGGGTTTGGTTTAGGGTTAGGTTTAGGGTCAGGGTTAGTGTTAGGGATAGGGTTATGGTACGGGTTAGGGTTAGTTTTGGGGTTAGGGTACAGTTTAGTTTTAGGGTTAGGGTATGGGTCAGGGTTACGGTTAAGGTTATGGTTAGGGTTAGGGTTAGGGTACGGGTAAGGGTTATGTTTAGGTTTAGGTTTAGGTTTAGGTTTAGGGTGCAGGTTAGGGTTAGGGTTAGGGTTTGTGCTAGGTTATGGGTTAGGGTTAATGTTAGGGTTTGGGTACGTGTTAGGGTTAGGGATAGGTTACGGGATAGGGTTGGGTAAGGGTTAGGTCAAGGGTTAGGTTTTGGTTTCGGGTACGGGTTAGGGTTAGTGTTAGGTTTAGGGTTAGTGTTAGGGTATGGGTTAGGCTTAGAGTACGGGTTAGGGTTAAGGTTAGGGTCAAGGTTAGGGTTAGGGTTAGGGTTCCAGTTAGGATTTTGGTTAGGTTTAGGGTACGGGTTACGGTTAGGATTAGGGTTAGGGTACGGGTTAGTTTTAGGGTACGTGTTACGTTTAGGGTTAGGGTCAGGTTTACGCTTAGGGTTAGGGTACAAGTTAGGTTTAGGATTAGAATACGGGTTAGGGTTAGGGTTATGGTAAGGGTTAGGGTTACAGTACGGGTTAGGGTTAGGGTGAGGGTTAGGGTTAGAGTATGGTTAGGGTTAGGATTAGGGTTAGAGTACGGGTTAGGGTTAGTGTTAGGTTAGGTTTAGGGTTAGGGTTAGTGTACGGGTTAAGGTTAGGTTAAGGGTACGGGATAGCTTAGCGTACAGGTTAAGTTTAGGGTTAGGGTTAGGTTTAGGTTACGGGTTAGGGTTAGGGTACGGGTTAGGGTTAGGTTTAGGGTCAGGGTTCGGGTTAGGGTTAGTGTTAGGGTACTCATTAGTGTTAGGGTTGGCGTTAGGGTACGGGCTAGTTTTAGGGTTAGGGTACTGTTTAGGGTTATGTTTAAAGTTAGTGTTAGGTTTAGGGTATGGTTTAGGGTTAAGTTACGGTTAAGGGTTATGGTTTCGCTTAGGGTTCGGGTTAAGGTTAGGGTGCGGGTTAGGGTTAGGGTTAGAGTACGGTTTTGGGTTACTGTTAGGGTACAGGTTAGGTTTACCTTTTGGGTACGGGTTAGTGTAAGGTTTAGGGTTAGTGTTAAGGTTAGGGGTTAGGTTTAGAGTTAGGGTTAGACTATGGGTAGGGTTAGGGTATGGGTTAGGGTACGGGTTAGGATCGGGTTAGGGTTAGTGTAAGGTTTAGGGATAGGGTTAGAGTTAGGGTTAGGGTTAGGGTTAGTGTTAGGGTTATGGTTTGGGTTAGGGTTAAGATTCCGGTATGGGATAGGGTTAGTGTACATGTTAGATCTAGGGTTAGGGTTAGGGTTAGGTTTAGTGTGCGGTTTAGGGTTAGGGTTAGGGTTAGGGTACGTGTTAGGGTTAGGGTTTGGGTACGGGTAAGGGTTACGTTTAGGGTTAGGGTACGGGTTAGGTTTAGGCTTAGGGTAAGGTTTAGTGTTAGGGTATGGGTTAGAGTTACTGAACGGGTTAGGGTTAGGTTTAGGGTTAGGTTTAGGGTTAGAGTACGGGTTAGGGTTAGTGTGAGGTTTAGCGTTAGTGTTATTGTGCGGATAGGGTTAGGGTTAGGGTTAGGGTACGGGTTAGGGTTAAGTTTAGGGTACGGGATAGGGTTAGTGTACGGGATAAGTTTAGGGTTAGGTTTAGGTTTAGGGTACGAGTTAGGGTTAGGGTTAGGGTACGGGTTAAGGTTAGGGTTATGATACGGGTTAGGGTTACAGTACGGGTTAGTGTTAGGGTGAGCGTTAGGGTTATGGTTAGATTACGGTTTAGGCTTAAGGTTAGGGTAAGGTTTAGAGTACAGGTTAGGGTTAGTGTTAGTGTTAGGATTAGGGTTAGTGTACGGATAGGGTTAGGGTTAGGGTTAAGGTTAGGGTACGGGTTAGGGTTAGGTTTAGGGTACGGGGTAGGGTTAGTGTACTGGTTAAGTTTAGGGTTAGGGTAGGTTTATGTTATGGGTTAGGGTTAGGGTACGGGTTAGTGTTAGGTTTAGGTGCGGGTTAGGGTTAGGGTACGGGTTAGGGTTAGGTTTAGGGTCAGGGTTAGGTTTAGGGATAGGGTCATGGTACGGGTTAGGTTTAGGGTTGGAGTTAGGGTACGGGTTAGTTTTAGGGTTAGGGTACGGGTTAGGGTTACGGTTAAAGTTAGGGTTAGTGTAGGGTATGGGTTAGGGTTAGGGTACAGGTAAGGGTTATGGTTAGGGTTAGGGTTATGTTTAGGTTTAGGGTGCAGTTTAGGCTTAGGGTTAGGGTTAGGGTTAGCATTAGGTTATGGGTTAGGGTTACTGTTAGGGTTTGGGTACGGGTTAGGGTTAGGTTTAGTGTACGAGATAGGGTTGGGTACGGGTTAGGTCAAGGGTTAGGGTTCGGTTTAGGGTACGGGTTAGGGTTCGGGTTAGGTTTAGGGTTAGGGTGAGTGTTAGGGTTAAGTTTAGGGTTAGGGTTAGGGTTACGGTACGGGTTAGGGTTAAGGTTCTTGTACGGGATAGGGTTAGTGTACGTGTTAGGTCTAGGGTTAGGGTTAGGTTTATTGTGCGGGTTAGGGTTAGGGTTAGGGTTCGTGTTAGGGTTAGGGTTTGGGTACGGGTTAGGGTTACATTTACGGTTAGGGTACGGGTTAGGTTTAGGGTTAGGGTAAGGGTTAATTTTAGGGTACCTGTTAGGGTTAGAGTAAGGGTTAGGGTTAAGTTTAGGGTTAGGGTTAGGGTTAGAGTACGGGTTAGGGTTAGTGTTAGGGATAGGGTTAGTGTTAGTGTGCGGTTAGGGTTAGGGTTTGGGTTTGGGTACGGGTTAGGGTTAGGTTTAGGGTACGGGATAGGGTTAGTGTACGGGTTAAGTTTAGGGTTAGGGTTAGGTTTAGGGTACGAGTTAGGGTTAGGGTTAGGGTACGGGTTAGGGTCCCGGTTATGTTACGGGTTAGGGTTACAGTACGGGTTAGGGTTAGCGTGAGGTTTAGTGTTATGGTTAGAGTAAGGGTAGGGTTAGGGTTAGGGTTAGGGTTAGAGTACGGGTTAGGGTTAGTGTTAGGGTTAGGGAAACTGTTAGGGTAGGGTTAGGGTATGGGTTAGGTTTAGGGTTAGGGTTAGGTTAGGGTTAGAGTATGGGATAGGGTTAGTGTTAGGGTTAGGGTGAGGGTAAAAGTACGGGTTAGGCTTAGGGTTAAGTTTACGGTTAAGTTACGGGTTAGGGTTAGGTTTAGGGTATGGAATAGGTTTAGCGTACGGGTTAAGTTTAGGGTTAGGGTTAGGTTTAGGTTACGGGTTAGGGTTAGGGTTAGGTTTAGTGTATGGTTTAGGGTTAGGTTTAGGGTCAGGGTTAGGGTTAGGGTTAGGGTTAGTGTTAGGGTGTGGGTTAGGGTTAGGGTTGGGGTTACGGTACGGGTTAGTTTTAGGGTTAGGGTACATGTTAGGTTTACGGTTAAAGTTAGGGTTATGTTAGGGTGTGTGTTAGGGTTAGGGTACGGTTAAGGGTTATGGTTATGGTTAGGGTTAGGGTTAGGGTTATGTTTAGTTTGCGGTTTAGGGTTAGGGTTAGGGTTAGGGTAAGAGTACGGGTTTGGGTTAGTGTTAGGGCACGGGTTAGGTTTACCGTTTGGGTTAGGGTTAGGGTACGGGTTAGGTTTAGGTTACGAGTTTAGGTTAGTGTTAGGGTCAGGGTTAGGGTTAGGGAACGAGTTAGATTTAGGGTTAGGGTACGGGTTAGGGTTAGTGTTAGGGTTAGGGTTAGGGTTAGAGTACGGGTTAGTGTTAGTGTTAGGGTTAGGGTTAGGGTTAGGGTTAGGGTTAGGTTTAGGGTACGGGGTAGGATTAGTGTACGGGTTAGTGTTAGGGTTAGGGTTAGGGTTAGGGTTAGGTTTAGGGTTAGGGTACGGGTTAGGTTTAAGGTACAGGGTTAGGGTTAGGGTTAGTGTTAGTGTACGAGTTAGGGTTAGGGTACGTGTTAGGGTTAGGGTTATGTTACGGGTTAGGTTTACAGTACGGGTTAGGCTTAGTGTTAGGTTTAGGGATAAGTTACGGTTTAGGGTTAGGTTTAATGAATGGGTTAGGGTTAGAATTAGGGTGCGGGTTAGGGTTAGGGTTAGGGTTAGTGTACAGGTTAGGGTTAGGTTTAGGGTCAGGGTTAGGGTTAGGGTTGTGGTTAGAGTATGGGTTAGTTTTAGGTTTAGGGTACGGGTTAGGCTACGGTTAAAGTTAGGGTTAGGGTTAGGGTGTGGGTAAGGGTTAGGGTACGGTAAAGGGTTATGGTAGGCTTAGGGTTAAAGTTAAGTTTAGGGTTAGGGTTAGGGTTAAGGTTAGGGTTAGAGTATGGGTTTTGGTTAGTGTTAGGGTACGGGTTAGGTTTACCTTTTGGGTATGGGTTATGGTAAGTGTTAGGGTTAGTGTTAGGGGTTAGGTTTAGAGTTAGGGTTAGGCTACGGGATTGGGATAGAGTACGGGTTAGTGTTAGGGTCACTGTTAGGGTTAGGGTTAGGGTTATAGTACGGGTTAGGGATAGAGTTATGGTTAGTGTACAGGTTAGGTTTAGGGTACGGGTTTGGGTTAGGGTTAAGGTCAGTGTTAGGGTTAGGGTTAGGGTACGATTTTGGGTTAGGGTTCGGTTTAGTGTATGGGTTAGTTTTAGGGTTAGGGTTAGGGTACGGGTTAGGTTTAGGGTACGGGTTAGGGTTAGGGTTATGTTACGGGTTAGGGTTACAGTACGGGTTAGTGTTAGGGTGAGGGTTAGGATTAGGGTTAGAGTACGGTTAGGGTTAGGGTCAGGGTTAGGTTTAGTGTACGAGTTAGGGTTAGGGTTAGGGTACAGGTAAGGGCTAGGTTTATGGTACCGGATAGGTTTACATTACGGGTGAGTGTTAGGGTGAGGGTTAGGGTTAGGGTAAGAGTACGGTTAGGGTTAGGGTCAGGGTTAGGTTTAGTGTATGAGTTAGGGTTAGGGTTAGGGTACAGGTAAGGGCTAGGGTTATGGTACGGTTTAGGGTTACAGTACGGGTGAGTGTTAGGGTGAGGGTTAGGGTTGGGGTAAGAGTACGGTTAGGGTTAGGGTTAGGGTTAGGGTTAGAGTACGGGTTAGGGTTAGTTTTAGGATTAGGGTTAGGGTTAGTGTTAGGGTTAGGGTTAGGTTTAGAGTACGGTGTAGGGTTAGTGTTAGGGTTAGGGTTAGGGTTAATGTTCGGGTTAGGCTAAGGGTTAGGTTTAGGGTTAGGATAAGAGTTAGGGTTAGGTTTAGGGTACGGGATAGTGTTAGCGTACGGGTTATGTTTAGGGTTAGGGTTAGGTTTAGGTTACTGTTTAGGGTTAGGGTACGGGTTATGGTTAGGTTTACGGTGCGGGTTATGGTTAGGATTAGTTTAAGGGTTAGGGTTAGGTTTAAGGTTCAGGGTTAGGGTTAATGTTAGTGTTAGGGTACGGGTTAGTTTTAGGGTTAGGGTACGGGTTAGGGTTAGGTTTAGGTGCGGGTTAGGATTAGGGTACGGGTTAGGGTTAGGTTTAGTGTCAGGGTTAGGGTTAGGGATAGTGTCATGGTACGGGTTAGGGTTAGGTTTGGGGTTATGGTATGGGTTACTTTTAGGGCTAGGTACGGGTTAGGGATACGGTTAAAGTTAGGGTTACGTTTAGGTTTAGGGTGCGGGTTAGGCTTAGGGTTAGAGTTAGGTTTAGCGCTAGGGTATGGGTTAGGGTTACTGTTAGGGTTTGGGTACGGGTTAGGGTTAGGTTAAGGGTACGAGATAGGGTTGGTTACGGGTTAGGTCAAGGGTTAGGGTTAGGTTTAGGGTCCGGGTTAGGGTTAGGGTTAGGGTTAGGGTTAGTGTAAGGGTTATGGTTAGGTTTAGCGTCAGGGTTAGGGTTAGGGTTAGTGTTATGGTACGTGTTAGTTTTAGGTTTAGGGTACGGGTTAGGGTTAGGTTTAGGGTTAGGGTTAGGTTTAGAGTACGGTTTAGGTTTAGTGTTATTGTTAGGGTTAGGGTGAGTGTATGGATAGGGTTAGGGTTCGGGTTAGGGTACGGGTTAGGCTTAGGTTTATGTGCGGTTTAGGGTTAGGGTATGGGTTAGGGTTAGGTTAAGGTCAGGGTTATGGTTAGGGATAGGGTCATGCTACGGGTTAGGGTTAGGGATGGGGTTAGGGTACGGGTTAGTTTTAGGGTTAGGGTACGTGTTAGGGTTATGGTTAAAGTTATGGTTAGTGTTAGGGAGTGGGTTGGGGTTAGGGTGTGGGTTAGGCTTAGGGTTAGGTTTAGGGTTAGCTCTAGGTTACGGGTTAGGGTTACTGTTAGGGTTTGGGTACATGTTAGGGTTAGGTATCGGGTACGAGATAGGGTTGGGTACGGGATAGGTCAAGGGTTAAGTTTAGGTTTAGGGTACGGGTTAGGGTTAGGGTTAGCTAAGGTTTAGGGTTAGCGTATGGGTTAGGTTTAGGGTACGGGTTAGGGTTAGGGTTAGGGTCAGGGTTAGGGTTAGGGTTAGGGTATGAGTTATGTTTAGGTTTAAGTTTAGGGTACGGGTTAGGGATAGGGTTAGTTTTAAGATACGGTTTAGTTTAGGGTACGGGTTAGGGTTAGGGTCAGGTTTAGGGTTAGTGTACGGGTTATGTTACGGATTAGGGATACAGTATGGGTTAGGGTTAGGTTGGGGCTTAGGGTTAGGGTTAGAGTACAGTTAGGGTTAGGGTTAGGGTTAGGGTTAGACTACAGGTTAGGTTTAGTGTTAGTTGTAGGGAAAGGGTTAGGTTTAGGGTTAGGGCACGGGTTAGGGTTATTGTTAGGGATAGCATACGGAGTAGGGTGAGTTTTAGGGTTAGAGTTAGGGTTAATGTACGCGTAAGGCTTAGGGTTAGGTTTAGGGTTAGTTTACGGGTTAGCGTTACGGTACAGTTTAGTGTTAGGTTTAGGGTGCGGGTTAGGGTTAGGGTTAGGGTTAGTTTACGGGTTAGGGTTAGGTTGAGTGTCAGGGTTAGGTTTAGGGTTAGTGTTAGGGTATGGTATAGGGTTAGGGTTGGGTAGGGTACGGGTTAGTTTTCGGGTTAGGGTACAGGTTATGGTTACGGTTAAAGTTAGGGTTAGGGTTAGGGTACGGGTTAGGGTTAGGTTTAGGGAATGGGATCGGGTTAGTGTACGGGTTAAGTTTAGGGTTAGGGTTAGGTTTAGGTTACGGGTTAGGGTTAGGCAACGGGTTAGGATTAGGTTTAGGTGCGGATTAGGGTCAGGGTACGGGTTACGATTAGGTTTAGGGTCAGGGTTAGGTTTAGAAATAGGGTTATGGTACAGGTTAAGGTTAGGGTTGGGGTTAGGGTACGGGTTAGTTTTAGGGTTTGGGTACGGGTTAGGGTTACGGTTAAGGTTAGGTTAGTGTAAGGTATGGGTTAGGGTTAGGGTACGGGTAAGGGTTATGTTTAGGGTTAGGGTTAGGTTTAGGTTTAGGGTGCAGGTTAGGCTTAGGGTTAGGTTTAGGGTTAGGGCTAGGGTCTGGGTTAGGGTTAATGTTAGGTTTTGGGTACAGGTTAGGGTTAGGGTTAAGGTACAGGATAGGGTTGGCTACGGGTTTGGTCAAGGTTTAGGGTTAGTTTTATGGAACGGGTTAGGGTTAGGGTTATGTTTAGGGTTAGGTTTAGGGTATGGGATAGGGTTAGCGTACGGGTTAAAATTAGGTTTAGGTTTAGGTTTAGGTTACGGGTTAGGGTTAGGGTATGGGTTAGGGTCAGGTTTAGGTGAGGGTTAGGGTTAGGATTAGGGTTAGGGTACGGGTTAGATTTAGGGTTAGGGTACGTGTCAGGGTTACGGTTAAGGTTAGGGTTAGGGTTAGGGTATGTGTTAGTGTTAGGGTACGGGTAAGGGTTTTGGTTAGGGTTAGGGTTAGGTTTAGGTTTAGGGTGCGGTTTAGGGTTAGAGTTAGGGTTAGCGCCAGGCTATGGGTAAGGGTCACGGTTAGGGTTTTGGTACGGGTTAGGGTTAGGGTTAGGTTACGGGAAAGGCTTGGGTACGGGTTAGGTCAAGGGTTACGGTTAGGTTTAGAGTACGGTTTACGGTTAGGGTTAGTAGCGTCAGGGTTAGGGTTAGGGTTACGGTACGCTATAGGTTACTGTACGGGTTAGGGTTATGGTTAGGGTTAGGGTTAGGGTTAGCGTTATAGTACGGGTTAGGGTTAGAGTTAGGGTTAGGTTTAGGTTTAGAGTACGGGTTAGGGTTAGTGTTAGGGTTAGGTTTAGTGTTAGGGTTAGGGTCAGAGTACGGGTCAGGGTTAGTGTTAGTGATAGGGTTAGGGTTAGGGTAAGTGTACGGATAGGGTTAGGGTTAGGGTTAGGGTTAGGGTACGGGTTAGGGTTAGGTTTAGGATACGGGATAGGATTAGCGTACGGGTTAAGTTTAGGGTTAGGGTTAGGCTTAATTTACGGGTTAGGGCTAGGGAACGGGTTAGGGTTAGGTTTAGGTGCGGGTTAGGGTTAGGGTTTGGGTTAGGGTTAGGTTTAGGGTCAGGGTTAGGGTTAGGGATAGGGTTATGGTACGGGTTTTTGTTAGGTTTGGGGTTAGGGTACAGGTTAGTTTTAGGGTTAGGGTATGGGTCAGGGTTACGGTTAAGGTTAGGGTTAGGTATAGGGTTAGGGTTAGGGTATGGGTTAGGTTTAGGGTACGGGTTATGGTTAGGGTTAGGGTCAGGTTTAGGGTTAGGGTTAGGGTACGAGTCAGGGTTAGGGTTAGGTTTAGGCTATGGGTTAGGTTATGGTTATGGTTATGGTTAGGGTTAGGGTTAGAGTATGGGGTAGGGTTAGTGTTAGGGTTAGGGTTAGGGTTAATGTACGGGTTAGGCTTAGGGTTAGGTTAGGGTTAGGATACGGGTTAGGGTTAGGTTTAGGGTGTGGGTTGGGTTAGGGTTAGGGTTAGTGTAAGGGTTAGCGTTAGGTTTAGGGTCAGGGTTAGGTTTAGGGTTAGTGTTAGGGTACGGGTTAGGGTTTGGGTTGGGGTTAGTGTATGGTTTAGTTTTAGGTTTAGGGTATGGATTAGGGTTATGGTTAAGGTAAGGGTTAGGGTTAGGTTATGAGTTAGGGTTAAGTTATGGTTAAGGGTTATGGTTTGGGTTAGGGTTAGAGTTAAGTTTAGGGTGCGGGTTAGGGTTAGGGTTAGGGTTACAGTACGGGTTTGGGTTAGTGTTAGGGTACGGGTTAGGGTTACCGTTTGGGTACGGGTTAGGGTTAGGCTTAGTGTTAGGGGTCGGGTTAGAGATAGGATTCGGCTAGGGGTATGGTTATTGTTCGGGTTAGGTTTAGGGTTAAGGTTCGGGTTAGGGTTAGTGTACGGGTTAGGGTTAGGTTTAGGGTTAGGGTAAGGGTTAGTGTTAGGGTCATGGTACGGGTTAGGGTTAAGGTTAGGGTATGGGATAGGGTTAGTGTACGTGATAGGTATAGGGTTAGGTTTAGGTTCAGTGTGCGGGTTAGGGTTAGGATACGTGTTAGGTTTAGGGTTTGGGTACGGCCTGGGTTAAGTTTAGGGTTAGGTTATGGGTTAGGTTTAGGGTTAGGGTTAGGGTACGGTTTAGGGTTAGGGTACCGGATAGGGTTAGTGTTAGGGTCAGGGTTAGGGTTACGTTTGGGGTCCGGGTTAGGGTTAGGTTTAGGGTTAGGGTTAGCGCTACGGTATGGTTTAGGGTTACTGTTAGGTTTTGGGTACGGGTTAGGGTTAGGGTTAGGGTTAATGTACGGGATAGGTTTGGGTACGGGTTAGGTCAAGGGTTAGGTTTAGGTTTAGGGTATGGGTTAGGGTTAGGTTTTGGTTTAGGGTTAGGGTTAGGGTATGGGTTAGGCTTAGGGTACGGGTTAGGGTTAGGGACAGGGTTAGGGTTAGGGTTAGTGTATGAGTTAGGGTTAGGGTTAGGTTTAGGGTACGGGTTACGGTTAGGGTTAGGGTTAGGGATAAAATACGGGTTAGGTTTAGGGTACGGGTTAGGGTTAGGGTTATGGTCCGGGTTAGGGTTAGGGTTAGGGTACGAGTTAGTGTTAGGGTCAGGGTACGGGTTAGGGTTAGGGTTATGGTACGGGTTAGGGATACAGTATGGGTTAGGGTTAGTGTGAGGGTTAGGGTTAGGGTTAGAGTACGGTTAGGTTTAGGGTTAGGTTTAGAGTACGGGATAGGATTAGTGTTAGGTTTAGGGTAAGGGTTAGGGTTAGGTTTAGGGTTAGAGTACGGGGTAGGGTTAGTGTTAGGTTTAGGATTGGGGTTAGTGTTAGGGTACGGGTCAGGCATAGGGTTCGGGTTAGGGTAAGGTTTAGAGTTAGGGTTAGGGTTAGGGTTAAAGTACGGGGTAGGGTTAGGTTTAGTGTTAGGGTTAAGGTTAATATAAGGGTTAGGCTTAGGTTTAGGTTTTGGGTTAGGATACGGGTTAGGGTTAGGTTCAGGGTACAGGATAGGTTTAGCGTACAGGTTAAGTTTAGGGTTAGGGTATGTTTAGGTTACGGGTTAGGGTTAGGGTACGGGTTAGGGTTAGGTTGAGGGTTAGGGTTAGGGTTAGGGTTAAAGTACGGGGTAGGGTTAGTGTTAGGGTTAGCGTTAGGGTTAATGTGCAGGTTAGGCTTAGAGTTAGATTTAGGATTAGGATACGGTTTAGGGATAGGTTCAGGGTACGGGATAGGGTTAGCATACGGGTTAACTTTAGGGTTAGGGTTAGGTTTAGGTTACGGTTTAGGGTTAGGGTACGTATTAGGGCAAGGTATAGGGTCCGGGTTAGGTTAGGGTTAGGGTTAGTGTAAGGGTTAGGGTTAGGTTTAGGGTCAGGGTTAGGGTTAGGATTAGTGTTAGATTACGGGTTAGGGTTAGGGTTGGGGTTAGGGTACGGTTTAGTTTTAGGGTTAGTGTACAGGTTAGGGTTGTGCTTAAGGTTAGGGTTAGGGTTAGGGTATGGGTTAGGGTTAGGTTACGGTTAAGGGTTATGGTTTGGTTTAGGGTTAGGGTTAAGTTTAAGGTGTGGGTTAGAGTTAGGGTTAGGGTTAGAGTACGGTTATGGGTTAGTGTAAGGGTACGGGTTAGGTTTATCATTTGGGTATGGGTTAGTTTAAGGGTTAGGGTTAGGGTTAGGGGTTAGGGTTAGAGTTATGTTTAGGCTACGGGTAGGGTTAGAGTACGGGTTAGGGTTAGGGTTAGGGTTAGGGTTATGATTAGTGTTAGGGTTACGATACAGGTTAGGGTTAAGGTTGGGGTATGGGATAGGGTTAGTGTACGTGTTAGGTCTAGGATTTGGGTTAGGTTTAGTGTACGGTTTAGGGTTAGGATACGTGTTAGGTTTAGGGTTTGGTTACGGTTCAGCCTTACGTTTAGGGTTAGGGTACGGGTTAGGTTAGGGTTAGGGTTAGGGTACGGTTTAGGGTTAGGGTACGGGTTAGGGTTAGGTCAAGGTTAGGTTTAGGTTAGGGTTAGGGTACCGGTTAGGGTTACTGTACTGGTTAGGGTTATTGTTAGGGTTAGGGTTAGGGTTAGCGTTATAGTACGGGTTAGGGTTAGAGTTAGGGTTAGGTTTAGGGTTAGAATACGGGTTACGGTTAGTGTTAGGGTTAGGGTTAGTGTTAGGGTCAGTGTACGGATAGGGTTAGGGTTAGGGTTAGGGTACGGGTTAAGGTTAGGTTTAGGATACGGGATAGCGTTAGTGTACGGGTTAAGTTTAGGGTTAGGGTTAGGTTTAGGTGACAGGTTAGGGTTAGGGAACGGGTTAGGGTTATGTTTAGGTGCGGGTTAGAGTTAGGGTTAGGGTTAGGGTTTGGGTTAGGGTTTGGTTTAGGGTTAGGTTTGGGGTCCGGGTCCGGGTTAGGCTTAGGGTACGGGATAGGGTTAGCGTACGTGTTAAGTTTAGGGTTAGCGTTAGGTTTAGGTTACGGGTTAGGGTTAGGGTACGGGTTAGGGTTAGGTTTAGGGTGCGGGTTAGCGTTAGGGTTAGTTTTAGGGTTAGGGTTAGGGTTAGTTTTAGGGTTAGGGTTAGGTTTAGGGTTAGTGTTAGGGTACAGGTTAAGGTTAGGGCTGAGGTTAGGGTACGGGTTAGTTTTAGGGTTGGGGTACGGGTCAGGGTTACTGTTAAGGTTAGGGTTAGGGTTAGGCTATGGGTTAGTGTTAGGGTACGGGTAAGTATTATGGTTAGGTTTAGGGTTAGGTTAAGTTGAGGGTGCGGTTTAGGGTTTGGGTTAGTATTAGTGCTAGGCTATGGGTTAGGGTTACGGTTAGGGTTTTGGTACGGGTTAGGGTTAGGGTTAGGTTACAGGATAGGGTTGGGTATGGTTTAGGTCAAGGGTTACGGTTAGGTTTAGCGTACGGTTTAGGTTTAGGGTTAGCGTCAGGGTTAGGGTTAGGGTTAGAGTACGAGTTAGGGTTAGGTTTAGGTTTAGGGTATGGCTTAGTGTTAGGGTTAGGGTTAGGGTTAGGGTACGGGTTAGGTTGAGGGTACAGTTTAGGGTACGGGTATGGGTTAGGGTTAGGGTTAGGGTACGGGTTAGGTTGAGGGTACAGTTTAGGGTACAGGTATGGGGTAGGGTTAGGGTTAGGGTTAGGGTACAGGTTAGGGTTACGGTTAAGGTTAGGGTTAGGGTTAGGATATGAGTTAGGGTTAGATTACGGTTAGGGTTTTGGTTTGGGTTAGGTTTCGGGTTAAGTTTAGGGTGCGGGTTAGGGTTAGGTGTAGGTTTAGGGTTAGGGTTAGAACACGGGTTTGGGTTAGTGTTAGGGTAAGGGTTAGATTTACCATTTGGGTACGGGTTAGGGAAAGGGTTAGGGTTAGGGTTAGGGGTTTGGTTAGAGTTAGGATTATGCTACGGGTAGGGTTAGGGTACGGGTTAGGGTTAGAGTTAGGGATCGGTTTAGGGTTAGTGTACGGTTTAGATTTAGGTTTAGGGTTAGGGTTAGTGTTAGGGTTACGATACGAGTTAGGGTTAAGGTTGAGGTATGGGATAGGGTTAGTGTACATGTTAGGTCTAGGGTTAGGTTTAGGTTTAGTGTGCGGGTTAGGGTTAGGTTTAGGGTATGTGTTAGGTTTAGGGTTTGGGTACGGGTTAGCGTTACGTTTTGGGTTAGGGTACGTGTTAGGTTTAGGGTTAGGGTTAGGGTACGGTTTACGGTTAGGGTACGGGTTAGGGTTAGGGTTAGGTCAGTGTTAGCATTAGGGTTAGGGTATGGTTTAGAGTTACTGTATGGGTTAGGTTTATGGTTATGGTTAAGGTTAGGGTTAGCGTTATAGTACGGGTTAGGGTTAGAGTTAGGGTTAGGTTTAGGGTTAGAGTTCGGGTTAGGGTTAGTGTTAGGGTTAGGTTTAGGTTTAGGGTTAGGGTTAGAGTACGGGTTAGGGTTAGTGTTGGTGTTAGGTTTAGGGTTAGGGTTATTGTATGGATAGGGTTAGGGTTAGGTTTAGGGTTAGGGTACTGGTTAGGATTAGGTTTAGGATACGGGATAGGATTAGCGTACGGGTTAAGTTTAGGGTTAGGGTTAGGTTTAGGTTACGGGTTAGGTTTAGGGAACGGGTTAGGGTTATGTTTAGGTGCGGGTTAGGGTTAGGGTTAGGGTCAGGGTTTGGGTTAGGGTTAGGTTTAGGGTCAGGGTTAGGGTTAGGAATAGGGTCATGGTACGGGTTAGGGTTAGGTTTGAGGTTAGGGTACAGGTTAGTTTTAGGGTTAGGGTACGTGTCAGGGTTACAGTTAAGGTTAGGGTTAGGGTTAGGATATGGGTTACGGTTAGGGTACGGGTAAGGGTTATGGTTAGGGTTAGGGTTAGGTTTAGGTTTAGGGTGCGGGTTAGGGTTTGGGTTAGGGTTAGTGCAAGGTTATGGGTTAGGGTTACTGTTAGGGTTTGATACGGGTTAGGTCAAGGTCTAGGGTTAGGTTTAGGGTACGGGTAATGGTTAGGGTTAGGTTTAGGGTTAGTGTTAGGTTATGGGTTAGGCTTAGGGTACGGGTTAGGGTTAAGGTTAGGGGAAGGTTAAGGTTAGAGTTAGGGTACGAGTTAGGGTTAGGGTTAGGTTTAGGATACGGGTTAGGGTTAGGATTAGGGTTAGAGTACGGGTTAGGTTTAGGGTACGGGTTATGGTTAGTGTTAGGGTCAGGGTTAGGTTTAGGGTTAGGGTACACGTTAGGGTTAGTGTTATGGTACGGGTTAGGGTTATAGTACGGGTTAGAGTTAGGGTGAGGTTTAGGGTTAGGGTTAGAGTATGGTTAGTGTTAGGGTTAGGGTTAGAGTACTGGTTAGGGTTAGTGTTAGGTTAGGTTTAGGGTTAGGGTTAGTGTACGGGTTAGGTTTAGGGTTAGGGTTAGGTTTAGAGTGTGGGGTAGGGTTAGTGTTAGGGTTCGGGTTAGGGTTAATGTATGGGTTAGGCTTAGGTTTAGGTTTAAGGTTAGAATACGGGTTGGGGTTAGGTTCTGGGTACAGGATAGGGTTAGCGTACGGGTTAAGTTTAGGGTTAGGGTTAGGGTTAGGTTAAGGTTACGGGATAGGGATAGGGTACAGGTTATGGTTAGGTTTAGGGTGCGGGTTAGGGTTAGGGTTAGGATTAGTGTAAGGGTTAGGGTTAGGTTTAGGGTCAGGGTTAGGGTTATGTTTAGAGTTAGGGTACGGTTTAGGGTTAGGGTTGGGGTTAGGGTACGCGTTAGTGTTAGGTTTGGGGTTAGGGTACGGGTTAGTTTTAGGGTTAGGGTACAGGTTAGGTTATGGTTAAGGTTAGGGTTCGGGTTAAGTTTAGGGTGCGGGTTAGGGTTAGGTTTAGGGTTAGGTTTAGGGTTAGAGTACGGGTTTGGGTTAGTGTTAGGGTATGGGTTAGGTTTACCATTTGGGTACGGGTTAGGGAAGGGTTAGGTTTAGGGTTAGGGTTTAGGGTTATAGATAGGGTTAGGCTACGGTTAGGGTTAGGGTACGGGTTAGGGTTAGGGTTCGTGTACGGGTTAGGATTAGGTTTAGGGTTAGGGTTAGGGTTAGGGTTACGATACGTGTTAGGGTTAAGGTTGGGGTATGGTATAGGTTTAGTGTACGTGTTAGGTCTAGGGTTAGGGTTAGTTTTAGTGTGCGGTTTAGGGTTAGGGTTAGAGTACGTGTTAGGTTTAGGGTTTGGTTACGGGTTAGTGTTACGTTTAGGGTTGGGTACGGGTTAGGTTTAGGGTTAGGGTTAGGGTACGGTTTAGGTTTAGGGTACGGGTTAGGGTTAGGTCAGGGTTAGGTTTCGGGTTAGGGTTAGGGTATCCGTTAGGGTTACTGTACGGGTTAGGGTTATGGTTAGGGTAGGGTTAGGGTTAGCGTTATAGTACGGGTTAGGGTTAGAGTTAGGGTTAGGGTTAGGGTTAGAGTACGGGTTAGGGTTAGTGTTAGTGTTAGTGTTAGGGTTAGGGTTAGTGTACGGATAGGGTTAGGGTTAGGTTTAGTGTACGGGTTAGGGTTAGGTTTAGGATATGGGATATGTTTAGTGTACGGGTTAAGTTTAGTGTTAGGCTTAAGTTTAGGTGTCGGGTTAGGGTTAGGGAACGGGTTAGGGTTAGGTTTAGGTGCGGGTTATAGTTAGGGTTTGGGTTATGGTTAGGGTTTGGTATAGGGTTACGTTTAGTTTCAGGATTAGGGTTAGGGATAGAGTTATGGTACGGGTTTGGGTTAGGTTTGGGGTAGGGTACAGGTTAGTTTTAGGGTTAGGTTATGGGTCAGGGATATGGTTAAGGTTATGGTTAGGGTTAGGGTATGGGTTAGGGTTAGGGTACGGGTAAGTGTTATGGTTATGGTTAGGTTTAGGGTTAGTTTTAGGGTGCGGGTTAGGGTTAGGGTTAGGGTTTGTGCTAGGTTATGGTTTAGGGTTACTGTTAGGGTTTGGGTACGGGTTAGATTTGGGATAGGTTACGGGATAGGGTTGGTAAGGGTTAGGTCAAGGGTTAGGGTTAGGTTTCGGGTACGGGTTAGGGTTAGGGTTAGGTTTAGGGTTAGTGTTAGGGTATGGGTTAGGCGTAGAGTACGGGTTAGGGTTAAGGTTAAGGTCAAGGTTAGGGTTAGGGTTAGGGTACGAGTTAGGGTTAGGGTTAGGTTTAGGTTTAGGGTTAGGGTTAGGGTTAGTGTTAGGGTTACGGTATGGGTTAGGGTTAAGATTCCGGTATGGGATAGGGTTAGTGTACATGTTAGTCTAGGGTTAGGGTTATGTTTAGTGTTCGGTTTAGGGTTAGGGTTAGGGTTAGGGTTTGGGTACTTGTTAGGTTTAGGGTTTGGGTACGGGTAAGGGTCACATTAAGGGTTAGGGTACGGGTTAGGTTTAGGGTTAGGGTAAGGATTAGTGTTATGGTACGGGTTAGGGTTACAGAACAGTTTAGGGTTAGTTTTAGGGTTAGGTTTAGGGTTTGAGTAAGTGTTAGGGTTAGTGTTAGGGTGTGCGTTAGTGTTACTGTGTAGATAAGGTTAGGGTTAGGGTTAGGGTTAGGGTACGGGATAGGGTTAAGTTTAGGGTACGGGATAGGGTTAGTGTACGGGATAAGTTTATTGTTAGGGTTAGGTTTAGGGTATGAGTTAGGGTTAGGGTTAGGATACGGGTTAGGGTTAGGGTTATGTTACGGGCTAGGGTTACAGTAAGGGTTAGTGTTAGGGTGAGGGTTAGGGTTACGGTTAGATTACGGTTAGGGTTAGGGTTAGGGTTAGGGGTAGAGTACGGGTTACAGTTAGTGTTAGGCTTAGGTTTAGGGTTAGGGTTAGGGTTAGGGTCAGGGTTAGGTTTAGGTTTAGAGAACGGGGTACGGTTAGTGTTAGGTTTAGGGTTAGGGTTAATGTACGGGTTTGGCGTAGGTTTAGGTTTAGGGTTAGGATAAGGGTTAGGGTTAGGTTTAGGGTACGGGATAGGGTTAGCGTACGGGTTAAGTTTAGGGTTAGGGTTAGGTTTAGGTTACGGGTTATGATTAGGATACGGGTTAGGGTTAGGTTTAGGGTGTGCGTTAGTGTTAGGGTTAGGGTTAGTGTAAGGGTAAGGGTTAGGTTTAGGGTCAGGGTTAGGTTTAGGGTTAGTGTTAGGGTAAGGTTTAGGGTTAGGGTTAGGGTTAGGGTACGGGTTATTTTAGGGTTAGGGTACGGGTTAGGATTATGGTTAAGTTTAGGGTTAGGGTTAGGTTATGGATTAGGGTTAGGTTACGGATAAGGGTTATGGTTTGGGTTAGGGTTAGGGTTAAGTTTAGGGTGAAGGTTAGGGTTAGTGTTAGGGTTAGAGTACGGGTTTGGGTTACTGTTAGGGTATGGGTTAGGTTTACCATTTGGGTACGGGTTAGGGTAAGGGTTAGTTTTAGGGTTAGGGCTTAGGGGTAGGGTTAGGGTTAGGCCACGGGTAGGGTTAGGGTATGGGTTAGGGTTAGGGTTAGGGTTCGGGTTAGGGTTAGTGTACCTGTTAGGTTTTGGGTTAGCGTTAGGATTAGGGTACGGTTTAGGGTTAAGGTTAGGGTCAGTGTTAGCGTTAGGGATAGGGTTATGGTACGGGTTACGGTTGTGGTTGTGGTTAGGGTACGGGTTAGATTAAGGGTTAGGTTACGTGTCAGGGTTACGGTTAAGGTTAGGGTTAGGGTTAGGGTATGGGTGAATGTTAGGGTACGGATTAGCGTTAATGTTAGGGTTCGGGTTATGGTTAGTGTACGGGTTAGGGTTAGGTTTAGGGTTAGGGTTAGGGTTAGGGTACGGTTTAGGGTTAGGTTTAGGGTCAGGGTTAGCTTAGGGATAGGTTTATGGTACGGGTTAAGGTTAGGTTTGGGGTTAGGGTACGGGTTAGTTTTAGGGTTAGGGTACAGGTTAGGGTTATGGTTAAGGTTAGGGTTAGGGTTAGGGTATGGGTTTGGGTTAGGTTACCGTTAAGGTTTATGGTTTTGGTTAGGGTTCGGGTTAAGTTTAGGGTGTGGGTTAGGGTTAGGTTTAGGGTTAGGTTTAGGGTTAGAGTACGGGTTTGGGTTAGTGTTAGAGTACGGGTTAGCTTTACCGTTTGGGTTCGGGTTAGGGAAGGGTTAGGTTTAGGGTTAGGGTTTAGGGTTATAGATAGGATTAGGCTACGGGTAGGGTTAGGGTACGGGTTAGGGTTAGGGTTAGGGTTAGGGTTAGTGTACGGGTTAGGATTAGGTTTAGGGTTAGGGTTAGAGTTAGGGTTACGATACGGGTTAGGGTTAAGGTTGGGGTATGGTATAGGTTTAGTGTACGTGTTAGGTCTAGGGTTAGGGTTAGGTTTAGTGTGCGGGTTAGGGTTAGGGTTAGAGTACGTGTTAGGGTTAGGGTTTGGTTACGGGTTAGCGTTACGTTTAGGATTGGGTACGGGTTAGGTTTAGGGTTAGGGTTAGGGTACGGTTTAGGTTTAGGGTACAGGTTAGGGTTAGGTCAGGGTCAGGTTTAGAGTTAGGGTTAGGGTATCCGTTAGGGTTACTGTACGGGTTAGGGTTATGGTTAGGGTTACGGTTAGGGTTAGCGTTATAGTATGGGTTAGGGTTAGAGTTAGGGTTAGGTTTAGGGTTAGAGTATGGGTTACTGTTAGTGTTAAGTTTAGGGTTAGGGTTAGAGTACGGGTTAGGGTTAGAGTACGGGTTAGGGTTACGTTTAGGGTTAGGGTTAGGGTTAGAGAATGGGTTAGGGTTAGTGTTAGTGTTAGGGTTAGGGTTATAGTTAGTGTACGGATAGGGTAGGGTTAGGTTTAGTGTACGGGTTAGGGTTAGGTTTAGGATATGGGATATGTTTAGTGTACGGGTTAAGTTTAGGGTTAGGCTTAGGTTTAGGTGACGGGTTAGGGTTAGGGACCGGGTTAGGGTTAGGTTTAGGTGCGGGTTAGAGTTAGGGTTAGGGTTAGGGTTAGGGTTTGGTATAGGGTTACGTTTAGTTTCAGGATTAGGGTTAGGGATAGGGTTATGGTACGGGTTAGGGTTAGGTTTGGGGTTAGGGTACAGGTTAGTTTTAGGGTTAGGGTATGGGTCAGGGATACGGTTAAGGTTATGGTTAGGTTTAGGGTATGGGTTAGGGTTAGGGTACGGGTAAGTGTTATGGTTATGGTTAGGGTTAGGGTTAGTTTTAGGGTGCGGGTTAGGGTTAGGGTTAGGGTTAGTGCTAGGTTATGGTTTAGGGTTACTGTTAGGGTTTGGGTTCGGGTTAGATTTGGGATAGGTTACGGGATAGGGTTGGTAAGGGTTAGGTCAAGGGTTAGGGTTAGGTTTCGGGTACGGGTTAGGGTTAGGGTTAGGTTTAGGGTTAGTGTTAGGGTATGGGTTAGGCGTAGAGTACGGGTTAGGGTTAAGGTTAGGGTCAAGGTTAGGGTTAGGTTTAGGGTACGAGTTAGGGTTAGGGTTAGGTTTAGGGTTAGGGTTAGTGTTAGGGTTACGGTATGGGTTAGGGTTAAGATTCCGGTACAGGATAGGGTTAGTGTACGTGTTAGGTCTAGGGTTAGGGTTATGTTTAGTGTGCGGTTTAAAGTTAGGGTTAGGGTTAGGGTTTGGGTACGTGTTAGGGTTAGGGTTTGGGTACGGGTAAGGGTTACATTTAGGGTTAGGGTATGGGTTAGGTTTAGGGTTAGGGTATGGATTAGTGTTAGGGTATGGGTTAGGGTTACAGAACGGGTTAGGGTTAGGTTTAGGGTTAGGTTTAGGGATAGAGTACGTGTTAGGGTTAGTGTTAGGGTTTGCGTTAGTGTTACTGTGCAGATAGGGTTAGGGTTAGGGTTACGGTAGGGTACGGTTTAGGGTTAGGTTTAGGGTCAGGGTTAGCGTTACGGATAGGGTTATGGTACGGGTTAGGGTTAAGGTTGGGGTTAGGGTACGGGTTAGTTTTAGGGTTAGGGTACAGGTTAGGGTTACGGTTAAGGTTAGGGTTAGTGTAGAGTATGGGTTAGGGTTAGGGTACGGGTAAGGGTTATGGTTAGTGTTAGGGTTACGTTTGGATTAAGGGTGCGAGTTAGGCTTAGGGTTAGGTTTAGGGTTAGCACTAGGGTATGGGTTAGGGTTAATGTTAGGTTTTTGGTACGAGTTAGGGTTAGGGTTAGGGTACGGGATAGGGTTGGCTACGGGTTAGGTCAAGGGTTATGGTTAGTTTTAGTGTACGGTTTATGGTTATGGTTAGGTTTAGGGTTAGGGTTAGGGTATGGGTTAGGTTTAGGGTACGGGTTAGGGTTAGGGTTGGGGTAAGGGTTAGGGTTAGGGTTAGGGTTAGGGAACTAGTTAGGGTTAGGGTTACATTTAGGGTACGGTTTATGGTTAGTGTTAGGGTCAGGGTTATGTTTAGGGTACGAGTTAGGGTTAGGGTTAGGGTACGGGTTATGGTTAGGGTTATGTTACGGGTTAGGGTTACAGTACGGGTTAGGGTTAGGTTGAGGGTTAGGGTTAGGGTTAGAGTACGGTTAGGGTTAGGGTTGGGGTAGGGTTAGAGTACGGGTTAGGGTTAGTGTTAGGGTTAGGGAAAGGGTTAGGGTTAGGGTTAGGGTACGGGTTAAAGTTAGGGTTAGGGTTAGGGTTAGGGTTAGGGTTAGTGTTAGGGTATGAGTTAGTGTTAGGTTTAGGGTACGGGCTAGGGTTAGCGTACGGGTTAAAATTAGGTTTACGGTTAGGTTTAGGTTACGGTTTAGGGTTAGGGTACGGGTTAGGGTTAGGTTTAGGTGAGGGTTAGGGGTAGGATTAGGGTTAGGGTACGGGTTAGTTTTAGGGTTAGGGTACGGGTTAGGGTTATGGTTAAGGTTAGGGTTAGTGTAGGGTATGGGTTAGGGTTAGGGTACGGGTAAGGGTTTTGGTTAGCGTTAGGGTTAGGTTTAGGTTTAGTGTGTGGTTTAGGGTTAGGGTTAGGTTAGCGCTAGGCTATGGGTTAGGGTCACGGTTAGGGTTTTGGTTCGGGTTAGGGTTAGGGTTAGGTTACGGGATAGGCTTGGGTATGGGTTAGGTCAAGGGTTACGGTTAGGTTTAGGGTACGGTTTAGGGTTAGGGTTAGCGTCAGGGTTAGGGTTAGGGTTACGGTACGCTTTAGGGTTACTGTACGGGTTAGGGTTATGGTTATGGTTAGGGTTAGCGTTATAGTACGGTTTAGGGTTAGAGTTAGGTTTAGGTTTAGTGTCAGACTACGGGTTAGGGTTAGTGTTAGTGTTAGGTTTAGTGTTAGGGTTAGGGTTAGAGTACGGGTTAGGGTTAGTGTTAGTGTTAGGGTTAGGGATAGGGTTAGTGTACGGATAGGGTTAGGGTTAAGGTTAGGGTTAGGGTTAGGGTTCGGGTTAGGGTTAGGTTTAGGATACGGGATAGGATTAGCATACGGGTTAAGTTTAGGGTTAGGGTTAGGTTTAGGTTACGGGTTAGGGTTAGGGAACAGGTTAGGGTTAGGTTTAGGTGCGGGTTAGAGTTAGGGTTTGGGTTAGGGTTAGTTTTAGGGTCAGGTTTAGGGTTAGGGAGAGGGTTATGGTACGGGTTATTGTTAGGTTTGGGGTTAGGGTACAGGTTAGGTTTAGGGTTAGGGTACGGCTCAGGGTTACGGTTAAGGTTAGGGTTAGGTTTAGTGTTAGGGTTAGGGTATGGGTTAGGTTTAGGGTACGGGTTAGTGTTAGGTTTAGGGTCAGGGTTAGGGTTAGGGTTAGAGTACGAGTTAGGGTTAAGGTTACATTTAGGGTATGGTTTAGGGTTAGTGTTAGGGTCAGGGTTAGGGTTAGGGTACGAGTTAGGGTTACGGATAGGGTACGGGTTAGGTGTAGGGTTATGTTACGGGTTAGGGTTAAAGTACAGGTTAGGTTTAGGGTGTGGGTTAGGGTTAGGGTTAGATTATGTTTAGGGTTAGGGTTAGGGTTAGTTTTAGAATATGGGTTAGGGTTAGTGTTAGGGTTAGTGAAAGGGTTAGGGTTAGGGTTAGGGTACGGGGCAGAGTTAGGTTTAGGGTTAGGGTTAGGGTACGGGTTAGGGTTACGTTTAGTGTACGGGCTAGGGTTAGCGAACGGGTTAAGTTTAGGTTTAGGTTTAGGTTTAGGTTGCGGGTTAGGTTTAGGGAACGGGTTAGGGTTAGGTTTAGGTGAGGGTTAGGGTTAGGGTTAAGGTACGGGTTAGTTTTAGAGTTGGGGTACGGGTCAGGTTTACTGTTAAGGTTAGAGTTAGGGTTAGGGTATGGGTTAGTTTTAGGGTACGGGTAAGCGTTATGGTTAGGGTTAGGGTTAGGTTTAGGTTTAGGGTGCGGTTTAGGGTTAGGGTTAGGGTTAGTGTTAGGCTATGTGTAGGGGTTACGGTTGGGGTTTTGGTACGGGTTAGGGTTAGGGTTAGGTTACAGGATAGGGTTGGGTACGGGTAGGGTCAAGGGTTACATTTAGGTTTAGCGTACGGTTTAGGGATAGGGTTAGCATCAGGGTTAGTGTTAGGTTTAGGGTACGAGTTAGGGTTAGGTTTAGGTTTAGGGTATGGTTTAGGGTTAGGGTTAGGGTACAGGTTAGGGTACGGGTTAGGGTTAGGGTTAGAGTATGGGGTAGGCTTAGTGTTAGGGTTAGGGTTAGAGTTAAAGTACGGGTTAGGCTTAGGGTTAGGTTTAGGGTTAGGATACGGGTTAGGGTTAGGTTTAGGGTACGGGATGGGTTAGCGTACGGGTTATGTTTAGGGTTAGGGTTAGGTTTAGGTTACGGTTTAGGGTTAGAGTACGGGTTAGGGTTAGGTTTAGGGTGAAGGTTGGCGTTAGGGTTAGGATTAGCGTAAGGGTTAGTGTTAGGTTTAGGGTCAGGGTTAGGGTTAGGGTTAGTGTTAGGGTACGGGTTAGGGTTAGCGTTGGGGTTAGGGTACGGGTTAGTTTTAGGCTTAGGTTACAGGTTAGGGTTATGGTTAAGGTTAGGGTTAGGGTTAGGGTATGGGTTTGGGTTAGGTTACCGTTAAGGGTTATGGTTTTGGTTAGGGTTCGGGTTAAGTTTGGGGTGCGGGTTAGGGTTAGGGTTAGAGTACGGGTTTGGGTTAGTGTTAGGGTACGGGTTAGGTTTACCGTTTGGGTAAGGGTTAGGGAAGGGTTAGGTTTAGGGTTAGGGTTTAGGGTTATAGATAGGGTTAGTCTATGGGTAGGGTAAGGGTACGGGTTAGGGTTAGGGTTAGGGTTCGGGTTAGGGTTAGTGTACGGTTTAGGGTTAGGTTTAGGGTTAGGGTTAGTGTTAACTTTACGATACGGGTTAGGGTTAAGTTTGGGGTATGGGATAGGTTTAGTGTACGTGTTAGGTCTAAGGTTAGGGTTAGGTTTAGTGTGCGGGTTAGGGTTAGGGTTATGGTACGTGTTAGGGTTAGGGTTTGGTTACGAGTTAGCGTTACGTTTAGGGTTAGTGTACGTCTTAGGTTTAGGGTTAGGGTTAGGGTACGGTTTAGGGTTAGGTTTAGGGTTAGCGTTAGGGTTAGGTCAGGGTTAGGTTTAGGGTTAGGGTTAGGGTACCGGTTAGGGTTACTGTACGGGTTAGGGTTATGTTTAGGGTTAGGGTTAGGGTTAGCATTATAGTACGGGTTAGGGTTAGAGTTAGGGTTAGGTTTAGGGTTAGTGTACGGGTTACGGTTAGTGTTAGGATTAGGGTTAGTGGTAGAGTACGTGTTAGGTTTAGAGTACGGGTTAGGGTTAGGTTTAGGGTTAGTGTTAGGGTTAGAGTACGGGTTAGTGTTAGTGTTAGTGTTAGTGTTAGGGTTAGGGTTAGTGTACGGATAGGGTTAGGGTTAGGGTACGGGTTAGGGTTAGGTTTAGGATACGGGATAGGGTTAGTGTACGGTTATTTTTAGGTTTAGGGTTAGGTTTACGTGATGGGTTAGGTTTAGGGAACGGGTTAGGGTTAGGCTTAGGTGCTGGTTAGAGTTAGGTTTAGGGTTAGGGTTAGGTAAGGGTTTAAGGTTACGTTTAGCGTAAGGATTAGGGTGAGGGATAGGGTTTTGGTACGGGTTAGTTTTAGGTTTGGGGTTAGGGTACAGGTTAGTTTTAGGGTTAGGCTACGGGTCAGGGTTACGGTTAAGGTTATGGTTAAGGTTAGGGAATGGGTTAGGGTTAGGGTACGGGTAAGGGTTATGGTTAGGGTTAGGTTTAGTTTTAGGGTGCGGGTTAGGGTTAGGGTTAGGGTTAGTGCTAGGTTATTTTTTAGGGTTACTGTTAGGGTTTGCGTACGGGTTGGGGTTAGGGATAGGTTACGGGATAGGGTTGGTAAGGGTTACGTCAAGGGTTAGGGTTAGGTTTCGTGTACAGGTTACGGTTAGGGTTAGGGTCAGGTTAAGGGTTAGCATTAGGGTACAAGTTAGGGTCAGGGTTAGGTTACGGGTTAGGGTTAGGGTTATGGTACGGGTTAGGGTTACAGTACGGGTTAGGGTTAGGGTGAGGGTTAGGGTTAGAGTATGGTTAGGGTTAGGGTTAGGGTTAGGATTAGAGTACGGGTTAGGTTTAGTGTTAGGTTAGGGTTAGGGTTAGTGTACGGGTTAGGGGTAGGTTCAGGGTACGGGATAGGGTTAGTGTACGGGTTAACTTTAGTGTTAGGGTTAGCTTTAGGTTACGGGTTAGGGTTAGGGTATGGGTTAGGGTTAGGTTTAGGGTGCAGGTTAGGGTTAGGTTTAGGGTTAGAGTACGGTTTGGGTTACTGTTAGGGTATGGGTTAGGGGTACCATTTGGTTACGGGTTAGGGTAAGGGTTAGGTTTAGTGTTAGGGGTTATGGGTACAGTTAGTGTTAGGCTACAGGTTGGGTTAGGGTACGGGTTAGGGTTCAGGTTAGGGTTAGTGTACCGGTTAGGGTTAGGGTTAGGGTTAGGGTTACGGTACTGGTTAGGGTTAAGTGTACGGTACGGGATAGTGTTAGTGTACGTTTTAGGTCTAGGGTTAGGGTTAGGTTTAGTGTGCAGGTTAGGGTTAGGATTAAGTTTAGGGTACGTGTTAGGGTTAGGGTTTGGTTACGGGTGAGGGTTACGTTTAGGGTTAGAGTACGGGTTAGGTTTAGGGTTAAGGTAAGGGTTTTTGTTACGGTACGCGTTAGGGTTAGAGTACGGGTTAGCATTAGGTTTAGGGTTAGGGTTAGGGTTACAGTACGGGTTAGGTTTAGAGTAAGTGTTAGGGTTAGGTTTAGTGTACGGATAGGGTTAGGGTTAGGGTTAGGGTACGGGTTAGATTTAGGTTTAGGGTTCGGGATAGGGTTAGTGTACGGGTTAAGTTTAGGGTTAGGGTTAGGTTTAGGTTACGGGTTAGGGTTAGGGTACGTGTTAGGGTTAGGTTTAGGTTGCGGGTTAGGGTTAGGGTTAGGTTTAGTGTAAGGGTTAGGGTTAGGTTTAGGGTCAGGGTTAGGGTTAGGGTTAGTGTTAGGGTACGGGTTAGATTCGGTGGGGGTGAGGGTACGGGTTAGGTTTAGGGTTACGGAATGGGTTAGGGTTATGGTTAAGGTTAGTGTTAGGGTTAGGGTATGGGTTTGGGTTAGGGTTAGGGTTAAGGTTAGCGTACGTTTTAGGGTTAGGGTTTGGGTACGAGTTAGGGTTACATTTAGGGTTAGGGTACGGTTTAGTTTTAGGGTTAGGTAAGGGTTAGCGCTAGGGTATGGGTTAGGTTTACTCTTATGGTTGGGAAGGGGTTAGGGTTAGGGTTAGGGTATGGGATAGGGTTGGTTACGGGTTAGGTCAAGGGTTAGGCTTAGGTTTAGGGTACTGGTAAGGGTTAGAGTTAGGTTTAGGGTTAGGGTTAGGGTATGGGTTAGGTTTACGGTACGGGTTAAGGTTAAAGTTAAGGTCAGGTTTAGGGTTAGGTTTAGGTTACGAGTCAGGGTTAGAGTTAGGTTTAGTGTATGGGTTAGGGTTAGGGTTAGGGTAAGGGTTAGGGTTAGAGTACGGGGTAGGGTTAGTGTTAGGGTTAGGGTTAGGGTTAATGTACGGGTTAGGCTTAGGGTTAGGTTAGGGTTAGGATACGGGTTAGGGTTAGGTTTAGGGTGCGGGTTGGGTTTGGGTTAGGGTTAGTGTAAGGGTTAGGGTTAGGTTTAGGGTCAGGGTTAGGGTTAGGGTTAGTGTTATGGTACGGGTTAGGGTTAGGGTTGGGGTTAGGGTACAGGTTAGTTTTAGGTTTAGGGTACGGATTAGGGTTATGGTTAAGGTTAGGGTTTGGGTTAGGTTATGAGTTAGGGTTATGTTACGGTTAAGGGTTATGGTTTGGGTTAGGGTTAGAGTTAAGTTTAGGGTGCGGGTTAGGGTTAGGGTTAGGGTTAGGGTTAGAGTACGGGGTTGGGTTAGTGTTAAGGTACGGTTTAGTTTACCGTTTGGGTACGGGTTAGGGTTAGGCTTAGTGTTAGGGGTCGGGTTAGAGTTAGGATTAGGCTATGGGTAGGGTTAGGGTACGGGTTAGGGTTAGGTTTAAGGTTCGGGTTAGGTTTAGTGTTAGGGTCACGGTACGGGTTAGGGTTAAGTTTAGGGTACAGGTTAGGGTTAGTGTACGTGTTAGGTATAGGGTTAGGGTTAGGTTCAGTGTGCGAGTTAGAGTTAGGGTTAGGGTTAGGGTGAGGGTTTGGATACGTGTTAGGGTTAGGGTTTGGGTACGGGCTAGGGTTATGTTTAGGGTTAGGGTATGGGTTAGGTTTAGGGTTAGGGTTAGGGTACGGTTTAGGGTAGGGTACGGGATAGGGTTAGTGTTAGGGTCAGGTTTAGGGTTAGGTTTGGGGTCCAGGTTAGGGTTAGTTTTAGGGTTACGGTTAGCGCTATGGTATGGGTTAGGGTTACTGTTAGGTTTTGGGTACGGGTTAGGGTTAGGGTTAGGGTTGGGGTACGGGATAGGTTTGGGTACGGGTTAGGTCAAGGGTTAGGTTTAGGTTTAGGGTATGGGTTAGGGTTAGGGTTAGGTTTAGGGTTAGGGTTAGGGTATGGGTTAGGCTTAGGGTACGGGTTAGGGTTAGGGTTAGGGTCAGGGTTAGGGTTAGGGGTAGGGTATGAGATAGGGTTAGGGTTAGGGTTAGGGTACGGGTTAGGGTTAGGGTTAGGGTACGGGTTAGGGATACAGTTTGGGTTAGGGTTAGGGTGAGGGTTAGGGTTAGGGTTAGAGTACGGTTAAGGTTAGGGTTAGGTTTAGAGTACGGGTTAGGTTTAGTGTTAGGGTTAGGGTAAGGGTTAGGGTTAGGGTTAGGGTTAGAGTACGGGGTAGGGTTAGTGTTAGGGTTAGGGTTAGGGTTAATGTAAGGGTTAGGCTTAGGTTTAGGTTTAGGGTTAGGGTTAGGATACGGGTTAGGGTTAGGTTCAGGAACAGGATAGGGTTAGCGTACAGGTTAAGTTAGGGTTAGGGTTAGGTTTAGAGTACGGGTTTGGGTTAGTGTTAGGGTACGGGTTAGGTTTACTGTTTGGGTACGGGATAGGGTAAGGGTTATGTTTAGGGTTAGGGTTAGGGTACGTGTTAGGGTTAGGGTTTGGGTAGGGGTTAGGGTTACGTTTACGGTTAGGGTACGGGTTAGGTTTAGGGTTAGGATAAGGGTTAGTGTTAGGGTATGGGATAGGGTTAGAGCACGGGTTAGGTTTAGGATGAGGGTTAGGGTTACGGTTAGAGTACGGTTAGGGTTAGGGTTAGGGTTAGGGTTACAGGACGGGTTAGGGTTAGGGTTAGGGTACGGGTTAGGGTTAGGGTTAGGTTTAGGGTTAGAGTACGGTGTAGGATTAGTGTTAGTGTTAGGGTTAGTGTTAGAGTACCGGGTAGGGTTAGTTTTACGGTTAGGTTTGGGGTTAATGTACGGTTTAGGCTTAGGTTTAGGTTTAGGGTTAGGATACTGGTTAGGGTTAGGTTTCGGGTACGGGATAGGGTTAGCGTACGGGTTAAGTTTAGGGTTATGGTTAGGTTTAGGTCACGGGTTTGGGTTAGGGTTCGGGTTAGGGTTAGGTTTTGTGTGCGGGTTAGGGTTAGGGTATGGATTAGTGTAAGGTTTAGGGTTAGGTTTAGGGTCAAGGTTAGGGTTAGGGTTAGTGTTAGGGTACGGGTTAGGGTTAGGGTTGGGGTTAGGGAACGGGTTACTTTTGGGGTTAAGGTATGGGTTAGGGTTACTGTTAAGGTTAGGGTTAGGGTTACGGTATGTGTTAGGGTTAGCTTATGGTTAAGGATTATGGTTTGGGTTAGGGTTGGCGTTAAGTTTATGGTGAGGGTTATGGTTATGGTTAGGTTTAGGGTTAGAGTACTGGTTTGGGTTAGTGTTAGGGTATGGTTTAGTTTTACCATTTGGGTACGGTTTAGGGCAAGGTTTAGGGTTAGGGTTAGGGTACGTGTTATGGTTAGGGTTTGGATACTGGTTAGGGTTACGTTTAGGGTCAGGGTTAGGATTAGGGTTATGGTTGGGGTTACAGAACAGGTTATTTTTAGGGTTACGGTATGCGTTAGGGTTACGGTTAATGTTAGGGTCAGTGTTAGGTTATGGTTTAGGATTAGGGTACGGGTAAGGGTTATGGTTAGGGTTATGGTTAGGTTTAGGTTTAGGGTGCGGGTTAGGCTTAGGGTTAGGGTTAAGGTTAGCGCTAGGGTATGGGTTAGGGTTACTCTTAGGGTTTGGGTACGGGTTATGGTTAGGGTTAGTGTACGGGATAGGGTTGGGCACGGGTTAGGACAAGGGTTATGGTTAGGTTTAGGGTACGGGATATGGTTAGGTTTAGGTTTAGGGTTAGGTTTAGGGTATGGGTTAGGTTTAGGGTACGGGTTAGGGTTAGGGTCAGGGTTAAGGTTAGTGTTAGGGTACATGTTAGGGTTAGGGTGAGGTTTAGGGTATGGGTTAGAGTACGGTTAGGGTTAGGGTTAGGGTTAGAGTTAGAGTATGGGATAGGGTAGTGTTAGGGTTAGGGTTAGGCTTAGGGTTAGGGTATCGGTTAGGCTTAGGGTACGGGTTAGGTTTAGGGCTAGGGTCAGGTTTAGGGTTAGTTTTAGGGTTAGGGTACGGGTTAGTGTTAGGTTTAGTGTACGGGTTTGGGTTAGGGTTAGGGTTTGGGTACGGGTTAGGTTTAGGGTACGGGTTAGTGTTAGGTTTAGGGTCAGGGTTAGGTTTAGTGTTAGGGTACGAATTAGGGTTAGGGTTAGGGTACTGGTTAGGGTTATGGTTATGGTACGGTGTAGGTTTACAGTATGGGTTAGGGTTAGGGTGAGGTTTAGGGTTAGCGTTAGAATACGGTTAGGGTTAGGGTTAGGGTTAGGGTTAGAGTTAGAGTACAGGTTAGGGTTAGTTTTAGGGTTAGGGTTAGGGTTAGTGTTAGGGTACGGGTTAGGGTTAGGGTTAGAGTACGGGGTAGGGTTAGTGTTAGGGTTAGGATTAGGGTTAGGTTTAGGGTTAGGGTACGGATTAGGGTTAGTGTTAAAGTACGGGGTGGGGTTAGTGTTAGGGTTAGGGTTAGGGTTAGAGTACGGGTTTGGGTTAGTGTTAGGGTACAAGTTAGTTTTACCGTATGGGTAGGGTTAGGGTAAGGGTTAGGGTTAGTGTTAGGGTACATGTTAGGGTTAGGGTTTGGGGACGGGTTAGGGTTACTTTTAGGGTTAGGGTACGGGTTAAGTTTAGGGTTACGGTAAATGTTAGTGTTAGGGTACGGGATCGGGTTAGAGTACGGATTAGGTTTAGGTTTAGGTTTAGGGTTAGGGTTAGAGTACCGGTTAGGGTTAGTGTTAGTGTTAGGGTTAGGGTTAGTGTACGGATAGTGTTAGGGTTAGGGTACGGGTTAGGGTTAGGTTTAGGTTACGGGATAGGGTTAGTGTACGGGTTAAGTTTAGGGTTAAGGTTAGGTTTAGGTGATGGGTTAGGGTTAGGGTATGGGTTAGGGTCAGGTTTAGGTGAGGGTTAGGGTAAGGTTTAGGATTAGGGTACGGAATAGGGTTAGGTTTAGGGTCAGGGTTAGGGTTAGGGTTAGGGTAAGAATTAGGGTTAGGGTTAGGGTACGGGTTAGGTTTAGGGTTATGGTACGTGTTAGGGTTACAGTACGGGATAGGGTTAGGGTGAGGGTTAGGGTTAGGGTTAGAGTACGGTTAGGGTTAGGGTTAGGGTTAGGTTTAGGGTTAGGGTACGGGTTAGGGTTACGGTTAGTGTTAGAGTACGGGGTAGTGTTAGTGTTAGGGTTAGGGTTAGGGTTAATGTACGGGTTAGGCTTAGGGTTAGGTTTAGGGTTAGGATATGGGTTATGTTTAGGTTTAGGGTACTGGATAGGGTTTGCGTACGGGTTAAGGTTAGGGTTAGGGTTAGGTTTAGGTTACGGGTTAGGGTTAGGGTTCAGGTTAGGGTTAGGTTTAGGGTGCGGGTTAGGGTTAGGGTTAGTGTAAGGGTTAGGCTTAGGTTTAGGGTCAGGGTTAGGGTTAAGGTTAGTGTTAGGGTATGGGTTAGGGTTGCGGTTAGGGTACGGGTTAGTTTTAGGTTTAGGGTACAGGTAGGGATTATGCTTAAGGTTAGGGCTAGGGTTAGGGTATGGGTTAGGGTTAAGTTACGGTTAAGTGTTATGGTTTGGGTTAGGGTTAGGTTTAAGTTTAGGGTGTGAGTTAGGTTAGGGTTAGGGTTAGGGTACAGGTTAGGTTTAGGGTACGGGTTAGGGTTAGGGTTAGGGTCAGGGTTAGTGTTAGGGTTAGGGTACGAATTAGGGTTAGGGTTAGAGTACGCATTAGGGTTAGGGTTATGGTACAGGTTAGGGTTAGAGTACGGGTTAGGGTTAGTGTTAGGGTTAGGGTTAGGGTCAGGGTTAGACTACGGGTTAGTGTTAGGGTTAGGATTAGTGTTAGAGTACGGGTTAGGGTTAGTGTTAGTGTTAGGGTTAGGGTTAGGTTTAGTTACGGGTACGGGTACGGGTTAGGGTTAGAGTACGGGGTAGGTTTAGTGTTAGTGTTAGGGTTATTGTTAGGGTTAGGTTATGGGTTAGGCTTAGGGTACGTTTTAGGGTTAGGGTTAGGGTCAGGTTTAGGGTAGGTTTAGTGTTAGGGTACGGGTTAGTGTTAACTTTAGGGTATGGGTTAGGGATAGGTTTAGGGTTAGGGTACAGGTTAGGTTTAGGGTACGGGATAGGTTTAGGGATAGGTTTAGGGTTAGGCTTATTGTTAGGGTTATGGTACGGGTTAGGTTTACGGTTCCGGTACGGGATGGTTTTAGTGTACGTGTTAGGTCTACTGTTAGGGTTAGGTTTAGTGTGCGGGTTAGGGTTAGGGTTAGGGTTAGAGTACGGTTTTGAGTTAGAGTTAGGGTATGGGTTAGGTTTACCGTTTGGGTAAGGGTTAGGGTAAGGGTTAGGGTTAGGTTTATGGTTAGGGGTTAGCGTTAGAGTTAGGGTTAGGCTACGGGTAGGGTTAGGGTACGGGTTAGGGTTCAGGTTAGGGTTAGTGTACGGGTTAGGGTTAGGTTTAGGTTTAGGGTTAGGCTTATTGTTAGGGTTACGGTACGGGTTAGGTTTAAGGTTCCGGTACGGGATAGGTTTAGTGTACGTGTTAGGTATAGAGTTAGGGTTAGGTTTAGTGTGCGGGTTAAGGTTAGGGTTAGGGTTAGGGTACGTGTTAGGGTTAGGGTTTGGGTACTGGTTAGGGTTACGTTTAGGGTTAGGGTACGTGTTAGGTTTAGGGTTAGCGTAAGGGTTAGTGTTAGGGTACGGGTTAGGGTTAGAGTATGGGTTAGTGTTAGGTTTAGGGTTAGGGTTAGGGTTAGAGTACGGTTTAGGGTTAGTTTTAGGGTTAGGGTTAGGGTTAGTGTACGGATAGGGTTAGGGTTAGGGTTAGGGTACGGGTTAGGGTTAGGTTTAGGGTACGGGATAGGGTTAGTGTACGGGTTAAATTTAGGGTTAGGGTTAGGTTTAGGTTATGGTTTAGTGTTAGGGTACGGGATAGGGTTAGGTTTAGGTGCGGGTTAGTGTTATGGTACGGGTTAGGGTTAGATTTAGGGTCAGGGTTAGGTTTAGGGATAGGGTTATGGTACGGGTTAGGGTTAGTGTTGGGGTTAGGATACGGGTTAGTTTTAAGGATGGGGTACGGGGTACGGTTACGTTTAAATCTAGGGTTAGTGTTAGGGTATGGGTTAGGGATAGGGTACGGGTAACGTTTATGGTTAGGGTTAGGGTTAGGGTTAGTGTTAGGGTAGAGTACGGGTAAGGGTTTGGTTTAGGATTACGGTTAGGTTAGAGTACGGGTTAGGGTTAGTGTTAGGGTTAGGGTTAGGTTTTGGGTTAGGGTACGTTTAGGGTTAGGGTTAGGGTTAGTGTACCGGTTAGGGTTAGGGTTAGGGTTAGTGTTAGGGTTACGGTACGGGTTAGGGTTAAGGTTACGGTACGGGATAGGTTTAGTGTACGTGTTAGGTCTAGGGTTAAGGTTAGGTTTAGTGTGCGGGTTAGGTTAGGGTTAGGGTTAGGGTACGTGTTAGGGTTAGGTTTTGGGTACGGGTTAGTGTTACGTTTAGGGTTAGGGTATGGGTTAAGTTTAGGGTTAGGGTAAGGGTTAGTGTTAGGGTATGGGTTAGTGTTAGAGTACGGGTTAGTGTTAGGTTTAGGGTTAAGGTTAGGGTTAGGTTACGGTTAGGGTTAGGTTTAGGGTTAGAGTACAGGTTAGAAAAAAATTTAAAAAATAAAAGAGTACAGGTTAGGGTTAGTGTTATTGTTTGGGTTAGGGTCAGGGTTAGAGTACGGGTTAGGTTTAGGTTTAGGGTTAGTGTTAGAGTACGGGGTAGGGTTAGTGTTAGGGTTAGGGTTAGGGTTAGGTTTAGTGTACGGGTATGGGTTAGGGTTAGGGTTACGGTTAGGGTTAGAGTACGGGTTAGGTTTGGTGTTAGTGTTAGGGTTAGTGTTAGGTTTAGGTTATGGGTTAGGCTTAGGGTACGTGTTAGGGTTAGGGTTCCAGACAGGTTTAGGGTAGGTTTTGGGTAGGGTACGGATTAGGGTTAGGTTTAGGTACGGGTTAGGGTTAGGTTTAGGGTTAGTGTACAGTTGTGTTTAGGGTACGGTATAGGGTTAGGGTTATGGTCAGGGTTACGGTTAGTGTTAGGGTACGAATTAGGGTTAGGGTTAGGGTACGGGTTAGGGTTAGGGTTATGGTACGGGTTAGGGTTACAGTACGGGTTACGGTTAGGGTGAGGTTTAGGGTTAGGGTGAGAATACGGTTAGGGTTAGGGTTAGGGTTAGGGTTAGAGTACGGGTTAGGGTTAGTGTTAGGGTTAGGGTTAGGGTTAGGGTTAGGGTAAAGGTTAGGGTTAGGGTTAGTGTTAGATACGGGGTAGGGTTAGTGTTAGGGTTAGGGTTAGGGTTAGAGTACGGTTTAGGGTTAGTTTTATTGTTAGGGTTAGTGTTAGGGTTAGTGTACGGGTTAGGGTTAGGTTTAGAGTTAGAGTACGGGGTAGTGTTAGTGTTAGCGTAAGGGTTAGGTTTAGAGTACGGGTTTGGGTTAGTGTTAGGGTACGGGTTAGTTTTAGCGTTTGGGTACGTGTTAGGGAAAATGTTAGGGTTAGGGTTAGGGTTAGGGTACGTGTTAGGGTTAGGGTTTGGGGACGGGTTAGAGTTACGTTTAGGGTTAGGGTACGCGTTAGGTTTAGGGTTAGGGTAAGGGTTAGTGTTAGGGTACGGGATAGGGTTAGAGTACGGGTTAGGTTTAGGTTTAGGTGCGGGTTAGGGTTATGGTACGGGTTAGGTTTAGGTTTAGGGTCAGTGTTAGGGTTAGGGATATGGTTATGGTACGGGTTAGGGTTAGGGTTGGGGTTAGGGTACGGGTTAGTTTTAGGGTTAGGGTACGGTTTAGTGTTACGGTTAAGGTTAGGGTTATTGTTAGGGTATGGGTTAGGGTTAGGATACGGGTAAGGTTTATGGTTAGGGTTAGGGTTAGGTTTAGGTTTAGGGTGCGGGTTTGTCTTAGTGTTAGGGTTAGGGTTAGCGCTAGGGTATGGGTTAGGGTTACTGTTAGGGTTTGGGTACGGGTTAGGGTTAGGGTTAGGGTGCGGGATAAGGTTGGGTATGGGTTAGGTCAAGGATTATGGTTAGGTTTAGGGTACGGGTTAGGGTTAGGGTTAGGTTTATGTTTAGGGTTAGGGTATGGGTTAGTTTTAGGATACGGGTTAGGGTTAGGGTTAGGGTGAGGTTTAGGGTTAGGTTTAGAGTACGAGTTAGGGTTAGGGATAGGTTAAGGGTAAGGGTTAGGGTTAGGGTTAGGGTTAGGGTTAGGGTTAGAATACGGGGTAGGGTTAGTGTTAGGGTTAAGGTAAGGTTTAATGTATGGGTTAGGCTTAGGGTTAGGTTAGGGTTAGGATACGGGTTAGGGTTATGTTTATGGTACGGGATAGGTTTAGCGAACGGGTTAAGTTTAGGGTTAGGGTTCAGTTTAGGTTACAGTATAGGATTAGTGTAAGGGTTATGGTTAGGTTTAGGGTCAGGGTTAGGGTTAGGGTTAGGGTTAGTGTTAGGGTACGGGTAGCGTTACGGGAGGGGTTAGGGTATGGGTTAGTTTTAGGGTTTAGGTACTGATTAGGGTTATGTTTAAGGTTAGGGTTAGGGTTAGGGTTAGGTTATGGGTTAGGGTTAGGTTACGGTTAAGGGTTATGGTTTGGGTTAGGGTTAGGGTTAAGTTTAGGGTGCTGGTTATGGGTAGGGTTGTGGTTAGGGATAGAGTACGGGTTTGGGTTAGTGTTAGGGTATGGGTTACGTTTACCATTTGGGTACGGGTTCGGGTAAGGGTTAGGGTTAGGTTTAGGGTTAGGGGTTAGGGTTAGAGTTAGGATTAGGCTACGGGTAGGGTTAGGGTACGGGTTAGGGTTAGGGTTAAGGTTCGGGTTAGGGTTTGGGTACGGACTAGGTTTACGTTTAGCGTTAGGGTATGGCTTAGTTTTAGGGTTAGGGTTCGTGTACGGTTTAGGGTTAGGGTACAGGATAGGGTTAGTTTTAGGGTCAGGGTTAGGGTTAGTTTTAGGGTCCGGGTTAGGGTTAGGGTTAGGGTTAGCGCTAGGGTACGGGTTAGGGTTACTGTTAGGGTTTGCGTACGTGTTAGGGTTAGGGTTAGGGTACAGGATAGGTTTGGGTACAGGTTAGGTAGAGGGTTAGGGTTACGTTTAGGGTTCGGGTTAGGTTTAGGGTTAGGTTTAGGTTTAGGGTTAGGGTATGGGTTATGCTTAGGGTATGGGTTAGGGTTAGGGTTAGGGTCACGGTTAGGGTAGGGTTAGGGTACGAGTTAGGGTTAGGGTTAGGTTTAGGGTACGGGTTAGGGTTAGGGTTAGGTTTAAAGTAAGGGTTAGGTTTAGGATACCGGTTAGGTTTAGGGTTATGGTCATGGTTAGGGTTAGGGTTAGGGTACGAGTTAGGGGTAGGTTTAGGGTACGGGTTAGGGTTAGGGTTATGGTACCGTTTAGGGTTACAGTACGGGTTAGGGTTAGGATGAGGGTTAGGGTTACGGTTAGAGTACGGTTAGGGTTAGGGTTAGTGTTAGGGTTAGTGTTAGGGTTAGAGTATGGGTTAGGGTATGGGTTAGGGTTAGGTTTAGGGTACGGGATAGGGTTAGTGTATGGGTTAAATTTACGGTTAGGGTTAGGTTTAGGTTATGGGTTAGAGTTAGGGTATGGGGTAGGGTTAGGTTTAGGTGCGGGTTATGGTTAGGGTATGGGTTAGGGTTAGGTTTAGGGTCAGTGTTAGGGTTAGGGATAGGGTTATGGTACGGTTAGGGTTAGGGTACGGGTTAGTTTTAGGGTTAGGGTACGGGTTAGGGTTACGGTTAAGGTTAGGGTTAGTGTTAGGGTATGGGTTAGGGTTAGGATACGGGTAAGGTTTATGCTTAGGGTTAGGGTTAGGTTTAGGTTTAGGGTGCGGGTTTGTCTTAGGGTTAGGGTTAGGGTTAGCGCTAGGGTATGGTTTAGGGTTACTGTTAGGGTTTGGGTTCGGGTTAGGGTTAGGGTTAGGGTGCGGGATACGGTTGGGTACGGGTTAGGTCAAGGGTTAGCGTTAGGTTTAGGATACGGGTTAGGATTAGGGTTAGGTTTATGTTTATGGTTAGTGTATGGGTTGGTTTTAGGGTACGGGTTAGGGTTAGGGTTAGGGTCAGTTTTAGGGTTAGGGTTAGGGTACGAGTTAGGGTTAGGGATAGGTTAAGGTTACGGGTTCGGGTTAGGGTTAGGGTTAGAATACGGGGTAGGGTTAGTGTTAGGGTTAGGGTAAGGGTTAATGTACGGTTTAGGCTTAGGGTTAGGTTAGGGTTCGGATACGGGTTAGGGTTAGGTTTAGGGTACGGGATAGGGTTAACGAACGGGTTAAGTTTAGGGTTAGGGTTCGGTTTACGTTACGGTTTAGGGTTAGTGTAAGGGTTATGGTTAAGTTTAGGGTCAGGGTTAGGGTTAGGGTTAGTGTTAGGGTACGGGTTAGCGTTAGGGTAGGGGTTAGGGTATGGGTTAGTTTTAGGGTTTAGGTACTGATTAGGGTTATGTTTAAAGTTAGGTTTAGGTTTAGGTTATGGGTTAGGGTTAGGTTATGGTTAAGGGTTATGATTTGGGTTAGGGTTAGGGTTAAGTTTAGGGTGCTGGTTAGGGTTAGGGTTATGGTTAGGGTTAGAGTACGGGTTTGGGTTAGTGTTAGGGTACGGGTTAGGTTTACCATTTGGGTACGTGTTCAGGTAAGAGTTAGCATTAGGCTTAGGGTTAGGGGTTAGGGTTAGAGTTAGGATTAGGCTACGGGTAGGGTTAGGGTACGGGTTAGGGTTAAGGTTCGGGTTAGGGTTTGGGTACGGGCTAGGGTTACATTTAGCGTTAGGGTATGGGTTAGGTTTAGGGTTAGGGTTTGTGTATGGTTTAGGGTTAGGGTACGGTATAGGGATAGTGTTAGGGTCAGGGTTAGGGTTATGTTTAGTGTCCGGGTTAGGGTTAGGGTTAGGGTTAGCGCTAGGGTTTGGGTTAGGGTTACTGTTAGGGTTTGCGTACGTGTTAGGGTTAGGGTTAGAGTATGGGATAGGTTTGGGTACGGGTTAGGTGGACGGTTAGGGTTACGTTTAGGGTTCGGGTTAGGGTTAGGGCTAGGTTTAGGTTTAGGGTTAGGGTATGGGTTATGCTTAGGGTCTGGGTTAGGGTTAGGGTTAGGGTCAGGTTTAGGGTAGGTTTAGGGTACGAGTTAGGATTAGGGTTAGGTTTAGGGTACGGGTTAGGGTTACGGATAGGTTTAAAGTACGGGTTAGGTTTAGGGTACTGGTTAGGGTTAGGGTTATGGTCATGGTTAGGGTTAGGGTTAGGGTTAGGTTTAGGGTTAGTGTTAGGGTTACAGTACGGGTTAGAGTTAAGGTTACGGTACGGGATATGGTTAGTGTACGTATTAGGTCTAGGGTTAGGTTTAGGTTTAGTGTGTGGGTTAAGATTAGGGTTAGGGTTAGGGTTAGGATACGTTTTAGGGTTAGGTGTTGGGTACGGGTTGAGGTTACGTTTAGGGTTAGGGTGTGGGTTAGGTTTAGGGTTAGGGTAAGGGTTAGTGTTAGGGTACGGGTTAGGGTTAGACTACGGGTTACGGTTAGTTTTAGGGTTAGGGTTAGGGTTAGAGTATGGGTTACGGTTAGTGTTAGGGTTAGGGTTAGGTTTAGTGTACGGATAGGGTTAGGGTTAGGGTTAGGGTTAGGGTACAGGTTAGGGTTAGGTTTAGGTTCAGGTTTAGGGTTAGGGATAGGGTTATGGTACGAGTTAATGTTATGGTTGGTGTTAGGGTATGGGTTAGATTTAGGGTTAGTGTACGGGTTAGGGTTACGGTTAAAGTTAGGTTTAGGTTTAGGGTTAGGGTTAGTGTTAAGTATGGGTTAGCGTTAGCGTTAAGGTTAGTGTTAGTGTTAGTGTTAGGGTTAGGGTTAGAGTACGGGTTAGGGTTAGGTTTAGTGTTAGGGTTAGGTTTAGTGTACGGATAGGATTAGGGTTAGGGTTAGGGTACGGGTTAGGGTAGGGTTTAGGGTACGGGATAGGGTTAGTGTACGGGTTGTTTTGGGTTAGGGTAGGTTTAGGTTACGGGTGAAGGTTAGGGTACGGGATAGGGTGAGGTTTAGGTGTGGGTTAGGGTTAGGGTACGGGTAAGGGTTAGGTTGAGGGTCAGGGTTAGGGTTAGGTGTAGGGTTATGATACGGGTAGGGTAGGGAGTAGGGTTATGGTTAAGGTTAGGGTTAGTGTTTGGGTATGGGTTAGGGTTTGGGTACGGGTAAGGTTTATGGTTATGGTCAGGGTTAGGTTTAGGTTTAGGGTGTGGGTTAGGCTTAGGATTAGGGTTAGGGTTAGCCCTAGGGTATGGGTTAGGTTTACTGTTATGGTTTGGGTACGGGTTAGGCTTAGGGTTAGGGTATGGGATAGGGTTGGGTACGGGTTAGGTCAAGGGTTATGGTTAGGGTTAGGGTATGAGTTAGGTTTAGGGTACGAGTTAGGATTAGGGTAAGGGTCAGGGTTAGGGTTAGGGTTAGGGTACGAGTTAGGGTTAGGGTTCGGTTTAGGGTACAGTTTAGGGTTAGGGTTAGGGTACGGTTTAGGTTTAGGTTACTGGTTTGTGTTAGGGTTAGGGTCAGGGTTAGGTTTAGGGTACGAGTTAGGGCTAGGGTTAGTGTACGGGTTAGGGTTAGGGTTATGTTACGTGTTAGGGTTACAGTACGGGTTAGGGTTAGGTTGAGGGTTAGGGTTAGGGTTAGAGTACGGTTTGGATTATGGTTAGGGTTAGGGTTAGGGTTAGGGAAAGGGTGAGGGTTAGGGTTTGGGTACGGTTTAGGGTTAGGGTTACTGTTAGGGTTAGGGTTAATGTACAGGGTAGGCTTAGGGTTAGGTTTAGGGTTAGGTTACAGGTTAGAGTTAGCTTTAGAATACGGGATTGGGTTAGCGTACGGGTTAAGTTTAGGGTAGGGTTAGGTTTAGGTTTAGAGTACGGGATAGTGTTAGTGTTAGGGTTAGGGTTAGTGTTAGGGTTAGGGGTTAGGGTTAGAGTTAGTGTTAGGCTACAGGATCGGGTTAGAGTACGGGTTAGGGTTAGGTTTAGGGTTAGGGTTAGGGTCAGGGTTATAGTACGGGTTAGGGTTAGAGTTAGGGTTAGGTTTAGAGTTAGAGTACGGGTTAGGGATAGTGTTAGGATTAGGGTTAGTGTTAGGGTACGGGTTACGTTTAGAGTATGGGTTAGGGTTAGGTTTAGGGTTAGGGTTAGGTTTAGAGTACGGGTTAGGGTTAGTGTTAGGGTTAGGGTTAGTGTTAGGGTTAGGGAACGGATAGGGTTAGGGTTAGGGTACGGGTTAGGGTTAGGTGTAGGGTACGGGATAGGGTTAGGGTACGGGTTAGGGTTAGGTTTAGGTGAGGGTTAGGGTTAGGGTTAGGGTTAGGGTTATGTTTAGGTTTAGTTTCAGGTTTAGAGTTAGGGATAGGTTTAGGTTACGGGTTAGGTTTAGGTTTGGGGTTAGGGTACGGGTTAGTTTTAGGGTTAGGGTACGGGTCAGTGTTATGGTTAATGTAAGGGTTAGGGTTAGGGTATGGGTTAGGGTTAGGGCACGGGGAAGGGTTATGTTTAGGGTTAGGGTAAGGTTTAGGTTTAGGGGACAGGTTTGAGTTAGGGTTAGGGTTAGCGCTAGGTTATGGGTTAGGGTTAATGTTAGGTTTTGGGTATGTTTTAGATTTAGGGTTAGGGTACGGGATAGGTTTGGGTACGGGTTAGGTCAAGGGTTAGGGCTAGGTTTAGGGTACGGGTTAGGGTAAGGGTTTGGATTAGGGTTAGGTTTAGGGTATGGGTTAGGCTTAGGGTACGAGTTAGGGTTAGGGTTAACGTCAGTGTTAGGGTTAGGGTTAGCGTTAGGGTAAGGGTTAGTGTTAGGGGAAGGGTTAGGGGTAGATTATGGGTTAGGGTTAGTTTTAGGGTTAGGGTTTGGGTTAAAGTACGGGTTAGGGTTAGTGTTAGGGTTAGGGTTAGGGTTAGTGTACGGATAGGGTTAGGGTTAGGGTTAGGGTACGGGTTAGGGTTAGTGTACAGGTTAAGTTTAGGGTTAGGGTTAGGTTTAGGTTACGGTTTAGGGTTAGGGTACGGGTTAGGGTTAGGTTTAGGTGCGGGTTAGGGTTAAGGTACAGGTTAGGGTTAGGTTTGGGTCAGGGTTAGGGTTAGGGATAGGGTTATGGTACGTGCTAGTGTTAGGGTTGGGGTTTGGGTACGGGTTATTTTTAGGGTTAGGGTACGGGTTAGGGTTACAGTTAAGGTTAGGGTTAGCTTTAGGGTACAGGTTAGGGTAAGGGTTAGGGTTATGGTAGGGTTAGGGGTTAGTGTTAGTGTTAGGGTTAGCCTACGGGTTAGGGTTAGGGTATGGTTTAGGGTTAGGGTTAGGGTTAGTGTACTGGATAGGGTTAGGATTAGGGTTAGTGTTAGTGTTAGGGTTATGGTACGGGTTAGCGTTAGGGTTAGTGTACGGGAAAGGTTTAGGGTACGGGTTAGTTCTAGGGTTAGGGTTAGGTTTAGGGTGTGGGTTAGGGTTAGGCATCGGGTTAGGTTTAGGGTTAATGTTAGGGTTAGGGTACGGGTTAGGGTTAGGGTTAGTGTACGGGTTAGGGTTAGGGTTAGAGTTAGTGTTAGGGTTAGGGTACTGGTTAGGGTTAGGGTTAGGGTCACGGTTAGGTTTAGGGATAGTGTACGAGTTAGGGTTAGGGTTAGGTTTAGTGTCCGTTTAGGGTTAGGTTTAGGGTTAGGGTCAGGGTTAGGGTTAGGGGTAGGGTACGAGTTAGGTTTAGGGTTATGTTTAGGGTACGGTTTAGGTTTAGGGTTAGGGGTTAGGGTTAGGGTTGGGTTCAGGTTAGTGTTAGGGTACGGGTTAGGGGTAGGTGTAGGATATGTGTTAGGTTTCGGGTTAGCGTTAAGGCTAGGTTTATGGTATGGGTTAGGGTACAGGTTAGGGTTAGGGTTAGTGTTAGGATACGGGTTACTGTTAGGGTTGGGTTTAGCGTACGGGTTAGTTTTAGGGTTAGGGTATGGGTTAGGTTATGATTAAGGTTAGGGTTAGGGTTAGGGTAATGGTTAGGGTTAGGATACGGAAAGGGTTATGGTTTGGGTTAGGGTTAGGGTTAAGTTTAGGGTGCTGGTTAGGGTTAGGGTTAGGGTTAGCATTAGAATACGGTTTTGGGTTAGTGTTAGGGTACGGGTTAGTTTTTCCATTTGGGTATGGGTTAGGGTAAGGTTTAGGGTTAGGGTTAGGGTTAGGGTTTAGGGTTAGGGTTAGGCTATGGGTAGGGTTAGGGTACGGGTTAGGGTTAGAGTTAGGGTTCGGGTTAGGTTTAGTGTACGGGTTAGGTTTAGTGTTAGGGTTACGGGACGGGTTAGGGTTAAGGTTATGGTACGGGATAGGGTTAGTGTACGTTTTAGGTGTAGGGTTAGGGTTAGGTTTAGTGTGCGGGTTAGGGTTAGGGTTAGGGTACGTGTTAGGGTTAGCGTTTGGTACGGTTTAGGGTTACGTTTAGGGTTAGGGTACGGGTTAGGTTTAGGGTTAGGGTAAGGGTTAGTGTTAGGGTACGAGTTAGGGTTAGAGTATGGGTTAGGGTTACGTTTAGGGTTAGGGTTAGTGTTAGAGTACGGGTTAGGGTTAGTGTTAGGGTTAGGGTTAGGGTTAGTGTACGGATAGGGTTAGGGTTAGATTTAGGGTTAGGGTACGGGTTAGGGTTAGGTTTAGGTTATAGGATAGGGTTAGTGTACGGGTTAAGTTTAGGGTTAGGGTTAGGTTTAGGTTACGGGTTAGGGTTAGGGTACGTATTAGGGTTAGGTTTCGGTGCGGGTTAGGGTTAGGTACGGGTTAGGGTTAGGGTTAGTGTACGGGTTAGGGTTAGTGTTAGGTTTAGTGTTAGTGTTAGGGTTAGGATACGGGTTAGGACTAGGGTTATGGTACGGGATAGGTTTAGGGTACGGGTTATGTCTAGGGTTAGGGTTAGGTTTACGGTGCTGTTTAGAGTTAGGCCCTGGGTTAGGGTTAGGGTACGGGTTAGGGTTAGGGTATGGGTTAGGGTTATGGTTAGCGTACGGGTTAGGGTTAGGAATAGTGTTACGGTTAAGGTACGGGTTAGTGTTAGGGTATGGGTTAGGGTTAGGCTACCGGTTAGGTCTAGGTTTAGGGTTAGTTTTAGGATGCGTGTTAGGATTAGGGTTAGGGTACGGGATTAGGGTTAGGCTTAGGGTCAGGGTTAGGGTTAGGTTTAGGGTTAGGGTTAGGGTTGAGTACGGTTTCGGGTTACGGTACGAGTTAGGGTTAGGGTAAGGTTTAGGTTTAGGGTTAGGATTATAGTAGGGGGTTAGGGTTAGTGTTAGGTTATGTTTAGGGTTAGAGTACTGGTTAGGGTTATTGTTAGGGTTATGGTTAGTGTTAGGGTTAGGGTTAAGGTTAGAGTATGGCTTAGGGTTAGGATTAGGGTTAGGGTTAGGTTTAGAGTACGGGATAGGGTTAGTGTTAGTGTTAGGGTTAGGGTTAGTGTACGTGTTAGGTCTAGGTTAAGTGTTAGGTTTAGTGTGCGGGTTAGGTTTAGGGTTTTGTTAGTGATAGGGTAGGTGTTACGGTTAGGGTTTGGGTACGGGTTAGGGTTACATTTAGGGTTAGGATACGGGTTTGGTTTAGGGTTAGAGTAAGTGTTAATGTTAGGGTACGGGATAGGGTTAGAGTACGGGTTAGAGTTAGGTTTAGCGTTAGGTTTAGTGTTAGAGTACGGGTTATGTTTAGTTTTAGGGTTAGGGTTAGTGTTAGTGTACGGATAGTGTTAGGGTTAGGGTTAGGGTTAGTGTACGGGTTTGGGTTAGGTTTAGGGTACGGGATAGGTTTAGTGTTCAGGTTAAGTTTAGGGTTAGGGTTAGGTTTAGGTTATGGGTTAGGGTTAGGGTACGGGTTAGGGTTAGGTTAGGTGCGGGTTAGGGTTAGGGTTGGGGTTAGGGTACGGGTTAGTTTAACGGATAGTGTACGGGTTAGGGTTATGGTTAAGGTTAGGGTTAGTGTTAGGTATGGGTTAGGGTTAGGGTACGGGTAAGGGTTATGGTTAGGGTAAGGGTTAGGTTTAGGTTAAGGGTGCGTGTTAGGATTAGGTTTAGGGTTAGGGTTAGCGCTAGGGAATGGGTTAGGGTTTCTGTTAGGATTTGGGTACGGGTTACGGTTAGGGTTAGGGTACGAGATAGGTTTGGGTACGGTTTAGGTCAAGGGTTAGGTTTAGGTTTAGGGTAAGGGTTAGGGTTAGGGTTAGGTTTAGGGTTATGGTTAGGGTATGAGTTAGGGTTAGGGTTAGGTTTAGGGTACGGCTTAGGGTTAGGTTTAGGGTTCATGTATGCGTTAGGTTTAGGGTACGGGTTAGGGTTAGGGACAGGGTTAGTGTTAGGCTATGAGTTAGGGTTAGGGTTAGGGTACGGGTTAGAGTTAGGTTTATGTTACGGGTTAGGGTTACAGTACGAGTTAGATTTAGGGTGAGCGTTAGGGTTAGGGTTAGAGTAAGGGTTAGGGTTAGTGTTTGGGTTTGGGAAAGTTTTAGGGTTAGGTTTAGGGTACGGGTTAGGGTTAGGGTTAGTGTTAGGGTTAGATTACGGGGTAGGGTTAGTGTTAGGGTTAAGGTTAATGTACGGGTTAGGCTTAGGGTTCGGTTTAGGGTTAGGTTACGGGTTAGGGTTAGGTTTAGGGTACAGGATAGGGTTAGCGTACGGGATAAGTTTAGGGTTAAGGTTAGGTTTAGGTTGCGAGTTAGGGTTAGATTACGGGTTATGGTTAGGTTTAGGATGCGGGTAAGGTTTAGGGTTAGGGTTAGAGTACGGGTTAGTGTTAGTGTTAGGGTTAGGGTACGGTTTAGGGTTAGGGTTTGTGTTAGGGTTATAATAAGGGGTAGGGTTAGGTTATGGTTAGGGTTAGGGTTAGCATTAGGGTTAGTGGATGGGTTAGGTTTAGAGTTAGGGTTAGGGTTAGAGTACGGGGTAGGGTTAGTGTTAGTGTTAGGGTTAGGGTTAATGTACGGGTTAGGCTTAGGGTTAGGTTTAGGGTTAGGTTACGGGTTACGGTTAGGTTAAGTGTACGGGATAGGGTTATCGATGGTTTAAGTTTAGGTTTCGGGTTAGGCTTAGGTTATGGGTTAGGGTTAGGTTTAGGTGTGGGTTAGGGTTAGGGTTAGGGTTAGGGTACGGGTTAGGGTTAGGGTTGGGGTTAGGGTACGGGTTAGGGTTACAGTACGGTTACGGTTAGGGTAGGGTTAGTGTTAGGGTTAGATTACGGTTAGGGTTAGGGTAGGGTTAGTGTTAGGGTACGGGTTAGGGTTAGGTTTAGGTGAGGGTTAGGTTTAGGTTTCGGGTTAGGGTACGGGTTAGGGTTAGGTTTAGTTTCAGGGTTAGCGTTAGGGATAGGGTTAGTGTACGGGTTAGGGTTAGGGTTGGTGTTAGGGTACGGGTTAGATTAGGGTTAGGGTACGGGTCATGTTTACGCTTAAGGTTAGGGTTAGGGTTAGGATTATGGTACGGTTTAGGGTTACAGTACGGTTAGGGTTAGGTTGAGGTTTAGGGTTAGGGTTAGAGTACGGGTAGGGTTAGGGTTAGGGTTAGGGTTAGAGTACGGGTTAGGGTTAGTGTTAGGGTTAGGGTTAGGGTACGGGTTAGGGTTATAGTTAAGGTTAGGGTTAGATTACGGTGTAGGGTTAGTGTTAGGGTTAGGGTTAATGTACGGGTTAGGCTTAGGGTTAGGTTTAGGGTTAGGTTACGGGTTAGGGTTAGGTTTATGGTACGGGATAGGGTTAGCGTACAGGTTAAGTTTAGGGTTAGGCTTAGGTTTAGGTTACAGGTTAGGGTTAGGTTTAGGTGTGGGTTAGGGTTAGGGTTAGTGTTAGGGTACGGGTTAGGGTTGGGGTTAGGGTACGGGTTAATTTTAGGGTTAGGGTACGGTAAGGTTTATGGTTAAGGTTAGGGTTAGGTTTAGGTTATGGTGCGGGTTAGGGTCAGGGTTAGGTTTAGGGTTAGGGTACGAGTTAGGGTTAGGGTTATGTTAAGGGTATGGGTTAGTGTTAGGGTTAGGGGTTAGGGTAAGTGTTAGGGTTAGGGTACGATTTAGGGTTAGGGTATGGGTTAGGGTGAGGGATAGGGTATGGGTAGGTTTAGCGTTAGGATTAGGATTAGGTTTAGGGTTATGGTACGTGTTAGCGTATAGGTTAGGTTTAGGGTTAGGTTAGAGGTTAGGGTACGGGTTAGGGTTAGGGTTTGGGTTAGTGTTATAGTACGGGGTAGGGTTATTGTTAGGGTTAGAGTTAGGGTTAGGGTTAGGGTACGGGTACGGGTTAGGGTTAGGGTTAGTGTACTGGATAGGGTTAGGATTATGGTTAGTGTTAGTGTTCGGGTTAGGGTTAGAGTACGGTTTAGGTTTAGGTTAGGGTTAGTGTTAGGGTACGGGTTAGAGTTTGTGAACGTGTTAGGTCTAGGGTTAGGGACAGGTTAGCATTAGGGTTAGGGTACGGGATAGGTTTAGGGTACGGGTTAGGTCTAGGGTTAGGGTTTGGTTTAGGGTGTGGGTTAGGGTTAGGCATCGAGTTAGGTTTAGGTTACGGGTTAGGGTTAGGGTACGGGTTAGGGTTAGTGTTAGGTTTATGGTACGGGTTAGGGTTAGGGTTAGGGTTAGTGTTAGGGTGCGGGTTAGGATTAGGGTACGGGTTAGGTCTATGTTTAGGGTTAGGTTTAGATGCGGGTTAGGGTCAGGGTTAGGGTACGGGATTAGGTTTAGTGTTAGGGTCAGGGTAAGTGTTAGGTTTAGGGTTAGGGTTGGGGTACGGGTTCGGGTTACGGTACGAGTTAGGGTTAGGGATAGGGTTAGGTTTAGGGTTAGGGTTATAGTAGGGGATTAGGGTTAGTGTTAGGGTTAGTTTTAGGGTTAGAGTACGGGTTAGGTTTAGTGTTAGGATTATGGTTAGTGATAGTGTTAGGGTTAGGGTTAGAGTACGGGTTAGGGTTAGCTTTAGGGTTAGGGTTAAGTTAGAGTATGGGTTAGGGTTAGTGTTAGGGTTAGGGTTAGGGTTAGGGTTAGGGTTAGTGTTAGGGTTACGGTACGGGTTAGGGTTAAGGTTTCGGTACAGGATAGGTTTAGTGTACGTGTTAGGTCTAGGGTTAGGGTTAGTTTTAGTGTGTGGGTTAGGGTGGGAACGTGTTAGGTTTAGAGTTTGGGTTCTGGTTAGGGTTACGTATAGGGTTAGGGTACTGGTTAGTTTTAGGGTTAGGGTAAGGGTTAGTGTTAGGGTATGGGTTAGGATTAGAGTACGGGTTAGGGATAGGTTTAGGGTTAGGGTTAGGGTTAGAGTATGGGTTAGGGTTAGTGTTAGGGTTTGGGTTAGGGTTAGTGTACGGATAGGGTTAGGGTTAGGGTTAGGGTACAGGTTAGGGTTAGGTTTAGGGTACGGGATAGGGTTAGTGTACGGAATAAGTTTAGGGTTAGGTTTAGGTTAGGTTACGGGTTAGGGTTAGGGTACGGGTTAGGGTTAGGTTAGGTGCGGGTTGGTGTTAGGGTACGAGTTAGGGTTAGTTTTAGGGTCAGGGTTAGGATTAGGGATAGGGTTATGGTACGGGTTAGGGTTAGGTTTGGGGTTAAGGTACGGGTTAGTTTTAGGGTTAGGGTACGGGTTAGGGTTACGGTTAAGGTTAGGGTTAGTGTTAGGTTACAGGTTAGGGTTAGGGTACGGGTAAGGGTTATGGTTAGGGTTACGGTTAGGTTTAGGTTTAGGGTGCGGGATAGGCTAGGGTTAGGGTTAGGGTTAGCGCTAGGGTATGGGTTAGGGTTACTCTTAGGGTTTGGGTACGGGTTAGGGTTAGGGTCAGGGTACGGGATAGGGTTGGGTACCGGTTAGGGTAAGGGTTAGGGTTAGGTTTAGGGTACCGGATATGGTTAGGTTTAGGTTTAGGGTTAGGGTTAGTGTATGGGTTAGGTTTACGGTATGGGTTAGGGTTTGGTTTAGGGTCAGGGTTAGGGTTAGGGTTAGGGTACGGGTACGGGTTAGGGTTAGGGTTAGGTTTAGGTGAGGGTTAGGGTTAGGGTTAGAGTACAGTTAGGGTTAGGGTTAGGTTTAGGGTTAGGCTTAGAGTCAAGTTAGGGTTAGTGTTAGGGTAATGGTTAGGGTTAGGGTACCGGTTAGGTTTAGGGTTTGGGTTAGGGTTAGAGTACGGGGTAGGGTTAGTGTTAGGGTTAGAGTTAGGTTTAGGGTTAGGGTACGGGTTAGCATTAGAGTTAGGATTAGTGTTAGAGTACGGGGTAGGTTTAGTGTTAGTGTTAGGGTTAGGGTTATTGACCGGGTTAGGCTTAGGGTTAGGTTTAGGGTTAGGTTTCGGGTTAGGGTTAGGTTTAGGGTATGGGATAGCGTTTGGGTTAGGTTTAGGTTTAGGGTAAGGTTATGGGTTAGGGATAGGGTTGGGGTTAGGGTATGAGTTAATTTTAGGTTTAGGGTACGGGTCAGGGTTACGGTTAAGTTTAGGGTTAGGGTTAGGTTATTGGTTAGGGTTAGGGTACGGGTAATGGTTATGGTTAGTGTTAGGGTAAGGTTTAGGTTTAGGGTGCGGGTTAGGGTTAGGGTTACGTTTAGGGTTAGCACCACGGTATGGGTTAGGGTTACTGTTAGGGTTTGGGTACGGGTTAGGGTTAAGGTTAGGTTACGGGATAGCATTGGGTACGGGTTAGTTCAAGGTTTAGGGTTAGGTTTAGGTACGGGTTAGGGTTAGGATTAGGGTTAGGGTTAGGGTATGGTTTTGGCTTAGGGTACAGGTTAGGGCAGGTTCAGGGTCAGGGTTAGGGTTAGGGTTAGGGTACGGGTTAGGGTTAGGTTTAGGGTACGGGTTAGGGTTAGGTTTAGGGTTAGGGAATGGGTTAGGATTAGGGTACGGGTTAGGGTTAGGTTTAGGGTCAGGGTTAGGGTTAGGGTTAGGGTACGAATTAGGGTTAGGCTTAGGATACGGGTTAGGGTTAGGGTTATGTTATGGTTTAGGGTTACAGTACGGGTTAGCGTTAGGGTGAGGGTTAGGGTTAGGGTTAGAGTACGGTTAGGGTAAGGGTTAGGGTTAGAGTTGGGTTAGGGTTAGTGTTAGGGTTAGGGTTAGTGTTACGGTTAGGGTACGGGTACGGGTACGGGTTAGGGTTAGGGTTAGAGTACGGGTTAGGTTTAGTGTTAGTGTTAGGGTTAGGGTTAGAGTATGGGTTCGGGTTAGTGTTAGGGTTAGGGTTAGGTTTAGGGTACGGGTTATGGTTAGGGTTAGGGTTAGTGTTAGAGTACGGGGTAGTGTTAGTGTTAGGGATAGGTTAGGGTTAGAGTACGGGTTTGGGTTAGTGTTAGTGTACGGGTTAGTTTTACCGTTTGTGTACGGGTTAGGGTAATTGTTAGGGTTAGGGTTAGGGTTAGGGTAAGTGTTAGGGTTAGAGTTTGGGTACGGGTTAGGGTTACATTTAGGGTTAGGGTACGGGTTAGGTTTAGGGTTATGGTAAGAGTTAGTGTTGGGGTACTGGATAGGGTTAGACTACGGCTTAGGGTTAGGTTTAGGGTGAGGGTGAGGGTTAGAGTACGGGTTAGGGTTAGTTGTAGGGTTAGGGTTAGGGTTAGTGTACGGATAAGGTTAGGGTTAGGGTTAGGGTTAGGGTACGGGTTAGGGTTAGGTTTAGGCTACGGGATAGGGTGAGTGTACGGGTTAAGTTTAGGGTTAGGGTTAGGTTTAGGTTATGGGTTAGAGTTAGGGTACGGGTTAGGGTTAGGTTTAGGTGCGGGTAAGGGTTAATGTACGGGTTAGGGTTAGGTTTAGGTTCAGGGTTAGGGTTAGGGTACATGTTAGGGTTAGGGTTTGGGTACGGGTTAGGGTTATGTTTAGGGTTAGGGTACGGGTTAGGTTTAGGGTTAGCATAAGGGTTAGTGTTAGGGTATGGGATAGGGTTAGAGTACGGGTTAGGGTTAGGTTTAGGGTTAGGGTAAGGGTTAGAGTACGGGTTACGGGTAGTGTTAGGGATATGGTTAGTGTTAGAGTTAGGGTTAGGGTTAGAGTACAGGAAGGGTTATGTTTAGGTTTAGGGTTAAGTTATAGTACGGGTTAGAGTTAGGGTTAGGGTTAGGGTTAGGGTACGGGTACGTTTAGGGTTAGGGTTAGGGTTAGTGTTCGGGTTAGGTTTAGTCTACGGGTTAGGGTTAGGGTTAGGGTTAGGTTTAGGGTTTGTGTTAGGTTTACGGGTGGGTTAGGGTTAAGGTTATGGTACGGGATAGGTTTAGTGTACGTGTTAGGTCTCGGGTTAAGTTTAGTTTTAGTGTGCAGCTTAGGGTTAGGGTTCGGGTACGTGTTAGGTTTACGGTTTGCGTACGGGTTAGGGTTACATTTAGGGTTATGGTACGGGCTAGGTTTAGGGTTAGGTTTAGGGTAAGGGTTAGGGTACGGGTTAGGGATAGGTTTGGGGTTAGGGTACGGGTTAATTTTAGGTTTAGGGTACGGGTCAGGGTTACGGTTAAGTTTAGGGTTAGGGTTAGGGTTTGGGTTAGGTTTAGGGTACGGTAATGGTTATGGTTAGTGTTAGGGTTAGGTTTAGTTTTAGGGTGCGGGTAGGGTGAGGGTTAGGTTTTGGGTTAGCGCTACGGTATGGGTTAGGATTACTGTTAGGGTTTGGGTACAGGTTAGGGTTAGGGTTAGGTTACAGGATAGGATTGGGTACGGGTTAGGTTAAGGGTTAGGGTTAGGTTTAGGTAGGGGTTAGGGTTAGGGTTAGTATTAGGGTTAGGGTTAAGGTATGGGTTAGGCTTAGGGTACGGGTTAGGATTAGGGTTAGTGTATGGGTTTGGTTAGGTTTAGGATTAGGGTTAGGGTACGGGTTAGGGTTAGGTTTAGGGTACGGGATAGGGTTAGCGTACGGGTTAAGTTTAGGGTAAGGTTTAGGTTTAGGTTACGGGTTAGGGTGAGGGTACGGGTTAGGGTTAGGTTTAGGTGAGTATTAGGGTTAGGGTATGGGTTAGGGTTAGGTTTAGGTCAGGGTTAGCGTTAGGGATAGGGTTAGGGTACAGGTTAGTGTTATGGTTGGGGTTAGGGTACGGGTTAGCTTTAGGGTTAGGGTACGGGTCAGGGTTACGGTTAAGTTTAGGGTAAGGGTTAGGGTTATGGTACGGGTTAGGGTTAGAGTACGGGTTAGGGTTAGGGTGAGGGTTAGAGTTAGGTTTAGAGTACGGTTAGGGTTAGGGTTAGGGTTAGGGTAAGGGTTAGGGTTCTGGTTAGGGTTATGGTACGGGTTAGAGTTAGGGTTTGGGTTAGGGTTAGAGTACGGGGTAGGGTTAGTGTTAGGGTTAGGGTTAGGGTTAGGGTTTTGGTACGGGTTAGGGTTAGAGTTAGGGTTAGGGTTAGAGTACGGGGTAGGGTTAGTGTTAGTGTTAGGGTTAGGGTTAATGTACGGGTTAGGCTTAGGTTTAGTTTTAGGGTTAGGTTACGGGTTAGGGTTAGGTTTAGGGTACAGGATAGGGTTAGCGTAGGGGTTAAGTTAGGGTTAGGGTTAGGTTTAGGTTACGGGTTAGGGTTAGGTTTAGGTGTGGTTTTGGGTTAGGGTTAGGTTTAGGGTAAGGGTTAGGGTACGGGTTAGGGATAGCATTGGGGTTAGGGTACGGGTTAATTTTAGGTTTAGGGTACGGGTCAGGGTTATGGTTAAGTTTAGGGTTAGGGTTAGGGTTTGGGTTAGGTTTAGGGTACGGTAATGGTTATGGTTAGTGTTAGGGTTAGGTTTAGTTTTAGGGTGCGGATAGGGTGAGGGTTAGGGTTAGGGTTAGCGCTACGGTATTGGTTAGGATTACTGTTAGTGTTTGGGTACAGGTTAGGGTTAGGATTAGTTTACAGGATAGGGTTGGGTACGGGTTAGGTCAAGGGTTAGGGTTAGGTTTAGGTATGGGTTAGGGTTAGGGTTAGTATTAGGGTTAGGGTTAGGGTATGGGTTAGGCTTAGGGTACGGGTTAGGATTAGGGTTAGTGTACGGGTTAGGATTAGGTTTAGGCTCCAGGTTAGGATTAGGTTTAGGGTTAGTGTATGGGTTAGGTTTAGGTTACGGTTTAGGGTTAGGGTTAGGGTCAGAGTTAGGGTTAGGGTTAGGGTACGAATTAGGGTTAGGGTTATGGTACGGGTTAGGGTTACAGTACAGGTTAAGGTTAGGGTGAGGGTTAGGGTAGGGTTAGGGTTAGGGTTAGAGTACGGGTTAGGTTTAGTGTTAGGTTTAGGGTTAGGGTTAGGGTACGGGTTAAGGTTAGGGTTAGTGTTAGAGTACAGGGTAAGGTTAGTGTTAGTGTTAGGGTTAGGGTTAGGGTTAGAGAATGGGTTAGGGTTAGTGTTAGGCTTAGAGTTAGTGTTAGGGTTAGGAATAGGGTTAGTGTTAGAGTACGGAGTAGGGTTAGTGTTAGGGTTAGGTTTAGGGTTAGAGTACGGGTTTGGGTTAGTGTTAGGGTACGGGTTAGGTTTACCGTTTGGGTAGGGGTTAGGGTAAGTGTTAGGGTTAGGGTTAGCGTACGTGTTAGTGTTAGGGTTTGAGTATGGGTTAGGGTTACGTTTAGGGTTAGGGTACGGGTTAGGTTTAGGGTTAGGTTAAGGGTTAGTGTTAGGGTACGGGATAGGGTTAGAGTACGGTTTAGGGTTAGGTTTAGGGTTAAGGTTACGGTTAGGGTTAGAGTACGGGTTAGGGTTACTGTTAGTGTTATGGTTAGTTTTAGGGTTAGGGTTAGGGTTAGAGTACGGGAAGGGTTAGGTTTAGGGTTACGGTTAAGTTAGATTACAGGTTAGGGTTAGTGTTAGGGTTAGGTTAGGGTTAGGGTTAGGGTTAGGGTACGTTTAGGGTTAGGATTAGGGTTAGGGTTAGGGTTAGTGTTAGTCTACGGGTTAGGGTTAGGGTTAGGGTTAGGGTTAGGGTTAGGGTTAGGGTTAGTGTTAGTGTTAGGGTTAGTGTTAGGGTTATGGTACGGGTTAGGGTTATGTTTACGGCACGGCATAGGTTTAGTGTACGTGTTAGGTCTACGGTTAGGGTTAGTTTTAGTGTGCGGGTTAGGGTTAGGGTTAGGGCACGTGTTAGGGTTAGGGTTTGGGTACGGGTTAGGGTTACGTTTAGGATTAGGGTACGGGTTAGGTTTAGGGTTAGGGTGAGGGTTAGTGTTAGGGTACGGGTTAGGGTTAGAGTACGGTTTAGGTTTAGCTTTAGAGTTAGGTTTAGGTTTAGAGTTTTGGTTAGGGTTAGTGTTAGGGTTAGGGTTAGGTTTACTGTACGGATAGGGTTAGGGTTAGGTTTAGGGTACAGTTTAGGGTTAGGTTTAGGGTTAGTGTATGGGTAGGTTGAGGGTACGGGATAGGGTTAGGGTGAGGGTTAGTGTTAGGGTTAGAGTACGGTTAGGGTAAGGGTTAGGGTTAGAGTACGGTATAGGGTTAGGTTTTGGGTTAGGTTTAGGGTACGGGGTATGGATATTGTTAGGGTTAGGTTTAGGATTAGGGTTAGGGTACGGGTTAGGGTTAAGGGTTAGGGTTAGGGTTTGAGTACGGGGTAGGGTTAGTGTTACTGTTAGGGTTAGGGTTAGAGTTAATGTACGGGTTAGGCTTAGGGTTAGGTTTAGGGTTAGGGTATGGGTTAGGTTGAGGGTACGGGATAGGGTTAGGGTGAGGTTTAGTGTTAGGGTTAGAGTACGTTTAGGGTAAGGATTAGGGTTAGAGTACGGTATAGGGTTAGGGTTTGGGTTAGGTTTAGGGTACGGGGTAGGGATATTGTTAGGGTTAGGTTTAGGTTTAGGGTTAGGGTATGGGTTAGGGTTAAGGGTTAGGGTTAGGGTTTGAGTACGGGGTAGGGTTAGTGATAGTGTTAGGGTTAAGGTTAGATTTAATGTACGGGTTAGGCTTAGGGTTAGGTTTAGGGTTAGGTTACGAGTTCGGTTAGGTTTCGGGTACGGGATAGGGTTAGCGTAGGGGTAAAGTTTAGGGTTAGGGTTAGGCTTAGGTTACGGTTTAGGGTTAGGTTTAGGTGTGGGTTAGAGTTAGGGTTAGGGTTAGGGTACGGGTTAGGGATAGGGTTGGGATTAGGGTACGGGTTAATTTTAGGTTTAGGGTACTGGTCAGGGTTATGGTAAGTTTAGGGTTATGGTTAGGGTATGGGTTAGGGTTAGGGTATGAGTAATGGTTATGGTTAGTGTTAAGGTTAGGTTTAGGTTTAGGGTGCGGGTTAGGGTTAAGTTACTGGATAGGGTTGGGTACGGGTTAGGTCAAGGGTTAGGGTTAGGTTTAGGAATGGGTTAGGGTTAGGGTTAGGATTAGGGTTAGCGTTAGGATATGGGTTAGGCTTAGGGTACGGGTTAGGATTAGGGTTAGGGTGCGGGTTAGGGTTAGGTTTAGGGTACAGGTTAGGGTTCGGTTTGGGGTTAGGGTATGGGTTAGGTTTAGGGTACGGGTTAGGGTTAGGGTTAGGGTCAGGTTTAGGGTTAGGTTTAGTGTACGAATTAGGGTTAGGGTTAGGGTAGGGGTTAGGGTTAGGGTTAGAGTACGGGTAAGGATTAGGGTTAGTGTTAGAGTACGGAGTAGGGTTAGTGTTAGGGTTAGGGTTAGTGTTAGAGTACGGGTTAGGGTTCGTGTTAGGGTTAGGGTTTGGGTTAGGATTAGGGTTAGGGTTAGGTTACGGGTTAGGTTTAGGGTTATGGTATGGGTTAGGTTTACAGTACGGGTTAGGGTTAGGGTGAGGGTTAGGGTTAGGGTTAGAATACGGTTAGGGTTAGGGTTAGGGTTAGAGTACGGGTTAGGTTTAGTGTTAGGGTTAGGGTTAGGGTCAGGGTTAGAGTACGGGTTAGGGTTAGGGTTAGTGTTAGAGTACGGAGTAGGGTTAGTGTTAGTGTTAGGGTTAGGGTTAGAGTACGTGTTAGGGTTAGTGTTAGGGTTAGGGTTAGTTTTAGGGTACGTGTTAGGGTTAGGGTTAGGGTTAGAGTACGTGGTAGGGTTAGGGTTAGGGTTAGGGTTAGGGTTAGGGTTAGGGTTAGAGTACGTGGTAGGGTTAGGGTTAGGGTTAGGGTTAGGGTTAGGGTTAGTGTACGGGTTAGGGTTAGGGTTAGGGTACGGTTAGGGTTAGGGTTAGGGTTAGGGTTAGTGTTAGGGTATGGGTTAGGGTTAGAGTACGGGTTAGGGTTAAGTTTAGGGTTAGGGTTAGGGTTAGAGTACGGGTTAGGTTTAGTTTTCGGGTTAGGGTTAGCGTTAGGGTTAGTGTACCGATCATATTAGGGTTAGGGTTAGGGTTAGCATACGGGTTAGGGTTAGGTTTAGAGGACGGGATAGGGTTAGCGTACGGGTTAATTTTAGTGTTAGGGTTAGGTTTAGTTTACGGGTTAGGGTTAGGGTCCGGGTTAGGGTTAGGTTTAGGTGAGGGTTAGGGGTAGAGTTAGGGTATGAGTTAGGGTTAGGTTTATGGTCAGGGTTAGCATTAGAGATAGAGTTATGGGACGGGTTAGGGTTAGGGTTGTGGTTAGGGTACGGGTTAGTTTTAGGGTTAGGGTATGGGTCAGGGTTACGTCTAAGGTTAGGGTTAGGGTTAGGGTATGGGTTAGGGTTAGGTTACGGGTAAGGGTTATGGTTACTGTTAGGCTTAGTTTTAGGTTTAGGGTGTGGGTTAGGTTTAGGGTTAGGGTAGGTTTAGGATTAGCGCTAGGGTATTGGTTAGGGTTATTCCTAGGGTTTGGGTACGGGCCAGGGTTAGGGTTAGGGTACGGGATAGGTTTGGATACGGGTTAGTCAAGAGTTATGGTTAGGTTTAGGGTACGGGTTAGGGTTAGTGGGAGGTTTAGTTTTAGGTTAGGGTATGGGTTAGGCTTAGGGTACGGGTTAGGTTTAGTTTTAGGGTCCCGGTTAGGGTTAGGGTTAGGGTACGAGTTAGGTTTTGGGTTACGTTTAGGGTACGGGTTATGGTTAGGGTTAGGGTTAGGGTATGGTTTAGGTTTAGGGTACAGATTAGGGTTAGGGTTAGGGTCCGGGTTAGGGTTAGGGTTAGGGTACGAGTTAGGGTTAGGGTTAGGGTACGGGTTATGGTTAGGGATATGGTATGGGTTAGGGTTACAGTACGGGTTAGGGTTAGGGTGAGTGTTAGAGTTAAGTTCAGAGTACGGGGTAGGGTTAGTGTTAGGTTTAGGGTTAGGGGTAATGTACGGGTTAGGCTTAGGGTTAGGTTTAGGGTTAGGATATGGGTTAGGGTTAGGTTTAGGGTACGGGATAGGGTTAGCGTATGGGTTAAGTTTAGGGTTAGGGTTAGGTTTAGGTTACGGGTTAGGGTTAGGGTGCGGGTTAGGGTTAGGGTTAGGATTAGTGTAAGGGTTAGTGTTAGGTTTAGGGTCAGGGTTAGGGTTAAGGTTAGTGTTAGGGTACGGGTTAGGTTTAGGGTTGGTGTTAGGGTACGGGTTAGTTTTAGGGTTAGAGTACGGGTTAGGGTTACAGTTAAGGTTAGGGTTAGGGTTAGGTTATGGGTTAGGGTTAGGTTACGGTTAAGGGTTATGGTTTGGGTTAGGGTTAGGGTTATAGTACGGGTTAGGGTTAGAGTTAGGGTTAGGTTTAGGGTTAGAGTACCCATTAGGGTTAGTGTTAGGGTTAGGGTTATTGTTAGGGTATGGGTTAGGGTTAGAGTACGGGTTAGGGTTAAGTTTAGGGTGAGGGTTAGGGTTAGAGTATGGGTTAGGGTTAGTTTTAGGGTTAGGGTTAGGGTTACGGTTAGTGTACGGATCATGTTAGGGTTAGGGTTAGGGTACGGGTTAGGGTTAGAGGACGGGTTGGGTTAGTGTTAGGATTAGGGAAAGGGTTAGGGAAAGGGTTAGGGTACGGGTTAGGCTTAGGTTTAGGGTTTGAGTTAGATTACGGGTAGGGTTAGTGTTAGGGTTAGGGTTGGGGTTAATGAACGGGTTAGGCTTAGGTTTAGTTTTAGGGTTAGTTTACGGGTTAGGATTAGGTTTAGGGTACAGGATAGGGCTAGCATACGGGTTAATTTTAGTGTTAGGGTTAGGTTTAGGTTATGTGTTAGGGTTCGGGTACGGGTTAGGTTTAGGTTTAGGGTGCGGGTTAAGGTTACGGTTAGGGATAGTGTACGGGTTAGGGTTAGGTTTAGGGTCAGGGTTAGGGTTAGGGTTAGGGTTAGTGTTAGGGTATGGGTTAGGGTTAAGGTTGGGGTTATGGTACGGGTTAGTTTTATGGTTAGGTTATGGGTTAGGGTTATGGTTAAATTTAGGGTTAGGTTTAGGGTGTGAGATAGGGTTAGGGTACCGTTAAGGGTTATGGTTAGGGTTATGGTTAGGGTTAGGGTTAAGTTTAGTGTGCGGTTTAGGGTTAGGTTTAGGGTTAGGGTTAGGGTTAGGGTTAGGGTTAGGGTAGGGTTAGAGTACGGGGTAGGGTTAGTGTTAGGGTACGGGTTAGGTTTACCGTTTGGGTACGGGTTAGTGTAAGGGTTAGGGTTAGGGTCAGGGGTTAAGGATCGAGTTAGGGTTAGCCTACGGGATAGGGTTATAGTACAGGTTAGGGGTACGGTTAGGGTAAGGGTTAGGGTTAGGGTTATAGTGCGTGTTAGGGTTAGAGTTAAGGTTAGGTTTAGGGTTAAAGTACGGGTTAGGGTGAGTGTTAGTGTTAGGGTTAGTGTTAGAGTATGGTTTAGGGTTAGAGTACGGTTTAGGATTAGGTTTAGGTTTAGGGTTAGGTTTAGAGTACGGGTCAGGGTTAGTGTTAGGGTTAGCGTTAGTGTTAGGGTTAGTGTCGGATCATGTTAGGGTTAGGGTTAGGATATGGGTTAGGGTTAGGTTTAGCGTCCGGGATAGGGTTAGCGTACGGGTTAAGTTTAGGGTTAGGGTTAGGTTTAGGTTAAGGGTTAGGGTTAGGGTTAGGGTACGGATTAGGGTTAGGTTTAGGTGAGGGTTAGTTTTAGGGTTAGGGTTAGGGTACGGGTTAGGGTTTGGGTTAAGGTATGGGTCAGGATTACCGGTTAAGTTTAGGGTTAGGGTTAGGGTTAGGGTATGGGTTAGGGTTAGGGTACGGTTAAGTGTTATGGTTAGTGTTATGGTTAGGTTTAGGTTTAGGGTACGGGTTAGTTTTAGGGTTAGGTTTAGGGTTAGGGTTATCACGAAGGTATGGGTTAGGGTTACTGTTATGGTTGGGTACGGGTTAGGGTTAGGGTTAGGTTACGGGATAGGTTTGGATACGGGTTAGGTCAAGGATTAGGGTTAGGTTTAGGGTACGGGTTAGGATTAGGGTTATCTTTAGGGTTAGGGTTAGGGTATGGGTTAGGCTTAGAGTACGGGTTAGGGTTATGTTTAGGGTCCGGGTTAGGGTTAGGTTTAGGGTACGATTTAAGGTTAGGGTTAGGTTTAGTGTACGGGTTATGTTTAGGGTCAGGGTTAGGGTACGGTTTAGGTTTAGGGTACGGGTTAGGGTAAGGTTTAGGGTCAGGGTTAAGGTTAGGTTTAGGGTACGAGTTAGGGTTAGGTTCAGGGTACGGTTTAGGGTTAGGTCTATGGTACGTGTTAGGGTTACAGTACGGGTTAGGGTTAGGGTGAGGGTTAGGTTTAGGGTTAGAGTACGGTTAGAGTTAAGGTTAGGTTTAGGGTTAGGTTTAGAGTACGGGTTAGGGTTAGGTTTAAGGTTAGGTAGGTTTAGGGTATGGTTTAGGGTTAGGGCTAGGGTTAGTGTTAGAGTACGGGGTAAGGTTAATGTTTGGGTTAGTGTTAGGGTTAATGTACGGGTTAGGCTTAGGGGTAGGTTTAAGGTTAGGATTCAGGATAGGGTTAGGTTTAGGTTACAGGTTAGGTTAGGGTGCGGGTTAGGGTTAGGGTTAGGATTAGTGTAAGGGTTAGGGTTATGTTTAGGGTCAGGGTTAGGGTTAGGGTTAGTGTTAGGGTACGGGTTAGGGTTAGCGTTGGGTTTAGGGTACGGGTTAGTGTTAGGGTTAGGGTACGGGTTAGGGTTACGGTTAAGGTTAGGATTAGGTTTAGGGTATGGATTAGGGTTAGGTTACGGTTAAGGGTTATGGTTTGGGTTAGGGTTAGGGTACGGGTTAGGTTTACCATTTGGGTACGAGTTAGGGTAAAGTTTAGGGTTAGGGTTAGTTTAGGGTTAGAGTTAGCGTTAGGCTACGTGTAGGGTTAGGTTACGGGTTAGGGTACGGGTTAGGGTACGGGTTAGGGTTAGTGTACGGTTTAGGGTTATTGTTAGGGTTAGGGTTAGTGTTAGGTTTAAGATATGGGTTAGGACTAGGGTTAGGGTATGGGATAGGGTTAGGGTACGGAGTTATGTCTAGGGTTAGGGTTAGGTTTACGGTGCGGGTTAGAGTTAGGCCCTGGGTTAGGGTTAGGGTACGGGTTAGGGTTAGGGTATGGGTTAGGGTTATGGTTAGTGTAGGGGTTAGGGTTAGGGTTAGTGTTAGGGTTAGGGTACGGGTTAGTGTTAGGGTGCAGGTTAGGGTTAGGCTATGGGTTAGGTCTAGGTTTAGGGTTAGGTTTAGGATGTGGGTTAGGGTTAGGGTTAGGGTACGGGATTACGGTTAGTGTTAGGGCCAGGGTTAGGGTTAGGTTTAGGGTTAGGTTTAGGGTTGGGTGGGTTCGGCTTGCGGTACGAGTTAGGGTTAGGGTAAGGGTTAGGTTTAGGGTTAGGATTATAGTAGGGGGTTAGGGTTAGTGTTAGGGTTACATTTAGGTTTAGAGTACTGGTTAGGGTTAGTGTTAGGGTTATGGTTAGTGTTAGGGTTAAGGTTAAGGTTAGAGTACGGGTTAGGGTTAGGATTAGGGTTAGGGTTAGGTTTAGAGTACGGGATAGGGTTATTGTTAGGGTTAGGGTTAGGATTAGTGTACGGTTAGTGTTAGGTTTAGGGTCAGGGTTAGGGTTAGGGTTAGTGATAGTGTACGCGTTAAGGTTAGTTTTGGGGTTAGGGTAAGGGTTAGTTTTAGGTTTAGGGTACGAGTTAGGGTTACGGTTAAGGTTAGGGATAGGGTTAGGGTATGGGTTAGGGTTAGGTTATGGTTTAGGGTTATGGTTTGGGTTAGGGTTAGGGTTAAGTTTAGGGTGCGGGTTATTGTTAGGGTTAGGGTTAGGGTTAGGGTTAGAGTACGGGTTTGGGGTAGTGTTAGGGTATGTGTTAGGTTTACCGTTTGGGTACGTGTTAGGGTAAGGTTTAGGGTTAGGGTTAGGGTTAGGGGTTAGGGTTAGAGTTAGCGTTAAGCTACGGGAAGTGTTAAGGTACGGGTTAGGGTACGGGTTAGGGTTAGGGTTAGGATTATAGTACTGGTTTGTGTTAGTGTTAGGATACGGGTTAGGTTTACCGTTTGGGTATGGGTTAGGGTAACAGTTCGGGTTAGGGTTAGGGGTTAGGGTTAGAGATAGTGTTAGGCTACGGTAGGGTTAGGGTACGGGTTAGGTTTAAGGTAGGGTTAGTGTTAGGTTTACGGTACGGGTTCGGTTTAAGGTTAGGGTACGGGATAGGGTTAGTGTTGGTGTTAGGTTAGGGTTAGGGTTAGGTTTAGTGTGCGGGTTAGGGTTAGGGTTAGGGTACGTGTTAGGGTTAGGGTTTGGGTACGGGTTAGAGTTACATTTAGGGTTAGGGTACGGGTTAGGTTTCGGGTTAGGGTTAGGGTACGGTTTAGGGTTAGGGTACAGGTTAGGGTTAGATTTAGGGTTAAGGTTAGGGTTAGGTTTAGGTTTAGGGTAAGGTTATGCGTTAGGATTAATGTACGGGTTAGGGTTAGGTTTAGGGTTAGGGTTAGGGATACATTACGGGTTAGGGTTAGAGTTAGGGTTAGGTTTAGGGTTATAGTATGGGGTAGGGTTAGTGTTAGGTTATGGTTTGTGTTAGGGTACGGGTTAAGGTTAGGTTTAGGGTTAGGGTTATGGTTAGTGTACGGATAGGGTTAGGTTTAGGGTTAGTGTACGGGTTAGGTTTATTGTACGGGTTAGGGTTAGGTTAGGGTTAGGGTTAGTGTTGAGTACGGGTTAGGGTTAGTGTTAGTGTTAGGGTTAGGGTTAGTGTACGGATAGCGTTAGGGTTAGAGTTAGGGTTAGGTTACGGGTTAGGGTAAGGTTTAGGGTATGGGATAGGGTTAGTGTAGGGGTTAAGTTTAGGGTTAGGGTTAGGTTTAGGTTACGGGTTAGGGTTAGGATTAGTGTAAGGGTTAGGGTTAGGTTTAGGGTCAGGGTTAGAATTAAGTGTTAGGGTTAGTGTTAGGGTACGGGTTAGGGTTAGGGTTGGGGTTAGGGTACGGGTTAGTTTTAGGGTTAGGGTATGTTTAGGGTTACGGTTAAGTTTAGGGTTAGGCATAGGGTATAGGTTAGGGTTAGCTTGCGGTTAAGGGTTATGGTTTGTGTTAGGGTTAGTGTTAAGTTTAGGGTGCGTGTTAGGTTTATGGTTAGGGTTAGGGTTAGAGTACGGGTTTGGGTTAGTGTTAGGGTACGGGTTAGGTTTACCGTTTGGGTACGGGTTAGGGTAAGGGTTAGGGTTAGGGTTAGGGGTTAGGCTTAGGGTTAGGGTACGGGTTAGGTTTACCGTTTGGGTACGGGTTAGGGTAAGTATTAGGGTTAGGGTAGGGTTAGGGGTTAGGGTTAGGGTTAGGGTTAGGCTACGGGTAGGGTGAGGGTACGGGTTAGGTTTAGAGTTAGGGTTCGGTTTAGGGTTAGTGTACGGGTTAGGGTTAGGATTATTTTTAGTGTTAGGGTTACGTACGGGTTAGGGTTAAGGTTATGGTATGGGATAGGGTTAGTGTACATGTTAGGTGTAGGGTTAGGGTTAGGTTTAGTGTGCGGGTTAGGGTTAGGGTTAGGGTTAGGGTATGTGTTAAGGTTAGGGTTTGGGTACGGGTTAGGGTTCCATTTAGGGTTAGGGTACGGGGTAGGTTTAGGGTTAGGGTAAGGGTTAGTGTTAGGGTACGGGTTAGGGTTAGAGTACGGGTTAGGGTTAGGTTAGGGTTAGGGTTAGTGTTAGAGTACGGGTTAGGGTTAGTGTTAGGGTTAGGGTTAGGGTTAGTGTACGGATAGGGTTAGGGTTAGAGTTAGGGTTAGGGTACGGGTTAGGGTTAGGTTTAGGGTATGGGATAGGGTTAGTGTACGGGTTAAGTTTAGGGTTAGGGTTAGGTTTAGGTTACGGGTTTGGGTTAGGGTACGGGTTAGGGTTAGGTTTCGGTGTGGGTTAGGGTTAGGGTACCGGTTTGGTACGGGTTAGGGTTAGTGTTAGGGTTAGGGTTAGTGTTAGGGTTAGGGTTAGTGTTAGGTTTAGTATACGGTTAGGATTAGGGTTAGGGAACGGGATAGGATTTGGTACGGGTTATGTCTAGGGTTAGGGTTAGGTTTACGGTTCGGGTTAGAGTTAGGCCCTGGGTTAGGGTTAGGGTACGGGTTAGGGTTAGGGTATGGGTTAGGGTTATGGTTAGTGTACGGGTTAGGGTTAGGGTTAGTGTTAGGGTTAGGGTATGGGTTAGTGTTAGGGTACGGGGTAGGTTTAGGCTACGGGTTAGGTCTAGGTTTAGGGTTAGGTTTAAAATGCGGGTTAGGGTTAGGGTTAGGGTACGGTATTAGGGTTAGTGCTAGGGTTAGGGTTAGGGGTTAGGGTTAGGGTTAGGGTTAGGGTTAGGGTTAGGGTTACGGTTCGGGTTAGGGTTAGGGTAAGGGTTAGGTTTAGGGTTAGGATTATAGTAGGGGGTTAGGGTTAGTTTTAGGGTTACGTTTAGGGTTAGAGTACTGGTTAGGGTTAGTGTTAGGGTTATGGTTAGTGTTAGGTTTAGCGTTAAGGTTAGAGTACGGGTTAGGATTAGGATTGGGGTTAGGGTTAGTTTTAGAGTACGGGATAGGGTTAGTGTTAGGGTTAGGGTTAGGGTTAGTGTACAGTTAGGGTTAGGTTTAGTGTACGGGTTAGGGTTAAGTTAGGGTTAGGGTTAGTGTTAGAGTACGGGTTAGTGTTAGTGTTAGGGGTTAGGGTTAGGGTTAGGGTTAGGCTATGTGGAAGTGTTAGGGTACGGTTAGGGTTAGAGTTAGGGTTCAGGTTAGGGTTAGTGTACGGGTTAGGGTTATTTTTAGTGTTAGGGTTACGGTACGGGTTAGGGTTTAGGTTACGGTATGGGATAGGGTTAGTGTACGTGTTAGGTTTAGTGTTAGGGTTAGGTTTAGTGTGCGGGTTAGGGTTAGGGTTAGGGTTAGTGTTAGGTTACGTGTTTGGTTAGGGTTAGTGTTAGGGTACGGGTTAGGGTTAGCGTAAGGGTTAGGGTTACGTTTAGGTTTAGGGTTAGTGTTAGAGTACGGGTTAGGGTTAGTGTTAGGGTTAGGGTTAGGGTTAGAGTATGGATAGGGTTAGGGTTAGGGTTAGGGTTAGGGTACGGATTAGGGTTAGATTTGGGTTTAGGGTTAGAGTACAGGGTAGGATTAGTGTTAGGGTTATGGTTAGGGTTAGTGTATGGGTTAGGGTCAGGGTTAGGGTTAAGGGTAGAGTACAGGGTAGTGTTAGTGTTAGGGTTAGTGTTGGGGTTAATGTACGGTTAAGGTTAGGGTTAGGGTTATGGTATGTGCTAGGGTTAGGTTACGGTTAAGGGTTATGATTTGTGTTAGTGTTAGGGTTAAGTTCAGGGTGTGTGTTAGGTTTACGGTTAGGGTTAGGGTTAGAGTACGGTTTTGGGTTAGTGTTAGGGTACGGGTTAGGTTTACCGTTTGTGTACGGGTGAGGGTAAGGGTTAGGGTTAGGGTTAGGTTTAGGGTACGGGTTAGGTTTAGGTTATGGGTTGGTGTTAGTGTTAGGATCAGGGTTAGGGTTAGGGTTAATGTACGAGTTAGGTTTAGGTTTAGGGTACAGGTTAGGTTTAGGGTTATGGTACGGTATAGTGTTACAGTACGGGTTAGGTTTAGGGTGAGGGTTAGGGTTAGGGTTAGAGAATTGTTAGGGTTAGGGTTAGGTTTAGCGTACGGGTTAGGGTTAGTGTTAGGGTTAGGGTTAGGATTAGGATTAGGGTTATATTACGGGTTAGGTTAAGAGTTAGGGTTAGGTTGAGGGTTAGAGTATGGGTTAGGGTTAGTGTTAGGTTTAGGGTTAGGGTTAGGGTTAGGTTTAGGGTAAGGGATAGTTTTAGCGTGTGGGTTAAGTTTAGGGTTAGGGTTAAGTTTAGGTTACGGGTTAGGGTTATGGTATGGGTTAGGGACTGGGTTAGGGTTAGGGTTAGGGTACGAGTTAGGGTTAGGGTTAGGTTTAGGATACGGGTTAGGGTTAGGGTTAAGGGTTAAGGTAAGGGTTAGGGTTAGGGTACGAGTTAGGGTTAGGGTATGGGTTAGGGTGAGGGGTAGGGTATGGGTTAGGTTTAGGGTTAGGGTTAGGATTAGGGTTAGGGTTATGGTACGTGTTAGCATACAGGTTACGGTTAGGGTTAGGTTACGGGTTAGGGTACGGGTTAGGGTTACGGTTTGGTTTAGGGTTAGAGTATGGTGTAGGGTTAGTGTTAGGGTTAGAGTTAGGGTTAGGGTTAGAGTACGGGTACGGGTTAGGGTTAGGGTTAGTGTACGGGATAGGGTTAGGATTCGGGTTAGTGTTAGCGTTAGGGTTAGGGTACGGTTTAGGTTTAGGTTTAGGGTTAGTGTTAGGGTACGTGTTAGGGTTAGGGTACGGGTTAGGTCTAGGGTTAGGGACAGGTTAGCATTAGGGTTAGGGTACGGGATAGGTTTAGGGTTTGGGTTCGGGTTAGGGTTACGTTTACGGTTAGGGTACGGGTTAGGTTAGGGTTAGTGTAAGGGTTAGTGTTAGGGTACGGGTTAGGGTTAGAGTACGGGTTAGGGTTAGGTTTAGGGTTAGGGTTAGGGTTAGAGTATGGGTTAGGATTAGTGTTAGTGTTAGGGTTAGAGTTAGTGTATGGATAGGGTTAGGGTTAGGGTTAGGGTTCAGGTTAGCATTAGGTTTAGGGTACGGGATAGTGTAGTGTACGGGATAAGTTTAGGTTTAGGTTTAGGTTTAGGTTGCGGGTTAGGGATAGGGTACGGGTTAGAGTTAGGTTGAGGTGCGGGTTAGGGTTAGGGTACGGGTTAGGGATAGGTTTAGGGTCAGGGTTTGGATTAGCGATAGGGTTATGGTACGGGTTAGGGTTAGGGTTGGGGTTATGGTATGGGTTAGTTTTAGGGTTAGGGTACGGGTTAGGGTTACGGTTAAGGTTAGGGTTAGTGTTAGGTTATGGGTTAGGGTTAAGGTACGGGTAAGGGTTATGGTTAGGGTTACGGTTAGGTTTAGGTTTAGAGTGCGGGTTAGGCTTAGGGTTAGGGTTAGGGTTAGGGTATGGGATAGTGTTGGGTACGGTTTAGGACAAGGGTTAGGTTTAGGTTTAGGGTACAGGATAGGGTTAGGTTTAGGTTTAGGGTTAGGGTTAGGGTATGGGTTAGGTTTAGGGTACAGGTTAGGGTTTGGGTTAGGGCCAGGGTTAGGTTTAGGGTTAGGGTACAAGTTAGGTTTAGGGTTAGGTTTACGGTACGGGTTAGTGTTAGGGTTAGGGATAGGGTTACAGTACGGGGTAGGGTTAGTTTTAGGGTTAGGTTTAGGGATAGGATACGGGTTAGGGTTAGAGTTAGGGTTAGGGTTAGAATACGGGGTAGGGTTAGTGTTATCGTTAGAGTACGGATAGGATTAGGGTTAGGGTTAGGGTTAGGGTATGGGTTAGGCTTAGGGTACGTGTTAGGGTTAGGGATAGGTTCAGGTTTAGGTTTAGGTTTAGGGTTAGGGTACGGGTTAGGGTTAGGTTTAGGGTACGGTTTAGGGTTAGATTTAGGGTTAGGTACAGGTTAGGTTTAGGGTACGGGTTAGGGTTAGGGTCAGGATTAGGGTTAGGGTTAAGGTACAAATTATTGTTAGGGTTAGGTTACGGGTTAGGGTTATGGTTATGGTATGGGTTAGGGTTAGAGTACGGGTTAGGATTAGGGTGAGGGTTAGGGTTAGGGTTAGAATACGGTTAGGGTTAGGGTTAGGGTTAAGGTTAGGGTTAGAATACGGGTTAGGGTTAGTGTTAGGGTTAGGGTTAGGGTTAGAGTACGGGTTAGGGTTAGTGTTAGGTTTAGGGTTAGGGTACGGGTTAGGTTTAGGGTTAGTGTTAGAGTATGGCGTAGGGTTAGTGTTAGGGAAAGGGTTAGGGTTAGAGTATGGTTTTGGGTTAGTGTTAGGGTACGGGTTAGTTTTACCGTTTGGGTACGGGTTAGGGAAAGTGTTAGGGTTAGGTTTAGGGTTAGGGTACGTGTCAGGGTTAGGGTTTGGGGACGGGTTAGGGTTAGGTTTAGGGTACGGGATAGGGTTAGTGTACGGGTTAAGTTTACGGTTAGGGTTAGGTTTAGGTTATGGGTTAGAGTTAGGGTACGGGGTAGGGTTAGGTTTAGGTGCTGTTTAGGGTTAGGGTATGGGTTAGGGTTAGGTTTAGGGTTTGGGTTAGGGTTAGGGATAGGGTTATGGTACGTGTTAGGTTTAGGGTTGGGGTTAGGGTATGGGTTAGTTTTAGGGTTAGGGTACGGGTTAGGGTTACGGTTAAGGTTAGGGTTAGTTTTAGGGTATGGGTTAGTGTAAGGGTACGGGTAAGGATCTTGGTTAGGGTTAGGGTGAGGTGTAGGTTTAGCGTGCGGGTTAGGCTTAGGGAACGGGATAGGGTTAGCGAACGGGTTAAGTTTAGGGTTAGGGTTCGGTTTAGGTTACGGTTTAGCTTTAGGGTACGGGTTAGGGTTAGGTTTAGGGTGCGGGTTGGTTTATGGTTAGGGTTAGGGTAAGGGTTAGGGTTAGGTTTAGGGTCAGGGTTAGGGTTAGGGTTAGTGTTAGGGTACGGGTTAGCGTTAGGGTTGGGGTTAGGGTATGGGTTAGTTTTAGGGTTTGGGTTCAGATTAGGTTTATGGTTAAGGTTAGGGTTAGGGTTAGGTTATGTGTTAGGGTTAGGTTACGGTTAAGGGTTATGGTTTGGGTTAGGGTTAGGGTTAAGTTTAGGGTGCGGGTTAGGGTTAGGGTTAGGGTACGGGTTAGGGTAGGGTTTAGGGTAAGGGAGAGGGTTAGTGTACGGGTTAAGTTTAAGGTTAGTTTTAGGTTTAGGTTACTGGTTAGGGTTGGGGTCTGGGATAGGGTGAGTTTTAAGTGTGGGTTAATTTTAGGGTATGGGTAAGGGTTAGGTTTAGGGTCAGGGTTAGGGTTAGAGTTAGTGTTAGTGTTAGGGTTAGGGTTGAGTACGGGTTAGAGTTAGGATTAGGGTTAGGGTTAGGTTTAGAGTACGGGATAGTGTTAGTGTTAGGGTTAGGGTTAGTGTTAGGGTTAGCGTACGGGTTAAGATTAGGGTTAGGGTAAGGTTTAGGTTTCGGATTAGGGTTAGGGTACAAGTTCGGCTTAGGTTTAGGGTGCGAGTTAGGTTTAGGGTTAGGGTGCGGTTAGGGTTAGGTTTAGGGTCAGGTTTAGGGTTAGGGATAGGGTTACGGTACGAGTTAGTGTTATGGTTGGCGTTAGGGTACCGGTTAGATTTAGGGTTAGTGTACGGGTTAGGGTTATGGTTAAAGTTAGGTTTAGGGTTAGGGTTAGGGTTAGGGTTAGGGTTAGGGTTAAGTTCGGGTTAGCGTTAGGATTAGGGTTAGGTTTAGGGTTAGGGTTAGGGTACGGGTTAGGGTTAGGGATATGGTTCGGGTTAGGTTTAGTGTACGGGTTAGGGTTAGGGTTAGGGTTAGTGTTAGGGTTAGTGTTAGGATTACGGTACGGGTTAGGGTTTACGTTAGGGTATGGGATAGGGTTAGTGTACGTGTTAGGTCTAGGGTTAGGGTTAGGTTTAGTGTGGGGTTTAGGTTTAGGGTTAAGGTTAGAGTACGTGTTAGGGTTAGGGTTTTGGTACGGGTTAGGCTTACGTTTAGGGTTAAGGTACGGGTTAGGTTTAGGGTTAGCATTATGGTTAGGGTTAGGCTTAGGTTTCGGGTGCAGGTTAGGGTTAGGTTTAGAGTTAGCTCTAGGGTATGGTTAGGGTTACTGTTAGGCTTAGGGTACGGGTTAGGGTTAGGGTTAGGGTCAGGGTTAGGTTTAGGGTTAGTGTACGTGTTAGGGTTAGGTTTAGGGTACGGGTTAGCGTTAGGGTTGGGGTTAGTGTACGGTTTAGGTTTAGGGTACGGGTTAGGGTTAGGGTACGGGTTAGGGTTAGGTTTAGGTGTGGGTTAGAGTTAGGGTACGGGTTAGAGTTAGGTTTCGCGTCAGGGTTAGGGTTAGTGGTAGGGTTATGGTACAGGTTAGGGTACGATATAGGATTATTGTTAAGGTTAGGGTTAGTGTTAGGGTATGGGTAGGGTTAGGGTATGGGTAAGGGTTATGGTTAGGGTCAGGGTTAGGTTTAGGTTTAGGGTGCGGGTTAGGCTTAGGGTTAGGGTTAGGGTTAGTGCTAGGGTATGGGTTAGGGTTACTCTTAGGTTTTGGGTACGGGTTAGGGCTAAGGTTAGGGTACGAGATAGGGTTAGTGAACATGTTAGGTCGAGGATTCGGGTTAGGTTTAGTGTGCGGGTTAGAGTTAGGGTTAGGGTTAGGGTACGAATTAGGTTTAGGGTTTGGGTACAGGTTAGGGTTACTTTTAGGGTTAGGGTATGGTTTAGGTTTAGGGCTAGGGTTAGGATACAGTTTAGGGTTAGGGTACGCGTTAGGTTTATGGTTGGGGTCAGGGTTAGGGTTAGGTTTAGGGTAAGGGTTAGGGTACGGGTTAGTGTACGGGTTAGTTTTAGGGTTAAGGTACGGGTTAGGGTTATGGTTAAAGTTAGGGTTAGGGTTCGGGTGTAGGTTAGGGTTAGGGTACGGTTATGGGTTATGGTTAGGGTTAGGTTTATGGTTAAGTTTAGGGTGCGGTTTAGGGTTAGGGTTAGGGTTAGAGTACGGGTTGGGTTAGTGTTAGGGTACGGGTTAGGTTTACCATTTGGGTACGGGTTAGGTTAAGGGTTAGGGTTAGGGTTAGGGTTAGGGGTTAGGGTTAGAGTTAGTGTTAGGGTACGAGATCGGGTTAGAGTATGTTTAGGGTTAGGTTTAGGGATAGGGTTAGGTTTAGGGTTTTAGTACGGGTTAGGGTTAGAATTAGGGTTAGGTTTAGGGTTAGAGTACGGGTTAGGGATAGTGTTAGGGTTAGGGTTAGTGTTAGGGAACGGGTTAGGGTTAGAGTACGGGTTAGAGTTAGGTTTAGGGTTAGGGTTAGGGTTAGAGTACGGGTTAGGTTTAGTGTTAGTGTTAGGGTTTCGTTAGGGTTACAGTATGGATAGGGTTAGGGTTAGGGTTAGGGTTAGGGTACGGGTTAGGTTTAGGTTTAGGGTACGGGATAGGGTAAGGGTACGGGTTAGGGTTAGGTTTAGGTGAGGGTTAGGTTTAGGGTTAGGTTTAGGGTTAGGTTTAGGTTTAGTGTAAGGATTAGCGTTAGGGTTAGGTTTAGGTTACGGGTTAGAGTTTGGTTTGGGGTTAGGGTACGGGTTAGTTTTAGGGTTAGGGTACGGGTCAGTGTTATGGTTAAGGTTAGGGTTAGGGTTAAGGTATGGGTTAGGGTTAGGGTACGGGTAAGGGTTATGTTTAGGGTTAGGTTAAGGTTTAGGTTTAGGGGACAGGTTTGGGTTAGGGTTAGGGTTAGGGTTAGTGCTAGGTTATTGGTTAGGGTTAATGTTAGGTTTTGGTACGTGTTAGGTTTAGGGTTAGGGTACTGGATAGGTTTGGGTACGGGTTAGGTCAAGGGTTAGGGTTAGGTTTAGGGAACGGGTTAGGGTTCGGGTTAGGTTTTGGGTTAGGGTTAGGGTATGTTTTAGGCTTAGGGTACGGGTTAGGTTTAGGTTTAGGGTCAGGGTTTGTGTTAGGGTACGAGTTAGGGTTAGGGTTAGGTTTAGGGTACGGGTTAGGGTTAGGGTTAGGGTAGGGTATGGGTTAGGTTTAGGGTACGCGTTAGGGTTAGGTTTAGGTGCGGGTTAGGGTTTGGATTAGGGTACGGGTTAGGGTTAGGTTTAGGGTCAAGGTTAGGGTTAGTGATAGGGTTATGGTACGGGTTAGGGTTAGGTTTGGGATTAGGGAATGGGTTAGGGTTAGGGTTAGAGTACGGGTAGGGTTAGGGTTAGGTTTAGGGTTAGAGTATGGGTTAGGGTTAGTGTTAGGGTTATGGTTAGGGTTAGGGTAAGGGTTATGGTCAGGGTTAGGGTTAGCTTTAGGTTTAGGGTGCGGGTTAGGGTTAGGGTTAGGGTTAGTGTTAGGGTAAGCGCTCTGGAATGGGTTAGTGTTACTGTTAGGGTGTGGTTACGGGTTAGTTTAGGGTTAGGTTACGGGATAGGGTTGGGTACGGGTTAGGTCAAGGGTTAGGTTTAGGTTTAGGGTACAGGTTAGGGTTAGGGTTAGGATTAGGTTTAGGTTTAGGGTATGGGTTAGGCTTAGGGTACGGGTTAGGGTTAGTGTCAGGGTTAGGGTTAGGGTTAGCATTAGGTTACGCGTTAGGATTAGGTTAAGGGTACGGGTTAGGGTTATGGTTAGGGTCAGGGTTAGAGTTAGGGTTAGGGTACCAGTTAAGGTTAGGGTTAGGGTACGGGTTGGGCTTAGGGTATTGGTACGGGTTAGTGTTACAGTACGGGTTAGGGTAAGGGTGAGGGTTAGGTTTAGGGTTATAGTACGGTTAGGTTAGTGTTAGGGTTAGGGTTAGAGTACGGGTTAGGGTTAGTGTTAGGGTTAGGGTTAGGGTTAGTGTTAGGGTACGGGTTGGGGTTAGGGTTAGGGTTAGGTTTAGAGTACGGGAAAGTGTGGGGTACGGGTTAGGTGAAGGGTAAGGTTTAGGTTTAGGGTACGGGTTAGGGTTAGGGTTAGGTTTAGGGTTAGGGTTAGGGTATGGGTTAGGTTTAGGGTTACGTTTAGGATTAGGGTACGGGTTAGGTTTAGGGTTAGGGTAAGGGTTAGTGTTAGGGTACAGGTTAGGGTTAGATTATGGGTTAGGGTTAGGTTTAGGTTTAGGGTTAGTGTTAGAGTACGGGTTAGGGTTAGTGTTAGAGTTAGGGTTAGGTTTAGTGTACGGTTAGGTTTAGGGTTAGGGTTAAGGTACGGGTTAGGGTTAGGTTTAGGGTACGGGATAGGGTTAGTGTACGGGTTAAGTTTAGGGTTAGGGTTAGGTTTAGGTTATGGGTTAGGTTTAGGGTACGGGTTAGGGTTAGGTTTTGGTGTGGGTTAGGGTTAGGGTACGGGTTAGGGTTAGGTTTAGGGTCAGGGTTAGGGTTAGGGGTAGGGTTATGGTACAGGTTAGGGTACGGTATAGGATTATGGTTAAGGTTAGGGTTAGTGTTAGGGTATGAGTAGGGTTAGTGTACGGGTAAGGGTTATCGTTAGGGTCAGGGTTAGGTTTAGGTTTAGGGTGCGGATTAGGCTTAGGGTTAGGGTTAGGGTTAGTGCTAGGGTATGGGTTAGGGTTATTGTTAGGGTTTGTGTACGTGTTAGGGTTAAGGTTAGGGTACGGGATAGGGTTAGTGTACATGTCAGGTCTAGGATTCGGGTTAGGTTTAGTGTGTGGGTTAGAGTTAGGGTTAGGGTTAGGGTACGATTTAGGGTTAGGGTTTGGGTAAGGGTTAGGGTTACGTTTAGGGTTAGGGTATGGGTTAGGTTTAGGGCTAGGGTTAGGGTACGGGTTAGGGTTATGGTTAGGGTTAGGGTTAGGGTTAGGTTTAGGGTAAGGGTTAGGGTACGGGTTAGTCTACGGGTTAGTTTTAGGGTTAAGGTACGGGTTAGGGTTATGGTTAAAGTTAGGGTTAGGGTTCGGGTGTAGGTTAGGGTTAGGGTACGTTTAAGGGTTATGGTTAGGGTTAGGTTTATGGTTAATTTTAGGGTGTGGTTTAGGGTTAGGGTTAGGGTTAGGGTTAGGGGTTAGGGTTAGATTTAGTGTTAGGCTATGGGATCATGTTAGAGTACGGGTTAGTGTTAGGTTTAGGGTTAGGGTTAGAGTTATAGTACGGGTTAGGGTTAGAGTTAGGGTTAGGTTTAGGGTTAGAGTATGGGTTAGGGATAGTGTTAGGGTTAGGGTTAGTGTTAGGATACGGGTTAGGGTTAGAGTACCGGTTAGGCTTAGGTTTAAGGGTAGGGTTAGGATTAGAGTACGGATTAGGGTTAGTGTTAGGGTTAGGGTTAGAGTTAGGGTTAGAGTACGGTAGGGTTATGGTTAGGGTTAGGGTACGGGTTAGGGTTAGGTTTAGGGTACGGGATAGGGTTAGGGTACGGGTTAGGGTTAGGTTTAGGTGAGGGTTAGGGTTAGGGTTAGGTTAGGGTTTGGTTTAGGTTTAGTTTCAGGATTAGTGTTAGGAATAGGTTTAGGTTACAGGTTAGGGTTAGGTTTGGGGTTAGGGTACGGGTTAGTTTTACGGTTATGGTACAGGTTAGGGTTATGGTTAAGGTTAGGTTTAGGTTGAGGGTATGGGTTAGAGTTAGGTTACGGTTAAGTGCTATAGTTTGGGTTAGGTTTAGGGTTAAGTTTAGGATGCGGGTCAGGGTTAGTGTTAGGGTTAGGTTAGAGTACGGGTTTGGGTTAGTGTTAGGGTACGGGATCGGTTTACCGTTTGGCTACGGGTTAGGGTAAGGGTTAGGGATAGTGTTAGGGTTAGGCGTTAGAGTTAGAGTTAGGGTTAGGCTACAGGTAGGGTTAGGGTACGGGTTAGATTTAGGGTTAGCGTTCGGGTGAGGGTTAGTGTATGCGTTAGGGTTATGGTTAGGGTTAGGGTTAGTGTTAGGTTTACGGTACAGGTTAGGGTTAAGTTTAGGGTACGGGATAGGGTTAGTGTACGTGTTAGGTCTAGGGTTAGGGTTAGGTTTAGTGTGCGGGTTAGGGTTAGGGTTAGGGTACATGTTAGGGTAAGGTTTTGGGTACAGTTTAGGATTAGGGTACAGGTTAGGGTTAGGGTTGGGATTAGGGTACTGGTTAAGGTTAGGGTACGTGTTAGGGTTAGGGTTAAGGTTAGTATTAGAGTACGGGTTAAGGTTAGGGTACGGGTTAGGTCTAGGGTTTGGGTTAGGTTTAGGATGTGGGTTAGGGTTAGGGTTAGGGTATGGGATTCGGGTTAGGGTTAGGGTTAGGGTTATGGTTAAGTTTAGGTTTATGGTTACGGTTAGGGTACGGGTAAAGTTAACGGTACGAGTTAGGGTTAGGGTTAGGGTTAGGTTTAGGGTTAGGGGACGGGTTAGGGTTTGGGTACGGGTTAGGGTACAGGTTAGGTTTAGTGTTAGGGTACGGGATAGAGTTAGGGTTAGGGTTAGTGTTAGGGTACGGGTTAGCGTTATGCTACGGGTTAGGTCTAGGGTTAGGGTTAAGTTTAGGATGCGGGTTAGGGTTAAGGTTAGGGTACAGGATTAGGGTTAGGGTTAGGGTCAGGAATAGGGTTAGGTTTAGGGTTAGGGTTAGGGTTGGGTACGGTTTAGGGTTACGGTACGAGTTAGGGTTTTGGTAAGTGCTATGTTTAGGGTTAGGATTATAGTAGGGGGTTAAGGTTAGTGTTAGGGTTACCTTTAGGTTTAGAGTACTGGTAAGGGTTAGTGTTAGGGTTATGGTTAGTGTTAGGGTTAGGGTTAAGGTTAGAGTACGGGTTAGGGTTAGGATTGGGTTTAGGGTTAGGTTTAGAGTACGGGATAGGGTTAGTGTTAGTGTTAGTGTTAGGGTTAGGGTTAGTGTACAATTAGGGTTAGGGTTAGGGTTAGGGTTAGGGTACGTGTTAGGGTTAGGTTTAGGCTACGGGATAGGGTTAGCGTACGGGTTAAGTTTAGGGTTAGGGTTAGGTTTAGGTTACGGATTACTGTTAGGTTACGGGTTAGGGTTAGTTTTAGGGTGCGTGCGAGGATTAGGGTTAGGGTACGGGTTAGGTTTAGGTTTAGGGTCAGGTTTAGGGTTAGGGATAGGGTTATGCTACGAGTTAGTGTTACGGTTGGCGTTACGGTATAGGTTAGTTTTAGGTTTTGTGTACGGGTTAGTGTTACGGTTAAAGTTAGGGTTAGGGTTAGGGTTAAGTACAGGTTATCGTTAGTGTTAGGGTTAGGGTTATGGTTATGGTTAGGGTACAGGTTAGGGTACGGGTTAGGGTTAGGGTTAGGGTTAGAGTACGGGGTAGGGTTAGTGTTAGGGTTAGGGTTAGGGTTAATGTATGGGTTAGGCTTAGGGTTAGGTTTAGGGTTAGTTTACGGGTTAGTGTTAGGTTTAGGGTACGGGATAGGCTTAGCGTACGGTTTGAGTTTAGGGTTAGGGTTAGGTTTAGGTTACGGGTTAGGGTTAGGGTATGGGTTAGGGTTAGGTTTAGGGTGGGGGTTAGGGTTAGGGTTAGTGTACAGGTTAGGATTAGGTTTAGGGTCAGGGTTAGGGTGAGTGTTAGGGTTAGGGTTAGAGTACAGGTTAGCGTTAGTGTTAGGGTTAGGGTTAGGGTTAGGGTTAGGGTTAGGGTTAGGGTTAGTGTACGGGTTAGGGTTAGGGTTAGGGTTGGAGTACGGGGTAAGGTTAGTGTTAGGGTTACGGTAAGGGTTAATGTACAGATTAGGCTTAGGGTTAGGTTTAGGGTTAGAATACGGTTTAGGGTTAGGTTTAGGGTACGGGATAAGGTTAGGGTTAAGTTTAGTGTACGGGTTAGGGTTAGGTTTAGGGTCAGGGGTAGGGTTAGGGTTAGTTTTAGGGTACTGGTTAGGGTTATGTTTGAGGTTAGGGTACGGGTTAGTTTTATGGTTAGGGTACGGGTTAGGGTTTGTTTTAGGGTGAGGGTTAGGTTTAGGTTTGGGTTAGTGCAAGGGTTATTGTTTGGTTTAGGGTCAGGGTTAGGGTTGGGATAGTGTTAGGGTACGGGTTAGGGTTAGGGTTGGGTTTAGGGAATGGGTTAGTTTTAGGGTTATGGTATCGTTAGGGTTAGGTTACGGTTAAGGGTTATGGTTTGTTTTAGGGTTAGGGTTAAGTTTAGGCTGCAGGTTAGGGTTAGGTTTAGGGTTAGGGTACGGTTTAGGGTAAGGTTTAGGGTACGGGATAGGGTTAGTTTACGGGTTACGTTTAGTGTTAGGGTTAGGTTTAGGTTTTGGGTTAGGGTTGGGGTACAGGATAGGGTGAGGTTTAGGTCTGGGTTAGGTTTAGGGTACGGGTAAGGGTTAGGTTTAGGGTCAGGGTTAGGGTTAGGGGTAGGGGTAGGGTTATGGTACGGGTAGGGTAGGGAGTAAGGTTATGGTTAAGGTTAGGGTTAGTGTTAGGGTATGGGTTAGGGTTTGGTTACGGGTAAGGGTTATGTTTAGGGTTAGGGTTAGGTTTAGGTTTAGGGTGCGGTTTAGGCTAGGGGTAGGGTTAGGGTTAGCGCTAGGGTATGGGTTAGGTTTACTGTTATGATTTGGGTACGGGTTAGGCTTAGGGTTAGGGTACGGGATAGGGGCGGGTACGGTTTAGGTCAAGGGTCATGGTTAGGGTTAGGGTATGGGTTAGGGTTAGGGTAAGGGTCAGGGTTAGAGTTAGGGTTAGGGTACGATATAGGGTTAGGGTTCGTTTTAGGGTACAGGTTAGGGTTAGGGTTATGGTTAACGTACGGTTTAGGTTTAGGTTACTGGTTAGTGTTAGGGTTAGGGTCAGGGTTAGGGTTAGGGTACGAGTTAGGGTTTGGGTTAGGATACGGGTTAGGGTTAGAGTTATGTTACGTGTTAGGTTTACAGTACGGGTTAGTGTTAGGGTGAGGGTTAGTGTTAGGGTTAGAGTACGGTTAGGATTATGGTTAGGCTTAGGTTTAGGTTTAGGGTTAGGTTACGGGTTAGGGTTAGCTTTAGAATACGGGATAGGATTAGCTTACGGGTTAAGTTTAGGTTAGGGTTAGGTTTAGGGTGCAGTTTAGGGTTAGGGTTAGGGTTAGTGTACAGGTTAGGTTTAGGGTTAGGTTTAGAGTAAGGGTATGGGTTAGTGTTAGGGTTCGGGTTAGGTTTAACTTTTGGGTACAGGTTAGGGTAAGGTTTAGGGTTAGGGTTAGGGTTAGGGTTAGGGTAAGAGTTAGGGTTAGGCTACGGGTAGGGTTAGGGTATGGGTTAGGGTTAGGGTTCGGGTTAGAGTTAGTGTACGGGTTAGGGTTAGGGTTAGGGTACGGGTTATGGTTAGGTTTAGGGTCAGGGTTAGGTTTAGAGATAGGGTTATGGTACGGTTTAGGGTTAGGGTTGGGTTAGGGTACGGGTTAGGGTTAGGTTTAGAGTACGGGATAAGGTTAGGGTTAGGTTTAGTGTACGGTTTAGGGTTAGGTATAGGTTCAGGGTTTGGGTTAGGGTTAGTGTTAGGGTACGGGTTAGGGTTATGGTTGGGGTTAGGGTACGGGTTAGTTTTACGGTTAGGGTACGTGTTAGGGTTAGTTTTACGGTGCAGGTTAGGTTTAGGCTTAGGGTTAGTGTAAGGGTTAGGGTTAGGTTTAGGGTCAGGGTTAGGGTTAGGGTTAGTGTTAGTGTACGGTTTAGGGTTAGGGTTGGGTTTAGGGTACGGGTTAGTTTTAGGGTTAGGGTATGGGTTAGGGTTATGGTTAAGGTTAGGGTTAGGGTTAGGGTAGGGGTTCGGGTAGGTTACGGTTAAGGGTTATGTTTAGGTTTAGGTTTAGGTGCGGGTTAGGGTTAGGGTTAGGGTACGGGTTAGGGTTAGGTTTAGGGTCAGGGTTAGGGTTAGTGATAGGGTTATGGTACGGGTTAGGGTTAGGGTTTGGGTTAGGGAATGGGTTAGGTTTAGGGTTTGAGTACGGGTAGGGTTAGGTTAGGGTTAGGGTTAGAGTACGGGTTAGGGTTAGTGTTAGGGTTAGGGTTAGGGTTAGGGTTAGGGTAAGGGTTATGTTTAGGGTTAGGGTTAGCTTTAGGTTTAGGGTGCGGGTTAGGGTTAGGGTTAGTGTTAGGGTTAGCGCTCGGAAATGTGTTAGTGTTACTGTTAGGGTTTGGGTACGGGTTAGTTTAGGGTTAAGTTACGGGATAGGGTTGGGTAGGGGTTAGGTCAAGGGTTAGGTTTAGGTTTAGGGTACAGGTTAGGGTTAGGGTGAGGATTAGTTTAGGTTTAGGGTATGGGTTAGGCTTAGTGTATGGGTTAGGGTTAGCGTCAGGGTTAGGGTTAGGGTTAGCGTTAGGTTACACGTTAGGGTTAGGTTTAGGGTACGGGTTAGGGTTAGGGTTAGTGTCAGGGTTAGGGTTAGGTTTAGGGTACGAGTTAGGGTTAGGGTTAGGGTACGGTTTAGGGTTAGGGTATTGGTACGGGTTAGTGTTACAGTTCGGGTTAGGGTAAAGGTTAGGGTTAGGGTTAGGGTTAGGGTTAGGGTTAGGGTTAGGGTTAGGGTTAGAGTACGGGAAAGCTGGGGTACGGGTTAGGTGAAGGGTAAGGGTTAGGTTTAGGGTACGGGTTAGGGTTAGGGTTAGGTTTAGGGTTAGGGTTAGGGTATGGGTTAGGTTTAGGGTTACGTTAGGGTTAGGGTACGGGTTAGGTTTAGGGTTAGGGTACGGGTTAGTGTTAGGGTATGGGTTAGGGTTAGAGTACGGGTTAGGGTTAGGTTTAGGGTTAGAGTTAGGGTTAGAGTACGGGTTAGGGTTAGTGTTAGGGTTAGGGTTAGGTTTAGTGTACGGATAGGGTTAGGTTTAGGGTTAGGGTTAGGGTTAGGGTTAGGGTACGTGTTAGGGTTAGCTTTAGGCTACGGGATAGGGTTAGTGTACGGGTTAAGTTTAGGGTTAGGGTTAGGTTTAGGTTATGGGTTAGGGTTAGGGTACGGGTTAGGGTTAGGTTTCGGTGTGGGTTAGGGTTAGGGTACGGGTTAGGGTTAGGTTTAGGGTCAGGGTTAGGGTTAGTCGTAGGGTTATGGTACGGGTTAGGGTACGGTATAGGGTTATGGTTAAGGTTAGGGTTAGTGTTAGGGTATGGGTAGGGCTAGTTTACGGGTGAGGGTTATGGTTAGGTTCAGGGTTAGGTTTAGGTTTAGGGTGCGGGTTAGGCTTAGGGTTAGGGTTAGGGTTAGTGCTAGGGTATGGGTTAGGGTTACTGTTAGGGTTTGGGTACGTGTTAGGGTTAAGTTTAGGGTACGGGATAGGGTTAGTGTACATGTCAGGTCTAGGATTCCGGTTAGTTTTAGTGTGCGGGTTAGAGTTACGGTTAGGTTTAGGGTACGAGTTAGGGTTAGGGTTTGGGTATGGGTTAGGGTTATGTTTAGGGTTAGGGTATGGGTTAGGTTTAGGGCTAGGTTTAGGATACGGTTAGGGTTAGGGTACGGGTTAGGTTTATGGTTAGGGTAGGGTTACGGTTAGGTTTAGTGTAAGCGTTAATGTACTGGTTAGTGTATGGGTTAGTTTTAGGGTTAAGGTACGGGTTAGGGTTATGGTAAAAGTTAGGGTTAGCGTTAGGGTGTAGGTTAGGGTTAGGGTAAGTTTAAGGGTTATGATTAGGGTTAGGTTTATGGTTAATTTTAGGGTGCGGTTTAGGGTTAGGGTTAGGGTTAGGGTTAGAGTATGGGTTTGGGTTAGTGTTAGGGTACGGGTTAGGTTTACCATTTGGGTATGGGTTAGGTTAAGGGGTAGGGTTAGGTTTAGGGGTTAGGTTTAGAGTTAGTGTTAGGCTATGGGATCGGGTTAGAGTACGGGTTAGTGTTAGGTTTAGGGTTAGGTTTAGGGTTAGGGTTAGGGTTAGGTTTATATTACGGGTGAGGGTTAGAGTTAGGGTTAGGTTTAGGGTTAGAATATGGTTTAGGGATAGTGTTAAGGTTAGGGTTAGGGTTAGGGTTAGAGTACCGATAGGGTTAGGGTTAGGGTTAGGGTACGGATTAGGGTTAGGGTTAGGGTACGGGATAGGGTTAGGGTATGGGTTAGGGTTAGGTTTAGGTGAGGGATAGGGTTAGGGTTAGGGTTAGGTTAGGTTTAGTTTCAGGATTAGTGTTAGGGATAGGGTTAGGTTACGGGTTAGGGTACGGGTTAGTTTTAGGGTTAGGATATGGGTCAGTGTTATGGTTAAGGTTAGAGTTAGGGTTAGGGTATGGTTTAGGGTTAGGGTACGGTTAAGGATTATGTTTAGTGTTAGGGTAAGGTTTAGGTTTAGGGGACGGGTTTGGGTTAGGGTTAGGTTTAGCGCTAGGTTATGGGTTAGGGTTAATGTTAGGTTTTGGGTACGTGTTAGGTTTAGGGTTAGGGTACTGGATAGGTTTGGGTACGGGTTAGGTCAAGGGTTATTTTTAGGTTTAGGGTACGGGATATGGTTAGGGTTAGGTTTAGGGTTAGGGTTAGGGTATGTGTTAGGCTTAGGGTACGGGTTAGGGTTAGGGTTAGGGTCAGGGTTAGGGTTAGGGTTAGGTTACGAGTTAGGGTTAAGTTTAGGTTTTGGGGATGGGTTAGGGTTAGGGTTAGGGGTAGTGTACGGGATAGGTTTAGGGTACGCGTTAGGGTTAGGTTTAGGTGCGGGTTAGGGTTAGGGTTAGGGTACGGGTTAGGGTTAGGTTTAGGGTCAGGTTTAGGGTCAGTGATAGGGTTATGGTATGGGTTAGGGTTAGGGTTGGGGTTAGGGAATGGGTTAGGGTTAGAGTACGGGTAGGGTTAGGGTTAGGGTTAGAGTACGGGTTAGCGTTAGTGTTAGGTTTAGGGTTAGGGTTAGGGTAAGGGTTATGGTCAGGGTTAGGGTTAGCTTTAGGTTTAGGGTGCGGGTTAGTGTTAGGGTTAGGGTTAGTGTTAGGGTTAGCGCTCGGGAATGGGTTAGTGTTACTGTTAGGGTTTGTACGGGTTAGTTTAGGGTTAGGTTACGGGTTAGGGTTGGGTACAGGTTAGGTCAAGGGTTAGGTTTATGTTTAGGGTACAGGTTAGAGTTAGGGTTAGGATTAGTTTTAGGTTTAGGGTATGGGTTAGGCTTAGGGTACAGGTTAGGGTTAGCGTCAGGGTTAGGGTTAGGATTAGCGTTAGGTTACATGTTAGGGTTAGGTTTAGGGTGCGGGTTAGGGTTATGGTTAGGGTCAGGGTTAGGGTTAGGGTTAGGTTACGAATTAGGGTTAGGGTTAGGGTATGGGTTAGGGTTAGGGTATTGGTACGGGTTAGTGTTACAGTACGGTTTAGGGTAAGGGTGAGGGTTAGGGTTAGGGTTATAGTACGGTTAGGTTAGTGTTAGGGTTAGGGTTAGAGTACGGGTTAGGGTTAGTGTTAGGGTTAGGGTTATGGTACGGGTTAGTGTTAGGGTTGGGTTTAGGAAACGTGTTAGTTGTAGGGTTAGGACATGGGTCAGGGTTACAGTTAAGGTTAGGGTTAGGGTTAGGCTATGGGTTAGGGTTAGGGTACAGGATAGTGTTGGGTACGGGTTAGGTCAAGGGTTAGGTTTAGATTTAGTGTATGGGTTAGGGTTAGGGTTAGGTTTAGGGTTAGGGGTAAGGTATGGGTTAGGCTTAGGGTACAGGTTAGGGTTAGGGTTAGGGTCAGAGTTAGGGTTAGGGTTAGTGTACGAGTTAGGGTTAGGGTTAGGTTACGGGTTAGTGTTAGGGTTATGGTACAGGTTAGGGTTACTGTACGGGTTGTGGTTAGTGTGAGGGTTAGGGTTAGGGTTAGAGTACGGGGTAGGGTTAATTTTAGGGTTAGGTTTAGGGTTAATGTACGGGTAGGCTTAGGGTTAGGTTTACGGTTAGGTTACGGGTTAGGGTTAGGTTTAAGTTAGAGGATAAGTTTAGTGTTATGGTTAGTGTACGGTTTAGGGTTAGGTTTAGGGTCAGTGTTAGGGTTAGGGTTAGTGTTAGGGTACGGGTTAGGGTTAGGGTTGGGGTTAGGGTTCAGGTCAGTTTTACGATTAGGGTATTGGTTAGGGTTGTTTTAGGGTTAGGGTTAGGGTTAGTGTAAGTGTTATGGTTTGGTTTAGGGTCAGGGTTAGAGTTAGGGTTAGTGTTAGGGTACGGGTTAGGGTTAGGATTGGGTTTAAGGTACGGGTTAGTTTTAGGGTTAGGGTATGGTTTAGGGTTAGGTTACAGTTAAGGGTTATGATTTGCGTTAGGGTTAGGGTTAAATTTAGCGTGCAGGTTAGGGTTAGTGTTAGGGTAAGAGTACTGGTTTGGGTTAGTGTTAGGTTATGGGTTAGGTTTACCATTTGGGTACGGGTTAGGGTAAGGGTTAGAGTTTGTATTAGGGTTAGGGGTTAGGGTTAGAGTTAGGGTTAGGCTATGGGTAGGTTTAGGGTAGGTGTTAGGTTTAGGGTTCGGGTTAAGGTTAGTGTACGGGTTAGGGTTAGGGTTAGGTTTAGGTTTAGGTTTAGTGTTTGGGTTACGGTACGGGTTAGGGTTAAGGTTACAATACGGGATATGGTTAATGTACGTGTTAGGTCTAGGATTAGGTTTAGGTTTAGGCTACGGGATAAGGTTAGTGTACAGGTTAAGTTTAGGTTTAGAGTTAGGTTTAGGTTACGGGTTAGGGTTAGGGTACGGGTTAGGGTTAGGTTTCGGTGTGGGTTAGGGTTAGGGTATGGGTTAGGGTTAGGTTTAGGGTCAGGGTTTGGGTTAGTGGTAGGCTTATGGTAAGGGTTAGGGTACGGGTTAGGGTTATGGTTAGGGTCAGGTTTAGATTTAGGTTTAGGGTGCGGGTTAGGCTTAGGGTTAGGGTTAGGTTTAGCGCTAGGATATGGGTTAGGTTTACTGTTAGGGTTTGGGTCCGGGTAGGGTTAGGGTTAGGATACGGGTTAGGGTTAGGGTTATGGTACGGGTTAGGGTTACAGTATGGGTTATCATTAGGGTGAGGTTTAGGGTTAGGGTTAGAGTACGGTTAAGGTCAGGGTTAGGGTGAGGGTTAGAGTACGGGTTAGGGTTAGTGTTAGGGTTAGGGTTTGGGTTAGGGTTAGGTTTAGGGTACGGGATAAGGTTAGGGTTAGCGTTAGTGTACAGTTTAGGATTAGGTTTAGGGTCAGGGTTAGGGTTACTGTTAGTGTTAGGGTACGGGTTAGGGTTATGGTTGGGGTTAGGGTACGGGTTATTTTTACAGTTTGGGTACGTGTTAGGGTTAGTTTTAGGGTGCGGGTTAGGGTTAGGTTTAGGTTTAGTGTAAGGGTTAGGGTTATGTTTAGGGTCAGGGTTAGGGTTAGGGTTAGTGTTATTGTACGGGTTAGGGTTCGGGTTGGGTTTAGGGTACGTGTTAGTTTTAGGGTTAGGGTATGTGTTAGGGTTATGGTTAAGGTTAGGGTTAGGGTTAGGGTATGGGTTAGGTTTAGGTTAAGGTTAAGGGTTATGGTTTGTGTTAGGGTTAGGGTTAAGTTTAGGGTGCGGGTTAGGGTTAGGTTTAGGTTTAGGGTTAGAGTACGGGTTTGGGTTAGTGTTAGGGTATGGGATAGTTTTACCGTTTGGATACGGGTCAGGGTAAGAGTTAGAGTTAGTGTTAGGGTTAGGGCTTAGGGTTAGAGTTAGGGTTAGGCTACGGGTAGGGTTAGGGTACGGGTTAGTGTTAGGTTTAGGTTTCAGGTTAGGGTTAGTGTACGGGTTAGGGTTATGGTTAGGGTTAGGTTTAGGGTTAGTGTTAGGGTTACGGTACGGGTTAGGGTTAAGGTTATGGTACGGGATATGGTTAGTGTACGTGTTAGGTCTAGGGTTAGGTTTAGGTTTAGTGTGCGGGTTAGGATTAGGGTTAGGGTTAGGTTTAGGATACGTGTTAGGGTTAGGTGTTGGGTACGGGTTGGCGTTACGTTTAGGGTTAGGGTATGGGTTATGTTTAGGGTTAGGTTAAGGGTTAGTGTTAGGGTACGGGTTAGGGTTAGAGTATGGGTTAGGGTAAGTTGTAGGGTTAGGGTTAGGGTTAGAGTAAGGGTTAGGGTTAGTGTTAGGGTTAGGGTTAGGTTAGTGTACAGATAGGGTTAGGGTTAGGGTTAGGGTTACGGTTAGGGTACGGGTTAGAGTTAGGTTTAGGGTCAGGTTTAGGGTTAGGGATGGGGTTACGGTACGAGTTAGTGTTTTGGTTGGCGTTAGGGTACGGATTAATTTTAGGGTTAGTGTATGGGTTAGGATTATGGTTAAAGTTAGGTTTAGGGTTAGGGTTAGGGTTAGGGTTAAGTACGGGTTAGCGTTAGTGTTAGGGTTAGGGTTAGGGTTAGAGTACGGGTTAGGGTTCGTGTTAGGGTTAGGGTTTGGGTTAGGATTAGGGTTAGGGTTAGGTTTAGAGTATGGGGTAGGGTTAATTTTAGGGTTAGGTTTAGGGTTAATGTACGGGTTAGGCTTAGGGTTAGGTTTAGGGTTAGGATACGGGCTAGGGTTAGGTTTAGGGTACGGGATAAGGTTACGGTTAGGGTTAGTGTACGGTTTAGGGTTAGCTTTAGGGTCAGTGTTAGGGTTAGGGTTAGTGTTAGGGTACAGGTTAGGGTTATGGTTGGGGTTAGGGTTCGGGTCAGTTTTACGGTTAGGGTACGGGATAAGGTTAGTTATAGGGTGCGGTTTAGGGTTAGGTTTATTGTAAGTGTTATGGTTTGGTTTAGGGTCAGGGTTAGGGTTAGGGTTAGTGTTCGGGTACGGGTTAGGGTTAGGGTTGGGTTAGGGTACCGGTTAGTTTTAGGGTTAGGGTATGGGTTAGGGTTAGGTTACGGTTAAGGGTTATGGTTTGTGGTAGGGTTAGGGTTAAGTGTAGGTTGCGGGTTAGGGTTAGGGTTAGGGTTAGAGTTCGGGTTTGGGTTAGTGTTAGGGTACGGGTTAGGTTTACCGTTTGGGTACGGGTTAGGGTAAGGGTTAGAGTTAGTGTTAGGGTTAGGGCTTAGGGTTAGAGTTAGGGTTAGGCTACGGGTAGGGTTAGGGTACGGGTTAGGTTTAGGTTTCGGGTTAGGGTTAGTGTACGGTTTAGGTTTAGGGTTAGGGTTAGGGTTAGGTTTAGGGTTAGTGTTTGAGTTATGGTACGGGTTAGGGTTAAGGTTACGATACGGGATATGGTTAGTGTACGTGTTAGGTCTAGGATTAGGTTTAGGTTGGTTGTGCGGGTTAGGGTTAGGGTTAGGATTACGGTTAGGATACGTGTTAGGGTTAGGTGTTGGGTATGGGTTAGGGTTACGTTTAGGGTTAGGGTACTGGTTAGGTTTAGTGTTAGGGTAAGGGTTAGTGTTAGGTTACGGTTTAGGGTTAGAGTACGGGTTAGGGTTAGGTTTAGGGTTAGGGTTAGGGTTAGAGAACGGGTAAGGGTTAGTGTTAGGGTTAAGGTTAGGTTTAGTGTACGGATAGGGTTAGGGTTAGGGTTAGGGTACGGGTTAGGGTTAGGTTTAGGGTCAGGTTTAAGTTTAGGGATACGGTTACGGTACGAGTTAGTGTTATGGTTGGCGTTAGGGTACGGGTTAGTTTTAGGGTTAATGTACGGGTTAGGGTTACGGTTAAAGTTAGGTTAGGGTTAGTGTTAGGGTTAGGGTTAAGTATGGGTTAGCGTTAGTGTTAGTGTTAGGGTTAGGTTTAGGGTTAGTGTTAGGGTTAGGGTACGGGTTAGTGTTAGGGTTAGACTTTAGGTTAGGGTTAGTGTATGGGTTAGGGTTAGGGTTAGGGTTAGGGTTAGAGTTAGTGTTAGGGTTACGGTACGGGTTAGGTTTAAGGTTAGGGTACAGGATAGGGTTAGTGTACGTGTTAGGTCTAGGGTTAGGGTTAGGTTTAGTGTGCGGGTTAGGATTAGGGTTAGGGTTAGGGTACGGTATAGGGTTAGGTTTAGGGTCAGTGAAAGGGTTAGGTTTAGGGTTAGGGTTAGGGTTAGAGTTAGGCTTAGTTTTAGGGTGCGGGTTAGGGTTATGTTTAGGGTTAGCGCTAGGGTATGGGTTAGGGTTACTGTTAGGGTTTGGGAACGGGTTAGGGTTAGGGTTAGGGTACGGAATAGGGTTGGGTATGGGTTAGCTCAAGGGTTAGGTTTAGGTTTAGGGTACGGGTTAGGGTTAGGGTTAGGTTTAGGGTTAGGGTTAGGGTAAGGGTTAGGCTTAGGGTACGGGTTAAGGTAAGGGTTAGAGTACGAGTTAGGGTTACGGTTAGGTTTAGACTACGGGTAGGGTTAATTTTAGGGTTAGGGTTAGGGTTAATGTACGGGTTAGGCTTAGGGTTAAGTTTAGGGTTAGGTTATGGGTTAGGGTTAGGTTTAGGGTACAGGATAAGGTTAGGGTTAGGTTTAGTGTACGGTTTAGGTTTAGGTTTAGGGACAGGGTTAGGGTTAGGGTTAGTGTTGGGGTACGGGTTAGGGTTATGGTTGGGGTTAGGCTACGGGTTAGTTTTACGGTTAGGGTATGTGTTAGGGTTAGGGTTTTGGTACGGGTTAGGGTTACGTTTAGGGTTAAGGTACGGGTTAGGTTTAGGGTTAGCGTTATGGTTAGGGTTAGGCTTAGGTTTCGGGTGCGGGTTAGGGTTAGGTTTAGAGTTAGCTCTAGGGTATGGTTTAGGGTTACTGTTAGGGTTTGGGTACAGGTTAGGGTTAGGGATAGGGTATGGGATAGGGTTGGGTACGTGTTAGGTCAAGGGTTAGGTTTAGGTTTAGGGTACGGGTTAGGGTTTGGGTTAGGTTTACGGTTAGGGTTAGGGTATGGGTTAGGCTTAGGGTACGGGTTAGGGTTAGGTTTAGGGTCAGGGTTAGGTTTAGGGTTAGTGTACGAGTTAGGGTTAGAGTTAGGTTTAGGGTACGGGTTAGCATTAGGGTTGAGGTTAGTGTACGGTTTATGTTTAGGGTACGGGTTAGCGTTAGGGTAAGGGTCAGGGTTAGTGTTAGGGTTAGTGTACGAGTTAGGGTTAGGGTTAGGTTACGGGTTAGGGTTAGGGTTATGGTACGGGGTAGGGTTACAGTATGGGTTATGGTTAGGGTGAGGGTTAGGGTTAGGGTTAGAGTACCGGTTAGGGTTAGTCTTATGGTTAGGGTTTGGTTTAGGGTTAGGGTTAGGGTTAGGTTTAGACTACGGGGTAGGGTTAATTTTAGGGTTAGAGTTAGGGTTAATGTACGGGTTAGGCTTAGGGTTATGTTTAGGGTTAGGATACGGGTTAGGGTTAGGTTTAGGTTACGGGATAAGGTTAGGGTTAGGGTTAGTGTACGGGTTAGGGTTAGGTTTAGGGATAGTGTTAGGGTTAGGGTTAGTGTTAGGGTATGGGTTTGGGTTAGAGTACGGGTTAGGGTTAGGTTTAGGGCTAGGGTTAGGGTTAGAGTATGGGTTAGGGTTAGTGTTAGAGTTAGGGTTAGGTTTAGTGTACGGTTTGGGTTAGGGTTAGGGTTAGGTTACGGGTTAGGGTTAGGTTTAGGTTACGGGATAGGGTTAGTGTACAGGTTAAATTTACGGTTAGTGTTAGGTTTAGGTTATGGGTTAGGATTAGGGTAAGGGTTAGGGTTAGGGTTAGGGTTAGGGTTAGAATACATGTTAGGGTTAGGTGTTGGGTACGGGTTAGGGTTAGAGTACGGGTTAGGGTTAGTTTAAGGCTTAGGGTTAGGGTTAGAGTACGGGTTAGGGTTAGTGTTAGGGTTAGGGTTAGGTTTAGTGTACGGATAGGGTTAGGGTTAGGGTTAGGTTAAGGGTACGGGTTAGGGTTAGGTTTAGGCTACGGGATAGGGTTAGTGTACGGGTTAAGTTTAGGGTTAGGGTTAGGTTTAGGTTATGGGTTAGGGTTAGGGTACGGGTTAGGGTTAGGTTTCGGTGTGGGTTAGGTTTAGGGTACGGGTTAGGGTTAGGTTTAGGGTCAGGGTTAGGGTTAGGTGTAGGGTTATGGTACGGGTTAGGGTATGGGTTAGGGTTATGGTTAGGGTCAGGGTTAGGTTTAGGTTTAGGGTGCGTGTTAGGCTTAGGGTTAGGGTTAGTTTTAGCGCTAGGGTATGGGTTAGGGTTACTGTTAGGGTTTGGGTCCGGGATAGGGTTAGGGTTAGGGTACGGTATAGGGTTGGGTACGGGTTAGGTCAAGGGTTAGGTTTAGGGTTAGGGTACGAGTTAGGTTTAGGTTTCGGGTACGGGTTAGGGTTAGGTTATGTTACGGGTTAGGTTACAGTACGGGTTAGGGTTAGGGTGAGGGTTAGTTTTAGGGTTAGAGTAAGGTTAGGATTATGGTTAAGGTTAGGGTTAGGGTTAGGGTTATAGTACGGGTTAGGGTTAGTGTTAGGGAAAGGGTTAGGGTTAGGGTTAGGGTTAGGGTACGGGTTAGGGTTAGGGTTAGTGTTAGGTTTAGGGTTAGGGTTAATGTACCGGTTAGTCTTAGGGTTAGGTTTAGGGTTAGGTTACGGGTTAGGGTTAGCTTTAGCGTACGGGATAGGGTAAGCGTACGGGTTAAGTTTATGGTAAGGTTAGGTTTAGGTTACGGGTTAGGGTTACGGTACGTGTTAGGGTTAGGTTTAGGGTGCGGGTAGGGTTAGGGTTAGGGTTAGAGTACGGGTTTGGATTAGTGTTAGGGTACTGGTTAGGTTTACCTTTTGGGTACTGTTTAGTGTACGGATTTGGGTTAGGGTTAGGGTTAGGGGTTAGGGTAAGAGTTAGGGTTAAGCTACGGGTAGGGTTAGGGTACAGGTTAGGGTTAGGGTTTGGTTTAGGGTTAGTGTACGAGTTAGGGTTAGGGTTAGGGTTAGGTTTAGGGTTAGGGTTAGGTTTAGTTGTGGATTAGGGTTAGGGTACGGGTTAGGGTTAGGTTTAAGATCAGGGTTAGGGTTAATGATAGTGTTATGGTACGGGGTAGGGTTAGGGTTGGGTTAGGGTACGGATTAGTTTTAGGGTTAGGGTACGGGTTAGGGTTACGGTTAAGGTAGGGTTAGTGTTAGGTTATGGGTTAGGGTTAGGGTACGGGTAAGGGTTATGGTTAGTGTTAGGGTTAGGTTCAGGTTTAGGGTGCAGCTTAGGCTTAGGTTTAGGTTAGGGTTAGCGCTAGAGTATGGGTTAGGGTTATTGTTAGGGTTTGGGTACGGGTTATGGTTAGGGTTAGGGTATAGGATAGGGTTGTGTACAGGTTAGTTCAAGGGTTAGCGTTAGTTTTAGGGTACGGGTTAGGGTTAGGGTTAGCTTTAGGTTTAGGTTTAGAGTATGGGTTAGGTTTAGGGTACGGGTTAGGTTTAGGTTTAGGGTCAGGGTTAGGGTTAGGGTTAGGGTACATGTTAGGGTTAGGGTTAGGTTTATGCTACGTGTTAGGGTACAGGTTAGGGTTAGGTTTAGGCTACGGGTTAGGGTACAGTTTAGGGTTAGGGTTAAGGTACGGGTAACGGTCCGGGTTAGGGTTAGGGTACGGGTTAGGGTACGGGTGTGGGTTAGTGTTAGTGTACGGGTTAGGTTTAATGTTTGGGTACGGATTTGGGTAAGGGTGAGGTTTATGGTAGTGTTAGGGTTTAAGTTTAGGGTTCGGGTTAGGCTACGGGTTAGTGTTAGGGTACGGGTTAGCATTAGGGTTAGTGTACGGGATAGGGTTAGCATTAGGGTTAGTGTTAGTGTTAGGGTTACGGTACGGGTTAGCGTTAGGGTTAGGGTACTGGATAGGGTTAGGGTACGGTTTAGGTCTAGGGTTAGGGTTAAGTTTAGGATGTGGGTTAGGGTTAGGCATCGTTTTAGGGTTAGGGTACGGGTTAGGGTTAGGGTACGGGTTAGGGTTAGGGTACGGGTTAGGGTTAGGTTTAGTGTACAGGTTAGGGTTAGGGTTAGGGTTAGGTTTATTTTTAGGGTTAGTGTTAAGGTTACGGTATGGGCAGGGTTAGGGTTAGGGTCACGGTTAGTGTTAGGGAAAGGGTACGAGTTAGGGTTAGGGTTAGGTTTAGGGTACGGGTTAGGGTTAGATTTAGGGGCTAGGGTTAGGTTTACGTACGGGTTAGGGTTAGGGTATGGGTTAGGGGTCAGGGTAGGGTATGAGTTAGATTTAGGGTTAGGGTTAGGGCTAGGTTTATGGTATGGGTTAGGTTACAAGTTAGGGTTAGGGTTGAGGTATGGGTAAGGGTACGTTTTAGGGTTAGGGTACGTGTTATGGTACGGGTTTGGCTTAGTGTGAGGGTATGGGTTAGGTTTAGCATTTGTGTATGGTTTAGGGTAAGGGTTAGGGTTAGGTTAGGGTTAGGGTTAGGGTTAGGCTACGGGTTAGGGTAGGATACGGGTTAGGGTAGGGTTAGGGTTAGTGTACGGGTTAGGGTTAGGGTTAGGGTTAGGGTTAAGTTTAGTGTTAGGGTTAGGATACGGGTTAGGGTTAAGGTTAGGGTTCGGGATAGGGTTAGGGTACGGGTTAGGTCTAGGGTTAGGGTTAGCTATACTGTGCGGTTTAGAGTTAGGCCCTGGGTTAAGATTAGGGTACGGGTTAGGTTTAGGGTACGGGTTAGGGTTATGGTTGGTGTACGGATAGGGTTAGGGTTAGGGTACGGGTTAGGGTTAGGTTTAGGGTACTGGATAGGGTTAGCGTACAGGTTAAGTTTAGGGTTAGGGTTAGGTTTAGGTTACGGATTAGGGTTAGGGTACGAGTTAGGGTTAGGTTTAGAGTGCGGGTTAGGTTTAGGGTTACGTTTAGGGTCAGGTTTAGGGTTAGGGATAGGGTTACGGTACGAGTTAGTGTTATGGTTGGCGTTAGGGTACGGGTTAGTTTTAGGGTTAGTGTACGTGTTAGGGTTACGGTTAAAGTTAGGTTTGGGGTTAGGGTTAGGGTTAGGGTTAACTACGGGTTAGCGTTAGGGTTATGGTTAGGGTTAAGGTTAGGATTAGGTTTAGGGTACGGGTTAGGGTTAGGGTATGGGTTAGGGTTAGGGTTAGGGTTCGGGTTAGGGTTCGTGTACGGGTTAGGGTTGGGGTTAGGGTTAGTGTTAGGGTTACGGTACGGGTTACGGTTAAGTTTAGGGTACGGGATAGGGTTAGTGTACGTGTTAGGTCTAGGGTTAGGGTTAGGTTTAGTGTGTGGGTGAGGTTTAGGGTTAGGGTTAGGGTACGTGTTAGGGTTAGGGTTTTGGTATGGGTTAGGTTTACGTTTAGGGTTAGGGTACGGTTTAGGTTTAGGATTAGGGTTGGGGTATGGTTTAGGGTTAGGTTACGGGATAGGGTTAGGGTTAGGGTCAGGGTAAGGGTTAGGTTTAGGGTTCGTGTTAGGGTTAGGGTTAGGTTTAGTCTTAGGTTTAGGGTGCGGGTTAGGGTTAGGTTTAGGATTAGTGCTAGGGTGTGGTTTTGGTTACTGTTAGGGTTTGGGTACGGGTTAGGGTGAGGGATAGGGTACATGATAGGGTTGGGTACGGGTTAGGTCAAGGGTTAGGGTTAGGTTTAGGGTTAGTGTTAGGGTATGTGTTAGGCTTAGGGTACGGGTTAGAGTATGGGTTAGGGTCAGGGTTAGGGTTAGGGTTAGGGTACGAGTAAGGGTTAGGGTTAGGGTTAGAGTACGGGTTAGGGTTAGGGTTAGGGTTAGGTTTAGTGTATGGATCTGGTTAGGGTTAGGGTTAGGGTTAGGGTACGGGTTAGGGTTAGCTTTAGGGTCAGGTTTAGGGTTAGGAATAGGGTTACGGTACGAGTTAGTGTTATGGTTAGCATTAGGGTACGGGTTAGTTTTAGGGTTAGTGTACGGGTTAGGGTTATGGTTAAAATTAGGTTTAGGGTTAGGGTTAGGGTTAAGTACGGGTTAGCGTTAGTGTTAGGGGTAGGGTTAGGGTTAGGGTTAGGGTACGGGTTAGGGTTAGGGTTAGGGTTTAGGTTAGGGTTAGTGTATAGGTTAGCGTCAGGGTTAGGGTTAGTATTAGTATTAGCGTTACGGTACGGGTTAGGTTTAATGTTAGGGTACGGGATTGGGTTAAGGTTAGGGTTTAGGTTCTGGTTAGTGTACGGGTTAGGGTTAGGGTTAGGGTTAGGGTTAGTGTTAGTGTTAGTGTAATGTTACGGTACGGGTTAGGTTTAAGGTTAGGGTAGGGGATAGGGTTAGTGTAGGTGTTAGGTCTAGGGTTAGGGTTAGGTTTAGTGTGCGGGATAGGTTTAGGGTTAGGGTTAGGGTACGGTATAGGGTTAGGTTTAGGGTCAGTGTAAGGGTTAGGTTTAGGTTTAGCGTTAGGTTTAGGGTTAGGCTTAGGTTTAGGGTGAGGGTTAGGGTTAGGTTTAGGGTTAGCGCTAGGGTATTGGTTAGGGTTACTGTTAGGGTTTGGGTAGGGTTAGGGTTAGGGTTAGGGTACGGGTTAGTGTTGGGTACTGGTTAGGTCAAGGGTTAGGTTTAGGTTTAGGGTACGGGTTAGGGTTAGGGTTAGGTTTAGGGTTAGGGTTAGGGTATGGGTTAGGCTTAGGGTACGGGTTAGGGTTAGGGTTAGTGTCAGGGTTAGGGTGAGGGTTAGGGTACGAGTTAGGGTTAGGGTTAGGTTTAGGGTACGGGTTAGGGATAGGATTAGGGTTAGGGTACAGCTTGGGTTTAGGGTACGGTTTAGCTTTAGGGTTAGGGTCAGGGTTAGGTTTAGGGTTAGTGTACCAGTTAGGGTTAGGGTTAGGTTACGTGTTAGGGTTAGGGTTATGGTATGAGTTAGGGTTACAGTATGGGTTATGGTTAGTGTGAGGGTTAGGGTTAGGGTTAGAGTACGGGTTAGGGTTCGTTTTACGGTTAGGGTTTGGGTTAGGATTAGGGTTAGATTTAGAGTACGGGGTAGGGTTAATTTTAGGGTTAGGATTAGGGTTAATGTACGGGTTAGGCTTAGGGTTAGGTTTAGGGTTAGGATATGGGTTAGGGTTGGGTTTAGGGTACGGGATAAGGTTAGGGTTAAGGTTAGTGTACGGGTTAGGGTTAGTTTTTGGGTCAGGGTTAGGGTTAGGGTTAGTGTTAGTGTACGGGTTAGGGTTATGTTTGGGGTTAGGGTATGGGTTAGTTTTACGGTTAGGGTACGGGTTAGGGTTTGTTTTCTGGTGAGGGTTAGGGTTAGGTTTAGGGTTAGTGTAAGGGTTATTGTTTGGTTTAGGGTCAGGTTTAGGGTTGGGTTAGTGTTAGGGTACGGGTTAGGGTTAGGGTTGGGTTTAGGGTACGGGTTAGTTTTAGGGTTAGGCTATGGGTTAGGGTTAGGTTACGGTTAAGGGTATGGTTTGTTTTAGGGTTAGGGTTAAGTTTAGGGTGCGGGTTAGGGTTAGGGTTAGGGTACGGTTTAGGGTAGGGTTTAGGGTATGGGATAGGGTTAGTTTACGGGTTACGTTTAGGGTTAGGGTTAGGTTTAGGTTACGGGTTAGGGTTGGGGTACGGAATAGGGTGAGGTTTAGGTCTGGGTTAGGTTTAGGGTTCGGGTAAGGGTTAGGTTTAGGGTCAGGGTTAGGGTTAGGGGTAGGGTTATGGTACGGGTAGGGTAGGGAGTAGGGTTATGGTTAAGGTTAGCGTTAGTGTTAGGGTATGGGTTAGGGTTTGGGTACGGGTAAGGGTTATGGTTAGGGTCAGGGTTAGGTTTAGGTTTAGGGTGCGGTTTAGGCTTAGGGTTAGGGTTAGGGTTAGAGCTAGGGTATGGGTTAGGTTTACTGTTATGATTTGGGTACGGGTTAGGCTTAGGGTTACGGTACGGGATAGGGTTGGATACGGGTTCGGTCAAGGGTTATTGTTAGGGTTAGGGTATGGGTTAGGTTTAGGGTATGGGTTAGGGTTAGGGTAAGGGTCAGGGTTAGAGTTAGGGTTAGGGTACGAGTTAGGGTTAGGGTTCGGTTTAGGGTACAAGTTAGGGTTAGGTTTAGGGTTAGGGTTAGGGTATGGTTTAGGTTTAGGTTACTGGTTAGTGTTAGGGTTAGGGTCAGGGTTAGGGTTAGGGTACGAGTTAGGGTTAGGGTTAGGATACGGGTTAGGGTTAGGGTTATGTTACGTGTTAGGTTTACAGTATGGGTTAGGGTTAGGGTGAGGGTTAGGGTTAGGGTTAGAGTACAGTTAGGATTATGGTTAGGCTTAGGGTTAGGTTTAGGGTTAGGTTACGGGTTAGGGTTAGCTTTAGAATACGGGATAGGGTTAGCTTACAGGTTAAGTTTAGGGTAGGGTTAGGTTTAGAATGCGGTTTAGGGTTAGGGTTAGAGTTAGTGTATGGGTTAGGGTTAGGGTTAGAGTAAGGGTTTGGGTGAGTGTTAGGGTTCGGGTTAGGTTTACCTTTTGGGTACAGGTTAGGGTAAGGTTTAGGGTTAGGGTTAGCTTTAGGGGTTAGGGTAAGAGTTAGGGTTAGGCTACGGGTAGGGTTAGGGTATGGGTTAGGGTTAGGGTTCGGGTTAGAGTTAGTGTACGGGTTAGGGTTAGGGTTAGGGTACGGGTTATGGTTAGGTTTAGGGTCAGGGTTAGGGTTAGGGATATTGTTATGGTACGGTTTAAGGTTAGGGTTGGGTTAGGGTACGGGTTAGGGTTAGGATTAGAGTACAGGATAAGGTTAGGGTTAGGTTAGTGTACCGTTTAGGGTTAGGTATAGGGTCAGGGTTAGGGTTAGGGTTAGTGTTAGGGTACGGGTTAGGGTTATGGTTGGGGTTAGGGTACGGGTTAGTTTTACGGTTAGGGTACGTGTTAGGGTTAGTTTTACGGTGCAGGTTAGGGTTAGGCTTAAGGTTAGTGTAAGGGTTAGGGTTAGGTTTAGGGTCAGGGTTAGGGTTAGGGTTAGTGCTAGTGTACAGTTTAGGGTTAGGGTTGGTTTTAGGGTACGGGTTAGTTTTAGGGTTAGGGTATGGGTTAGGGTTATGGTTAAGGTTAAGGTTAGGGTTAGGGTAGTGTTTCGGGTGCGGGTTAGGGTTAGGGTTAGAGTACGGGTTTGGGTTAGTGTAAGGGTACGGGTTAGGTTTACCATTTGGGTACGAGTTAGGGTAAGGGTTAGAGTTAGTGCTAGGGTTAGGGCTTAGGGTTAGAGTTAGGGTTAGTCTACGGGTAGGGTTAGGTTTTGGGTTCGGGTTAGGGTTAGGGTTCGTGTTAGGGTTAGTGTCCGGGTTAGGGATAGGGTTTGGGTTAGGTTTACGGTTAGTGTTAGGTTTACGGTACGGGTTAGGGTTAAGGTTATGGTACGGGATATGGTTAGTGTACATGTTATGTCTAGGGTTAAGGTTAGGTTTAGTGTGCAGTTTAGGATTAGGGTTAGGGTTAGTGTTAGGATACGTGTTAGGGTAAGATGTTGGGTACGGGTTGGGGTTACGTTTAGGGTTAGGGTATGGGTTAGGTTTAAGGTTATGGTAAGGGTTAGTTTTAGGGTACGGGTTAGGGTTAGAGTATGCGTTAGGGTTAGTTTTAGGGTTAGGGTTAGGTTTAGAGTACGGGTTAGGGTTAGTGTTAGGGTTAGGGTTAGGTTTAGTGTACGGATAGGGTTAGGGTTAGGTTTAGGGTTAGGTTACGGGTTAGGGTTAGGTTTAGGGTCAGGTTTAGGGTTAGGGATAGGATTACGGTACGAGTTAGTGTTATGGTTGGCGATAGGGTACGGGTTAGTTTTAGGGTTAGTGTACGGGTTAGGTTTATGGTTAAAGTTAGGTTTAGGGTTAGGGTTAGGGTTAGGGTTATGTACGGGTTAGCGTTAGTGTTAGGGTTAGGGTTAGGGTTAGGGTTAGAGTTAGGTTTCGGGTTAGGTTTAGGGTTAGAGTTTAGGTTATGGTTAGTGTATGGGTTAGGGTTAGGGTTAGGGTTAGGGTTAGTGTTAGTGTTATGGTTATGGTACGGGTTAGGTTTAAGGTTAGGGTACGGGATAGGGTTAGTGTACGTGTTAGGTCTAGGGTTAGGGTTAGGTTTAGCGTGCGGGTTAGGTTTAGGTTTAGGGTTAGGTTACGGTATAGGGTTAGGATTAGGGTCAGTGTAAGGGTTAGGTTTAGGGTTAGGGTTAGGGTTAGGCTTAGGTTTAGGGTGCGGGTTGGGGTTAGGTTTAGGGTTAGTGCTAGGGTATGGGTTAGGGTTACTGTTAGGGTTTGGGTACGGGTTAGGGTTAGGGTAGGGTACGGGATAGGGTTGGGTACGTGTTAGGTCAAGGGTTAGGTTTAGGTTTAGGGTACGGTTTAGGGTTAGGGTTAGGTTTAGGGTTAGGGTTAGGGTAAGGGTTAGGCTAGGGTACGGGTTAGGGTTTGGGTTAGGGTACGAGTTAGGGTTAGGGTTAGGTTTAGTGTACGGGTTAGGGTTAGGATTAGTGTTAGGGTACGGTTTAGGTTCAGGGTATGTGTTAGGGTTAGGGTTAGGGTCAGGGTTAGGGTTAGGGTTAGTGTACGAGTTAGGGTTAGGGTAAGGTTACGGGTTAGGTTTAGGGTTATGGTACGGGTTAGGGTTACAGTACGGGTTATGGTTAGTGTGAGGGTTAGGGTTAGGGTTAGAGTATGGGTTAGGGTTCGTGTTAGGGTTAGGGTTTGGGTTAGGATTAGGGTTAGGGTTAGGTTTAGAGTACGGGTTAGTGTTAATATTAGGGTTAGGGTTAGGGTTAATGTACGGGTTAGGCTTAGGGTTTGGTTTAGGGTTAGGATATGGGTTAGGGTTAGGTTTAGGGTACGGGATAAGGTTAGGTTTAGTGTTAGTGTACGGTTTAGGGTTAGGTTTAGGGTCAGGGTTAGGCTTAGGTTTAGTGTTAGTGTACGGGTTAGGGTTATGTTTGGGGTTAGGGTACGGGTTAGTTTTACGGTTAGGGTACGGGTTAGGGTTTGTTTTAGGGTGCGGGTTAGGGTTAGGGTTAGCGCTAGGGTATGGGTTAGGGTTATTGTTAGGGTTTGGGTACGGGTTATGGTTAGGGTTAGGGTACGGGATAGGGATGGTTACGGATTAGGTCAAGGGTTAGGTTTAGTTTTAGGGTACGGGTTAGGGTTAGGGTTAGGTTTAGGGTTAGGTTTAGGGTATGCGTTAGGTTTAGGGTATGGGTTATGGTTAAGGTTAGCATTAGGGTACGGTTTAGGTTTAGGTTACTGGTTAGGGTTAGGGTTAGATTACGGGTTAGGGTTAGGGTACGAGTTAGGGTTAGGTTTAGGGTACGGGTTAGGGTTAGGGTTAGTTTTAGTGTTAGGGTTAGGGTTAGAGTACGGGTTAGGGTTAGGATTAGAGTTAGGGTTAGGTTTAGAGTACGGGATAGTGTTAGTGTTAGGTTTAGTGTTAGTGTTAGGGTTAGTTTACGGTTAGGGTTAGGGTTAGGGTACGGGGTAGGGTTAGGGTTAGGTTTAGGGTACGGGATAGGGTTAGCGTACGGGTTAAGTTTAGGGTTACTGTAAGGTTTAGGTTATGGATTAGGGTTAGGGTACGAGTTAGGCTTAGGTTTAGTGTGCGGGTTAGGTTTAGGGTTAGGGTGGGGTTAGGGTTAGGTTTAGGGTCAGGTTTAGGGTTAGGGATAGGGTTACGGTACGAGTTAGTGTTATGGTTGGTGTTAGGGAACGGGTTAGTTTTAGGGTTAGTGTACGGGTTAGGGTTACGTTTAAAGTTAGGTTTAGGGTTAGGGTTAGGGTTAGGGGTAAGTATGGGTTAGCGTTAGGGTTAGGGTTAGGTTTAGGGTTAGGGTTAGGGTTAGGGTACGGGTTAGGGTTAGGGATATGGTTCGGGTTAGGGTTAGTGTACGGGTTAGGGTTAGGTTTAGTGTTAGGGTTAGTGTTAGGATTACGGTACGGGTTAGAGTTTAGGTTAGGGTATGGGATAGGGTTTGTGTACGTGTTAGGTCTAGGGTTAGGGTTAGGTTTAGTGTGCGGTTTAGCTTTAGGGTCAAGGTTAGAGTACGTGTTAGGGTTAGGGTTTTGGTACGGGTTAGGGTTACGTTTAGGGTTAAGGTACGGGTTAGGTTTAGGGTTAGCGTTATGGTTAGGGTTAGGCTTAGGTTTCAGGTGCGGGTTAGATTTAGGTTTAGAGTTAGCGCTAAGGTATGGGATAGGGTTACTGTTAGGGTTTGGGTATGGGTTAGGGTTAGGGTTAGGGTATGGGATAGGGTTGGGTACGTGTTAGGTCAAGGGTTAGGTTTAGGTTTAGGGTACGGATTAGGGTTAGGGTTAGGTTTACGGTTAGGGTTAGGGTATGGGTTAGGCTTAGGGTACGGGTTAGGGTTAGGTTTAGGGTCAGGGTTAGGTTTAGGGTTAATGTACGAGTTAGGGTTAGAGTTAGGTTTAGGGTACGGGTTAGCGATAGGGCTGGGGTTAGTGTACAGGTTAGGTTTAGAGTACGGGTTAGGGTTAGGGTTAGTGTCAGGGTTAGTGTTAGGGTTAGTGTACGAGTTAGGGTTAGGGTTAGGTTACGGGTTAGGGTTAGGGTTATGGTACGGGGTAGGGTTACAGTATGGGTTATGGTTAGGGTGAGGGTTAGGGTTAGGGTTAGAGTACGGGTTAGGGTTAGTGTTATGGTTAGGGTTTGTGTTAGGGTTAGGGTTATGGTCAGGGTTAGGGTTGCTTTAGGTTTAGGGTGCGGGTTAGGGTTAGGCTTAGGTTACTGTAAGGGTTAGGGTTAGGTTTAGGTTCAGGGTTAGGGTTAGGGTTAGTGTTAGTGTACGGTTTCGGGTTAGGGTTGGGTTTAGGGTACGGGTTAGTTTTAGGCTTAGGGTACGGGTTAGGTTTATGGTTAATGCTAGGGTTAGGGGTAGGGTATGGGTTAGGGTAGGTTACGGTTAATGGTTATGGTTTGTGTTAGGGTTAGGGTTAAGTTTATGGTGCGGGTTAGGGTTAGGGTTAGGTTTAGGGTTAGAGTACGGGTTTGGGTTAGTGTTAGGGTACGGGTTAGGTTTTACGTTTGGGTACGGGTTAGGGTAAGGGTTAGAGTTAGTGTTAGGCTTACGGGTTAGGGTTAGATTTAGGGTTAGGCTACGGGTAGGGTTAGGGTACGGGTTAGGTTTAGGGTTAGGGTTCGGTTTAGGGTTAGTGTACTTGTTAGGGTTAAGGTTAGGTTTAGGGTTAGTGTTAGGGTTACGGTACGGGTTAGAGTTAAGGTTACGGTACGGGATATGGTTAGGGTACGTGTTAGGTCTAGGTTTAGGGATAGGTTTAGTGTGCGGGTTACGGTTAGGGTTAGGGTTATGGTTAGGGTTAGGATACGTGTTAGGATTAGGTGTTGGGTACGGGTTAGGGTTACATTTAGGGTTAGGGTATGGGTTAGTTTTAGGGTTAGGGTATGGGTAAGTGTTAGGGTACGGGTTAGGGTTAGAGTACGGGTTAGGGTTAGGTTTAAGTTAGGGTTAGGGTTAGAGTATGGGTTAGGGTTAGTGTTAGGGTTAGGGTTAGGGTTAGTGTACGGATAGGGTTAGGGTTAGGGTTAGTGCTAGGGTATGGGTTAGGGTTACTGTTAGGGTTTGGGTACGGGTTAGGGTTAAGGTTAGGGTACGGGATAGGGTTAGTGTACATGTTTGGTCGAGGATTCGGGTTAGGTTTAGTGTGCGGGTTAGAGTTAGGTTTAGGGTTAGGGTATGAGTTAGGGTTACGTTTAGGGTTAGGGTATGGGTTAGGTTTAGGGCTAGGGTTTGGATACAGTTTAGGTTTATGGTGCGGGTTAGGTTTATGGTTAGGGTCAGGGTTAGGGTTAGGTTTAGAGTAAGGGTTAGGATACGGGTTAGTGTACGGGTTAGTTTTAGGGTTAAGGTACGGGTTAGGGTTATGGTTAAAGTTAGGGTTAGGGTTCGGGTGTAGGTTAGGGTTAGGGTACTGTTAAGGGTTATGATTAGGATTAGGTTTATGGTTAAGTTTAGGGTGCGGTTTAGGGTTAGGGTTAGTGTTAGGGTTAGAGTACGGGTTGGGTTAGTGTTAGGGTACAGGTTAGGTTTACCATTTGGGTACGGGTTAGGTTAAGGGTTAGGGTTAGGGTTAGGGTTAGGGGTTAGGATTAGAGTTAGTGTTAGGCTACGGGATTGGGTTAGAGTACGGTTAGGGTTAGGTTTAGGGTTAGGGTTACATTTAGGGTTATAGTACGGGTTAGGGTTAGAATTAGGGTTAAGTTTAGGGTTAGAGTACAGGTTAGGGATAGTGTTAGGGTTAGGGTTAGTGTTAGGATACGGGTTAGGGTTAGGTTTAGGGTTAGTGTTAGGGTTAGAGTACGGGTTAGGGATAGTGTTAGGGTTAGGGTTTCGTTAGGGTTACAGTATGGATAGGGTTAGGGTTAGGGTTAGGGTTAGGGTTAGGGTATGGGTTAGGGTTAGGTTTAGGTGAGGGTTATGTTTAGGGTAGGGTTAGGGTTAGGTTTAGGTTTAGTGCCAGGATTAGCGTTAGGGATAGGTTTAGGCTACGGGTTAGTGTTAGGTTTGGGGTTAGGGTACGGGTTAGTTTTAGGGTTAGGGTACGGGTCAGTGTTATGGTTAATGTTAGGGTTAGGGTTAGGGTATGGGTTAGGGTTAGGGTATGGGTAAGGGTTATGTTAGGGTTAGGTTAAGGTTTAGCTTTAGGGGACGGGTTTGGGTTAGGGTTAGGGTTAGCGCTAGGTTATGGGTTAGGGTTAATGTTAGGTTTTGGTTACGTGTTAGGTTTAGGGTTAGGGTATGGGATAGGTTTGGGTACGGATTAGGTCAAGGGTTAGGGTTAGGTTTAGGGTTAGGGTTAGGGTATGTGTTAGGCTTAGGGTACGGGTTAGGTTTAGGTTTAGGGTCAGGGTTAGGGTTAGGGTTAGGGTACGAGTTAGGGTTAAGTTAGGTTTAGGGTACGGGTTAGGGTTAGGGTTAGTGGTAGTGTACGGGTTAGGTTTAGGGTACGCGTTAGGGTTAGGTTTAGGTGCGGGTTAGTGTTAGGGTTAGGGTACGGGTTAGGGTAAGGTTTAGGGTCAGGGTTAGGGTTAGTGATAGGGTTATGGTACAGGTTAGGGTTAGGGTTGGGGTTAGGGAATGGGTGAGGGTTAGGGTTAGAGTACGCGTAGGTTTAGGGTTAGGGTTAGGGTTAGAGTACGTGTTAGGGTTAGTGCTAGGGTTAGGGTTAGTGTTAGTTTAAGGGTATGGTTAGGGTTAGGGTTAGCTTTAGGTTTAGGGTGCGGGTTAGGGTTAGGGTTAGTGTTAGGGTTAGAGCTCGGGAATGGGTTAGTGTTACTGTTAGGGTTTAGGTACGGGTTAGTTTAGGTTTAGGTTACAGGATAGGGTTGGGTACGGGTTAGCTCAAGGGTTAGGTTTAGGTTTAGGGTACAGGTTAGGGTTAGGGTTAGGATTAGGTTGAGGTTTAGGGTATGGGTTAGGCTTAGGGTACGTGTTAGGGTTAGTGTCAGGGTTAGGGTTAGGGTTAGCATTAGGTTACGCGTTAGGGTTATGTTTAGGGTACGGGTTAGGGTTAGGGTTAGGGTATGAGTTAGGGTTAGGGTTAGGGTATGGTTTAGGGTTAGGGTATGGGTTAGGCTTAGGGTACGGGTTAGGGTTAGCGTCAGGGTTAGGGTTAGGATTAGCGTTAGGTTACATGTTAGGGTTAGGTTTAGGGTGCGGGTTAGGGTTATGGTTAGGGTCAGGGTTAGGGTTAGGGTTAGGGTACGAGTTAGGGTTAGGGTTAGGTTATGGTTTAGGGTTAGGTTATTGGTACGGGTTAGTGTTACAGTACGGGTTAGGGTAAGGTTTGTGTTAGGGTTAGGGTTATAGTACAGTTAGGTTAGTGTTAGGGTTAGGGTTATAGTACGGGTTAGGGTTAGTGTTAGGGTTAGGGTTAGGGTTAGGGTTAGGGTATGGGTTGGGGTTAGGGTTAGGGTTAGGTTTAGAGTACGGGAAAGGGTTGGGTACGGGTTAGGTGAAGGGTAAGGTTTAGGCTTAGGGTACGGGTTAGGGTTAGGGTTAGGTTTAGGGTTAGGGTTAGGGTATGGGTCAGGTTTAGGGTTACGTTTAGGATTAGGGTACGGGTTAGTTTTAGGGTTAGGGTAAGGGTTAGTGTTAGGGTACGGGTTAGGGTTAAAGTACGGGTTATGGTTAGGTTTAGGGTTAGGTTTAGGTTTAGAGTACGGGTTAGGGTTAGTGTTAGAGTTAGGATTAGGTTTAGTGTACGGTTAGGGTTCGGGTTAGGGTTAGGGTCGGGTTAGTGTTAGGTTTAGGTTATGGGATAGGGTTAGTGTATGGGTTTAATTTACGGTTATGGTTAGGTTTAGGTTATGGGTTAGGATTAGGGTATGGGTTAGGGTTAGGTTTCGGTGTGGGTTAGGTTTAGGTTACGGGTTAGGGTTAGGTTTAGGGTCATGGTTAGGGTTAGGGGTCGGGTTATGGTACGGGTTAGGGTACGGTATAGGGTTATGGTTAAGGTTAGGGTTAGTGTTAGGGTATGGGTAGGGTTAGTGTACGGATAAGGGTTATGGTTAGGGTCAGGGTTAGGTTGAGGTTTAGGGTGCAGTTTAGGCTTAGGGTTAGGGTTAGGGTTAGTGCTAGGGTATGGGTTAGGGTTACTGTTAGTGTTTGGGTACGTGTTAGGGTTAAGTTTAGGGTACGGGATAGGGTTAGTGTACATGTCAGGTCTAGGATTCGGGTTAGGTTTAGTGTGTGGGTTAGAGTTAGGGCTAGGGTTAGGGTACGATTTAGGATAAGGGTTTGGGTAAGGTTTAGGGTTACGTTTAGGGTTAGGGTATGGGTTAGATTTAGGGCTAGGGTTAGGATACGGTTTAGGGTTAGGGTACGGGTTAGGTTTATGGTTAGGGTCAGGGTTAGGGTTAGGTTTAGGGTAAGGGTTAGGGTATGGGTTAGTGTACGGGTTAGTTTTAGGGTTAAGGTACGGGTTAGGGTTATCATTAAAGTTAGGGTTAGGGTTAGGGTGTAGGTTAGGGTTAGGGTACGTTTAAGGGTTATTATTAGGGTTAGGTTTATGGTTAATTTTAGGGTGCGTTTTAGGGTTAGGGTTAGGGTTAGAGTACGGGTTTGGGTTAGTGTTAGGGTACGGGTTAGGTTTACCATTTGGGTACTGGTTAGGTTAAGGGTTAGGGTTAGGGTTAGGGTTAGGGGTTAGGGTTAGAGTTAGTGTTAGGCTATGGGATCGTCTTAGAGTACGGGTTAGTGTTAGGTTTAGGGTTAGGGTTAGGGTTATAGTATGGGTTAGGGTTAGAGTTAGGGTTAGGTTTAGGGTTAGAGTATGGGTTACGGATAGTTTTAGGGTTCGGGTTAGTGTTAGGGTACGGGTTAGGGTTAGAGTACGGGTTAGAGTTAGGTTTAGGGGTAGGGTTAGGGTTAGAGTACGGATTAGGGTTAGTGTTAGGGTTATGGTTAGAGTTAGGGTTAGAGTACGGATAGGGTTATGGTTAGGGTTTGGGTTTGGGTACGGTTTAGGGTTAGGTTTAGGGTACGGAATAGGGTTAGGGTACGGGTTAGTGTTAGGTTTAAGTGAGGGTTAGGGTTAGGGTTAGGTTAGGGTTTGGTTTAGGTTTAGTGTCAGGATTAGCATTAGGGATAGGGTTAGGTTACGGGTTAGGGTTAGGTTTGGGGTTAGGGTACGGGTTAGTTTTACGGTTATGGTACAGGTTAGGGTTGTGTTTAAGGTTAGGTTTAGGTTGAGGGTATGGGTTAGTGTTAGGTTACGGTTAAGGGTTATAGTTTGGGTTAGGTTTAGGGTTAAGTTTAGGGTGCGGGTTAGGGTTAGGGTACGGGTTAGAGTTAGGGTTAGAGTACGGGTTTGGGTTAGTGTTAGGGTACGGGTTAGGTTTACCATTTGGCTACGGGTTAGGGTAAGGGTTAGGGATAGGGTTAGGGTTAGGCGTTAGGGTTAGAGTTAGGGTTAGGCTACGGGTAGGGTTAGGGTACGGGTTAGGGTTAGGGTTAGCGTTCGGGTGAGGGTTAGTGTACTCGTTAGGGTTTTCGTTAGGGTTAGGGTTAGTGTTAGGGTTACGGTACAAGTTAGGGTTAAGGTTAGGGTACGGGATAGGGTTAGTGTACGTGTTAGGTCTCGGGTTAGGGTTAGGTTTAGTGTGCGGGTTATGGTTAGGGTTAGGGTACATGTTAGGGTAAGGTTTTGGGTACAGTTTAGGATTAGGGTACGGGTTAGGGTACGGGTTAGGATTAGGGTACTGGTTAGGGTTAGGGTACGTGTTAGGGTTAGGGTTAGGTTTAGTGTTAGGGTACGGGTTAAGGTTAAGGTACGGGTTAGGTCTAGGTTTTGGGTTAGGTTTAGGATGCGGGTTAGGGTTAGGGTTAGGGTACGGGATTCAGGTTAGGGTTAGGGTTAGGGTTACGGTTAAGTTTAGGTTTAGGGTTATGGTTAGCATACGGGTAAAGTTAACGGTGCGTGTTAGTGTTAGGGTTAGGTTTAGGATACGGGTTAGGGTTAGGGTTAGTGTTAGGGTTAGAGTACGGGGTAGGAATAGTGTTAGGGTTAGGGTTAGGGTTAATGTACTGGTTAGCTTAGGGTTAGGTTAGGGTTATGATATGGGTTAGGGTTATGTTTAGGGTATGGAATAGGGTTAGCGTACGGGTTAAGTTTAGGGTTAGGTTTAGGTTACGGGTTAGAGTTAGGGTACGGGTTAGGGTTAGGTTTAGGGTGCGGGTTAGGGTTAGGGTTCGGGTTAGTGTAAGGGTTAAGGTTAGGTTTAGGGTCAGGGTTAGGGTTAGGGTTAGTGTTAGTGTACAGGTTATGGTTAAGGTTGGGGTTAGGGTACGGTTAGTTTTAGGTTTATGGTACGGGTTAGGGTTATGCTTAAGGTTAGGTTTAGGTTGAGGGTATGGGTTAGGTTTAGGTTACGGTTAAGTGTTATATTTTGCGGTAGGGTTAGGGTTAAGTTTAGGGTGCGGGTTAGGGTTAGTGTACGGATTAGGGTTAGGGTTAGGGTTGGGTTTAGGGTTAGGGTTAGGGTATGGGTTAGGTTTAGGGTTAGGGTAAGTGTTAGTGTTAGGGTACGGGTTAGGGTTAGAGTACTGGTTAGGGTTAGGTTTAGTGTACAGTTTAGGGTTAGGTATAGGATCAGGGTTAGGGTTAGGGTTAGTGTTAGGGTACGGGTTAGGGTTATGGTTGGGGTTAAGGTACGGGTTAGTTTTACGGTTAGGGTACGTGTTAGGGTTAGTTTTACGGTGCGGATTAGGGTTAGGCTTAAGGTTAGTGTAAGGGTTAGGGTTAGGTTTAGGGTCAGGGTTAGGGTTAGGGTTAGTGTTAGTGTACGTTTTAGGGTTAGGGTTGGGTTTAGGGTACGGGTTAGTTTTAGGGTTAGGGTACGGGTTAGGGTTATGGTTAAGGTTAGGGTTAGGGTTAGGGTAGGGGTTCGGGTAGGTTACGGTTAAGGGTTATGTTTATGGTTAGGTTTAGGTGCAGGTTAGGTTTAGGGTTAGGGTACGGGTTAGGGTTAGGTTTAGGGTCAGTGTTAGGGTTAGTGATAGGGTTATGGTACGGGTTAGGGTTAGGGTTAAGGTTAGGGAATGGGTTAGGTTTAGGGTTAGAGTACGGGTAGGGTTAGGGTTAGTGTTGGTGTTAGAGTACGGGTTAGGGTTAGTGTTAGGGTTAGGGTTAGGGTTAGGGTAAGGGTTATGGTTAGGGTTAGGTTTAGCTTTAGGTTTAGGGTGCGGGTTACGGTTAGGGTTTGGGTTAGTGTTAGGGTTAGCACTTGGGAATGGGTTAGTGTTACTGTTAGGGTTTGGGTACGGGGTAGTTTAGGGTTAGGTTATGGGATAGGGTTGGGTACGGGTTAGGTCAAGGGTTAGGTTTAGGTTTAGGGTACAGGTTAGGGTAGGGTTAGAATTAGGTTTAGGTTTAGGGTATGGGTTAGGCTTAGGGTATGGGTTAGGGTTAGCGTCAGGGTTAGGGTTAGGGTTAGCGTTAGGTTACGCGTTAGGGTTAGGTTTAGGGTACGGGTTAGGGTTAGGGTTAGTGTTAGGGTTAGGGTTAGAGTATGGGGTAGGGTTAGTGTTAGGTTTAGGGTTAGGGTTAATGTACCGGTTAGTCTTAGGGTTAGGATTAGGGTTAGGTTACGGGTTAGGGTTAGCTTTAGCGTTCGGGATAGGGTGAGCGTATGGGTTAAGTTTATGGTAGGGTTAAGTTTAGGTTACAGGTTAGGGTTACGGTACATGTTAGGGTTAGGTTTAGGGTGCGTTAGGGTTAAAGTTAGGGTTAGAGTACGGGTTTGGGTTAGTGTTAGGGTACTGGTTAGGATTAACTTTTGGGTACTGGTTAGGGTACGGGTTAGGGTTAGGGTTAGGGTTAGGGGTTAGGGTAAGAGTTAGGGTTAGGCTACGGGTAGGGTTAGGGTACGGGTTAGGGATAGGGTTCGGGTTAGGGTTAGTGTACGGGTAAGGGTTAGGTTTAGGGTTAGGTTTAGGGTTAGGGTTAGGTTTAGTTGCGGATTAGGGTTAGGGTACGGGTTAAGGTTAGGTTTAGGGTCAGGGTTAGGGTTAATGATAGGGGTATGGTACGGGTTAGGGTTAGGGTTGGGTTAGGGTACGGATTAGTTTTAGTGTTAGGGTACGGGTTAGGGTTACGTTTAAGGTTAGGGTTAGTGTTAGGTTATGGGTTAGGGTTAGGGTACGGGTAAGGGTTATGGTTAGTGTTAGGGTTAGGTTTAGGTTTAGGGTGCGGGTTAGGCTTAGGTTTTGGTTTAGGGTTAGTGCTAGAGAATGGTTTAGGATTATTGTTAGGGTTTGAGTATGGGTTATGGTTAGGGTCAGGGTATGGGATAGGGTTGGGTACGGGTTAGGTCAAGCGTTAGGGTTAGTTTTAGGGTACGGGTTAGGGTTAGGGTTAGCTTTAGGTTTAGGTTTAGCGTATGCGTTAGGTTTAGGGTATGGGTTAGGTTTAGGGTTAGGGTCAGGGTTAGGGTTAGGTTTAGGGTACAGGTTAGGGTTAGGGTTAGGGTACAGGTTAGGGTACATTTTTTTGTTAGGGTTAAGGTACGGGTAATGGTCCGGGTTAGGGTTAGGGTACGGGTTAGGTTACGGGTTTGGGTTAGTGTTAGTGTACGGGTTAGGTTTAATGTTTGGGTACGGGTTTGGGTAAGGGTTAGGTTTATGGTAGGGTTAGGATTTAGGGTTAGGTTTCGGGATAGGCTACGGGTTAGTGTTAGTGTACGGGTTAGGGTTAGGGTTAGTGAACGGGATAGGTTTAGGATTAGGGTTAGTGTTAGTGTTAGGGTTAGGGTACGGGTTAGCGTTAGGGTTAGGGTACTGGATAGGGTTAGGGTACGGTTTAGGTCTAGGGTTAGGGTTAGGTTTTGGGTTTGGGTTAGGGTTAGGCATCGTTTTAGGGTTAGGGTACGGGTTAGGGTTAGGGTACGGGTTAGGGTTAGGTTTAGTGTACAGGTTAGGTTTAGGGTTAGGGTTAGGTTTAGTGTTAGGGTTAGTGTTAAGGCTACGGTATGGGATAGGGTTAGGGTTAGGGTCACGGTTAGGGTTAGGGAAAGGGTACGAGTTAGGGTTAGGGTTAGGTTTAGGGTACGGCTTAGGGTTAGGTTTAGGGACTAGGGTTAGGCTTACGTACGGGTTAGGGTTAGTGTATGGGTTAGGGGTCAGTGTAGGGTATGAGTTAGATTTAGGTTTAGGGTTAGGGCTAGGTTTATGGTATGGGTTAGGGTACAAGTTAGGGTTAGGGTTGAGGTACAGGTAAGGGTACGTTTTAGGGTTATGGTACGTATTAGGGTACGGGTTTGGCTTAGTGTGAGGGTATGGGTTAGGTTTAGCATTTGTGTACAGGTTAGGGTAAGGGTTAGGGTTAGGGTTAGGGTTAGGGTTAGGGTTAGGCTACGGGTTAAGGTAGGATACGGATTAGGGTAGGGTTAGGGTTAGTGTACAGGTTAGGGTTAGGGTTAGGTTTAGTGTTAGGGTTAGGATACGGGTTAGGGTTAAGGTTAGGGTTCGGGATAGGGTTAGGGTACGGGTTAGGTCTAGGGTTAGGGTTAGCTTTACGGTGCGGTTTAGAGTTAGGCCCTGGGTTAGGATTAGGGTACGGCTTAGGGTTAGGGTACGGGTTAGGGTTATGGTTAGTGTACGGATAGGGTTAGGGATAGGGTTAGGGTACGGGTTAGGGTTAGGTTTAGGGTACGGGATAGGGTTAGCGTACAGGTTAAGTTTAGGTTTAAGTTTAGGTTACGGATTAGGGTTAGGGTACGAGTTAGGGTTAGGTTTAGAGTGCGGGTTAGGGTTAGGGTTAGGTTTAGGGTTAGGATACGGGTTAGGGTTAGGTTTAGGATCAGGGTTAGGGTTAGGGTTAGTGTTAGGGTACGGGTTAGGGTTATGTTTGGGGTTAGGGTATGGGCTAGTTTTACGGTTAGGGTACGGGTTAGGGTTTGTTTTAGGGTGCGGGTTAGGGTTAGGTTTAGGGTTACTGTAAGGGTTATTGTTTGGTTTAGGGTCAGGGTTAGGGTTGGGTTAGTGTTAGGATACGGGTTAGGGTTAGGGTTGGGTTTAGGGTATGGGTTAGTTTTAGGGTTAGGGTATGGGTTAGGGTTAGGTTACGGTTAAGGGTTATGGTTTGTGTTAGGGTTAGGGTTAAGCTTAGGGTGCGGGTTAGGGTTAGGGTTAGGGTATGGGTTAGGGTTGGGTTTAGGGTATGGTATAGGGTTAGTATACGGGTTAAGGTTAGGGTTAGGGTTAGGTTTAGGTTACGGGTTAGGGTTGGGGTACGGGATAGGGTGAGGTTTATGTCTGGGTTAGGTTTAGGGTATGGGTAAGGGTTAGGTTTAGGGTCAGGGTTAGGGTTAGGGTTAGGGTTATGGTACGGGTAGTGTAGGGAGTAGGGTTATGGTTAAGGTTAGGGTTAGTGTTAGGGTATGGGTTAGGGTTTGGGTACGGGTAAGGGTTATGGTTAGGGTCAGGGTTAGGTTTAGGTTTATGGTGCGGGTTAGGCTTAGGGTTAAGGTTAGGGTTAGCGCTAGGGTATAGGTTAGGTTTACTGTTATGATTTGGGTACGGGTTAGGCTTAGGGTTAGGGTACGGGATAGGGTTGGGTACGGGTTAGGTCAAGGGTTATGCTTAGGGTTAGGGTATGGGTTAGGTTTAGGGTATGGTTTAGGGTTAGGGTAAGGGTCAGGGTTAGAGTTAGGGTTAGGGTACGAATTAGGGTTAGGGTTCGGTTTAGGGTACAGGTTAGGGTTAGGGTTAGGGTTATGGTACGGTTTAGGTTTAGGTTACTGGTTAGTGATTGGGTTAGGGCAGGGTTAGGGTTAGGGTATGAGTTAGGGTTAGGGTTAGGATACGGGTTAGGGTTAGGGTTATGTTACATGTTAGGGTTACAGTACGGGTTAGGGTTAGGGTGAGGGTTAGGGTTAGGGTTAGAGTACGGTTAGGATTATGGTTAGTCTTAGGGTTAGGTTTACGGTTAGATTACGGGTTAGGGTTAGCTTTAGAATACGGGATAGGGTTAGCTTATGGGTTAAGTTTAGGGTAGGGTTAGGTTTAGGGTGCGGTTTAGTGTTAGGGTTAGGGTTAGTGTACTGGTTAGGGAAGGGTTTAGGGTATGGTATAGGGTTAGTATACGGGTTAAGTTTAGGGTTACGGTTAGGTTTAGGTTACGGGTTAGGGTTGGGGTACGGGATAGGGTGAGGTTTAGGTCTGGGTTAGGTTTAGGGTACGGGTAAGGGTTAGGTTTAGAGTTAGGGTTAGGGTTAGTGGTTAGGGTAAGAGTTAGGGTTAGGCTATGGGTAGGGATAGGGTATGGGTTAGGGTTAGGGTTCGGGTTAGAGTTAGTGTACGGTTTAGGGTTAGGGATAGGGTACGGGTTATGGTTAGGTTTAGGGTCAGGGTTAGGGTTAGGGATAGGGTTATGGTACGGTTTAGGGTTAGGGTTAGGTTAGGGTACGGGTTAGGGTTAGGTTTAGAGTACGGGATAAGGTTAGGGTTAGGTTTAGTGTACGGTTTAGGGTTAGGTATAGGGTCAGGGTTAGGGTTAGGGTTAGTGTTAGGGTACGGGTTAGGGTTATGGTTTGGGTTAGGGTACGGGTTAGTTTTACGGTTAGGGTACGTGTTAGGGTTAGTTTTACGGTGCGGGTTAGGGTTAGGCTTAAGGTTAGTGTAAGGGTTAGGGTTAGGTTTAGGGTCAGGGTTAGGGTTAGGGTTAGTGTTAGTGTACGGTTTAGGGTAAGGGTGGGGTTTAGGGTACGGGTTAGTTTTAGGGTTAGGGTACGGGTTAGGGTTATGGTTAAGGTTAGGGTTAGGGTAGGGGTTCGGGTAGGTTACGGTTAAGGGTTATGTTTAGGGTTAGGTTTAGGTGCGGGTTAGGGTTAGGGTTAGGGTACGGGCTAGGGTTAGGTTTAGGGTCAGTGTTAGGGTTAGTGATAGGGTTATGGTACGTGTTAGGGTTAGGGTGAGGGAATGGGTTAGGTTTAGGGTTAGAGTACGGGTAGGTTTAGGGTTAGGGTTAGTGTTAGAGTACGGGTTAAGGTTTGTGTTAGGGTTAGGGTAAGGGTTATGGTTAGGGTTAGGATTAGCTTTAGGTTTAGGGTGCGGGTTAGGGTTAGGGTTCGGGTTAGTGTTAGGGTTAGCGCGCGGGAATGGGTTAGTGTTACTGTTAGGGTTTGGGTACGGGTTAGTTTAGGGTTAGGTTACAGGATAGGGTTGGGTACGGGTTAGGTCAAGGGTTAGGTTTAGGTTTAGGGTACAGGTTAAGGTTAGGGTTAGGATTAGGTTTAGGTTTAGGGTATGGGTTAGGCTTAGGGTACGGTTAGGGTTAGCGTCAGGGTTAGGGTTAGGGTTAGCGTTAGGTTACGCGTTAGGGTTAGGTTTAGGGTACGGGTTAGGGTTAGGGTTAGTGTCAGGGTTAGGGTTAGGGTTAGGGTATGAGTTAGGTTTAGGGTTAGGGTACTGGTCAGGGTTAGGTTATCGGTATGGGTAGTGTTACAGTTCGAGTTAGGGTAAAGTTTAGAGTTAGGGTTAGGGTTAGGGTACGGGTACGGGTTAGGGTTAGGGTTAGGTTTAGAATACGGGAAAGGGTTGGGTACGGGTTAGGTGAAGGGTAAGGGTTAGGTTTAGGGTACGGGTTAGGGTTAGGGTTGGTTTAGGGTTAGGGTTAGTGTATGGGTTAGGTTTAGTGTTACGTTTAGGGTTAGGGTACGGGTTAGGTTTAGGGTTAGGGTAAGGGTTAGTGTTAGGGTACGGGTTAGGGTTAGAGTACGGGTTAGGGTTAGGTTTAGGGTTAGAGTTAGGGTTAGAGTACGGGTTAGGGTTAGTGTTAGTGTTAGGGTTAAGTTTAGTGTACGGATAGGGTTAGGGTTAGGGTTAGGGTACGGGTTAGGGTTAGGTTTAGGCTACGGGATAGGGTTAGTGTACGGGTTAAGTTTAGGGTTAGGGTTAGGTTTAGGTTACGGGTTAGGGTTAGGGTACGGGTTAGGGTTAGATTTCGGTGTGGGTTAGGGTTAGGGTCTGGGTTAGGGTTAGGTTTAGGGTCAGGGTTAGCGTTAGGGGTAGGGTTATGGTACGGGTTATGGTACGGTATAGGGTTATGGTTAAGCATAGGGTTAGTGTTAGGGTATGGGTAGGTTTAGTGTATGGGTAAGGGTTATGGTTAGGGTCAGGGTTAGGTTTAGGTTTAGGGTGCGGGTTAGGCTTAGGGTTATGGTTAGGGTTAGTGCTAGCGTATGGGTTAGGGTTATTGTTAGGGTTTGGGTACATGTTAGGGTTAAGGTTAGGGTACGGGATAGCGTTAGTGTACATGTCAGGTGTAGGATTCGGGTTAGTTTTAATGGGCGGGTTAGAGTTACACTTAGGGTTAGGGTACGAGTTAGGGTTAGAGTTTGGGTATGGGTTAGGTTTACATTTAGGGTTAGGGTATGGGTTAGGTTTAGGGCTAGGTTTAGGATACGGTTTAGGGTTAGGCTACGGGTTAGGGTTATGGTTAGGGTCAGGGTTAGGGTTAGGTTTAGGGTAAGCGTTAGGGTACTGGTTAGTGTACGGGTTAGTTTTAGGGTTAAGGTACGGTTTACGGTTATGGTTAAAGTTAGGGTTAGGGTTAGGGTGTAGGTTAGGGTTAGGGTACGTTTAAGGGTTATGGTTAGGGTTAGGTTTAGGTTTAATTTTAGGGTTCGGTTTAGGGTTAGGTTTAGGGTTAGGGTTAGATTACGGGGTAGGGTTAGTGTTAGGGTATGGGTTAGGTTTACCGTTTGGTTACGGGTTAGTGTAAGGGTTAGGGTTAGGGTCAGGGGTTAGGGATAGAGTTAGTGTTAGCCTACGGGATAGGGTTATAGCACAGGTTAGGGTTACGGTTAGGGTAAGGTTTAGGGTTAGGGTTATAGTACGGGTTAGTATTAGAGTTCTGGTTAGGTTTAGGGTTAGAGTACGGGTTAGGGTGAGTGTTAGGGTTAGGGTTAGTGTTAGAGTATGGTTTAGGGTTAGAGTATGGGTTAGGATTAGGTTTAGGGTTAGTGTTAGGTTTAGAGTACGGTTTAGGGTTAGTGTTAGGGTTAGCGTTAGTGTTAGGGTTAGTGTCGGATCATGTTAGGGTTAGGGTTAGGGTTAGGGTACGGGTTAGCATTAGGTTTAGCGTCCGTGATAGGTTTAGCGTACGGGTTAAGTTTAGGGTTAGGGTTAGGTTTAGGTTAAGGGTTAGGGTTAAGGTTAGGGTACGGGTTAGGGTTAGGTTTAGGTGAGGGTTAGGTTTAGGGTTAGGGTTAGGGTATGGGTTAGGGTTAGGCTTAGGGTACGGTTCAGGGTTACGGTTAAGGTTAGGGTTAGGGTTAGGGTATGGGTTAGGGTTAGGGTTACGGGTAAGTGGTATGGTTAGTGTTAGGGTTAGGTTTAGGTTTAGGGTACGGGTTAGTTTTAGGGTTAGTTTTAGGGTTAGGCTTAGCACGAGGGTATGTGTTAGGGTTCCTGTTAGGGTTGGGTACGGGTTAGGGTTAGGGTTAGGTTATGGGATATGTTTGGATATGGGTTAGGTCAAGGATTAGGGTTAGGTTTAGGGTACGGGTTAGGGTTAGGGTTAGGTTTAGGGATAGGGTTAGGGTATGGGTTAGGCTTAGAGTACAGTTTAGGGTTATGTTTAGGGTCCGGGTTAGGGTTAGGTTTAGGGTACGATTTAGGGTTAGGGTTAGGTTTAGTGTACGGGTTATGTTTAGGGTTAGGGTTAGGGTAGGGTTTAGGTTTAGGGTACGGGTTAGGGTAACGTTTAGGGTCAGGGTTAAGGTTAGGGTTAGGGTACGAGTTAGGGTTAGGTTCAGGGTACGGGTTTGGGTTAGGGCTATGGTACGTGTTAGGGTTACAGTACGGGTCAGGGTTAGGGTGAGGTTTAGGTTTAGGGTTAGAGTACGGTTAGAGTTAGGGTTAAGTTTAGGGTTAGGTTTAGAGTACGGATTAGGGTTAGGTTTAAGGTTAGGGTAGGTTTAGGGTACGGTTTAGGGTTAGGGTTAGGGTTAGTGTTAGAGTACGGGGTAAGGTTAATGTTTGGGTTAGTGTTAGGGTTAATGTACGGGTTAGGCTTAGGGGTAGGTTTAGGGTTAGGATTTGGGATAGTGTTAGGTTTAGTTTACATGTAAGGTTAGGGTGCGGGTTAGGGTTAGGGTTAAGTTTAGTGTAAGGGTTAGGGTTAGGGTTAGTGCTAGGGTATGAGTTAGGGTTATGTTAGGGTTTGGGTACGGGTTAGGTTTAGGGTTAGCTTACGGGATAGGGTTGGATACGGGTTAGGTCAAGGTTTAGGGTTAGGTTTAGGGTACGGGTTAGGGTTAGGGTTAGGTTTAGGGTTAGGGATAGGGTATGGGTTTGCCTTAGGGTACGGTTAGGATTAGGGTTAGTGTCAGGTTTAGGGTTAGGGTTAGGGTACGAGTTAGGTTTAGGGTTAAGTTTAGGGTACGGGTTAGGGTTAGGGTTATGGTACGGGTTAGGTTTAGGGTACGGGTTAGGGTTAGGGTTGGGGTCAGGGTTAGTGTTCAGGTTAGGGTACGGGTTAGGTTTAGGCTTAGGGTACGCGTTAGATTAGGGTTATGGTACGGATTAGGGTTACAGAACGGGCTAGTGTTAGGGTGAGGGTTAGCTTTAGCGTTAGAGTACGGTTAGGTGTAGTGTTAGCGTTAGGGTTAGAGTACGGGTTAGGGTTAGGGTTAGTTTTAGGGTTAGGGTTAGGGTACGGGTTAGGGTTAGGGTGAGGGTTAGGGTTAGGGTTAGAGTACGGTTGGGGTTAGGGTTAGGGTTAAGGTTAGAGTACGGGGTAGGGTTAGTGTTAGGGTTAGGGTTAAGGTTAATGTACGGGTTAGGCTCAGGGTTATGTTTAGGGTTAGGATACGGGTTAAGGTTAGTTTTAGGGTACGGGATAGGGTTAGCGTATGGGTTAAGTTTAGGGTTAGGGTTAGGTTTAGGTTATGGGTTAGGGTTAGGGTACGGGTTAGGGTTATGTTTAGGGTGCGGTTAAGCTTAGGGTTAGGGTTAGGGTTAGCGCTAGGGTATGGGTTAGGGTTACTGTTAGGGTTTGGGTACGGGTTAGGGTTAGATTTAGTGTCAGGGTTAGGGTTGGGGTTAGGGTACGGGTTAGGTTTAGGGTTAGAGTTAGAGAACGGGGTAGGGTTAGTTTTAGGGTTAGTGTTAGGGTTAATGTACGGGTTAGGCTTAGGGTTAGGTTTAGGGTTATGATACGGATTAGGGTTAGCTTTAGGGTATGGGATAGGGTTAACGTAAGGGTAAAGTTTAGGGTTAGGGTTAGGTTTAGGTTATGGGTTAGGGTTAGGTTACGGGTTAGGGTTAGGTTTAGGGTGCCGGTTAGGGTTATGGTTAGTGTAAGGTTTAGGGTTAGGTTCAGGGACAGGGTTTGGGTTAGGTTTAGTGTTAGGGTACGGGTTAGGTTTAGGGTTGTGGTTAGGGTACGGGTAAGTTTTAGGGTTATGTACAGGTTAGGGTTATGGTTAAAAATAGGGATAGGGTTAGAGTATGGGTTAGGGTTAGGTTACGGTTAAGGCTTATGGTTTGGGTTATGGTTAGGTTTAAGTTTAGGGTGCGGGTTAGGGTTAGGGTTAGGTTTAGCGTTAGGGTTAGGGTCAGGGTTAGGGTTAGGGTACGAGTTAGGGTTAGGGTTAGGGTACGGGTACAGGTTAGGGTTATGTTACGGGTTAGGTTTACAGTACGGGTTAGGGTTAGGGTGAGTTTGAGGATTAGGGATTGAGTATGGTTAGGGTTAGGGTTAGGGTTAGGGTTAGGGTTAGTGTTAGGGTACGGGTTAGGGTTAGAGTACGGTTTAGGGTTTGGTTTAGAGTACGGGATAGGGTTAGTGTACGGGTTAAGTTTAGGGTTAGGTTTAGGTTTAGGTTACGGGTAAGAGTTATGGTTAGGGTTAGGGTTAGGTTAGGTTTAGGGTGCGGGTTAGTGTTAAGCTTAGGTTTAGGGTTAGGGTTAGCGCTATGGTATGGGTTAGGGTTACTGTTATGGATTGGGTACGGGTTAGGTTTAGGGTTAGGTTACGAATTAGGGTTGGGTTGGGTTAGGGTTAGGGTTAGGGTTAGGTGCGGGTTGGGTTAGGGTACATGTTAGGTTTAGGTTTAGTGTCAGGGTTAGTATTAGGGATAGGGTTATGGTACGGGTTAGGGTTAAGGTTGGGGTTATGGTACGGGTTAGTTTTAGGGTTAGGGTATGGGTTAGGTTTACGGTTAAGGTTAGGGTTAGTGTTAGGTTATGGGTTAGTGTTAGGGTACGGGTAAGGGTTATGGTTAGGGTTACGGTTAGGTTTAGGTTTAGGGTGCGGTTTAGGCTTAGGGTAGGGTTAAGTTAGTGCTAGGTTATGGGTTAGGTTTACTCTTTGGGTTTGGGTACGGGTTAGGGTTAGGGTACGGGATAGGGTTCGGTATGGGTTAGGACAAGGGTTACGGTTAGGTTTAGGGTACGGGATAGGGTTAGGGTTAAGTTTAGGGTTAGGGTTAGGGTATGGGTTAGGGTTAGGGTTAGGGTTAGAGATAGGGTTAGGGTCAGGGTTACGGTTAATGTTAGGGTACGAGTTAGGGTTAGGGTTAGGTTTAGGGTACGGGTTAGGGTTACGGTTAGGGCACGGGTTAGGGTTAGAGTTAGGGTTAGGGTTAGAGTATGGGGTAGGGTTAGGGTTAGAATACAGATAGGGTTAGTGTTAGGGTTAGGGTTAGGGTACGGTTAAGGGTTAGATTACGGGTTAGGGTTAGGGTCAGTGTTAGGGTTAGGGTACGAGTTAGGGTTAGGGTTAGGGTACGGTTAAGGGTTAGGGTTAGGGTTAGTGTAAGGGTTAGTGTTAAGTTTATGGTCCGGGATAGGGTTAGGGTTAGTGTTAGGGTTCGGGTTAGGGTTAGGGTTGGGTTTAGGGTACGGGTTAGTTTTAGGGTTAGGTTACGGATTAGGGTTATGGTTAAGGTTAGGGTTAGGGTTAGGTTATGGGTTAGGGTTAGGTTACAGTTAAGGGTTATGGTTTGGGTTAGGGTTAGGGTTAAGTTTAGGGTGCGGGTTAGGGTTAGGGTTACGGTTAGGGTTAGAGTACGGATTTGGGTTAGTGTTAGCGTACGGGTTAGGTTTACCGTTTGGGTATGGGTTCGGGTAAGGGTTACAGTTAGGGTTAGGGTTAGGGTTAGGGTTAGGTTTAGTGTTAGGGACAAGGTACGGGTTAGGGTTAAGGTTAGAGTATGGGATACGGTAGGTGTACGTGTTAGGTCTAGGTTTAGAGTTAGGTTTAGTGTGCGGGTTAGGGTTAGGGTTAGGATTCATGTTAGGGTTAGGGTTAGGGTTAGGGTTAGGGTTAGTGTTAGGGTACGAGTTAGGGTTAGGGTTAGGTTTAGTGTACAGGCTAGGGTTACGTTTAGGGTTAGGTTATGGGTTAGGTTTAGGGTTAGGTTTCAGATACGGTTTAAGGTTAGGGTACGGGATAGGGTTAGTGTTAGGGTCAGGGTTAGGGTTAGGTTTAGGGTCCGGATTAGGGTTAGGGTTAGGGTTAGGGTTAGCGCTAGGGTATGAGTTAGAGTTACTGTTAGGGGTTGGGTACGGGTCAGGGTTAGGGTTAGGGTACGGGATAGGTTTGGGTACGGGTTAGGTCAAGGGTTAGGGTTAGGTTTAGGTTACGGGTTAGGGTAAGGATTAGGTTTAGGGTTAGGGTTAGGGTATGAGTTAGGGTTAGGGTTAGGGTACGGGTTAGCGTTACAGTACGGGTTAGGTTTAGGGTGAAGGTTAGGGTTAGTGTTAGAGTACGGTTAGTGTTAGTGTTAGGGTTAGGGTTAGAATACGGGTTGGGGTCAGGTTTAGGGTACGAGATAGGGTTAGCGTGCGGGTTAAGTTTAGGGTTATGTTTAGGTTTAGGTTACGGGTTAGGGTGTTGGTTAGGATTAGTGTAAGGGTTAGGGTTAGGTTTAGGGTCAGGTTTAGGGTTAAGGGTTAGGGTTAGTGTTAGGGTACGGGTTAGGGTTAGGGTTGGGGTTAGGGTACGGGTTAGTTTTAGGGTTAGGGTATGGATTATGGTTACAGTTAAGGTTAGGGTTAGGCTTAGGGTATGGGTTTGGGTTAGGTTACGGTTAAGGTTTATGTTTTGTGTTAGGGTTAGGTTTAAGTTTAGGGTGCGTGTTAGGTTTATGGTTAGGGTTATGGTTAGAGTCGGGTTTGGGTTAGTGTTACGGTATGGGTTAGGTTTACCGTTTGTGTACGGGTTAGGGTAAGGGTTAGGGTTAGGGTTAGGGTTAGGGGTTAGGGTTAGGTTTAGGGTACGGGTTAGGTTTACCGTTTGGGTATGGGTTAGGGTAAGGATTAGGGTTAGGGTTAGGGTTAGGGTTTAGGGTTAGGGTTAGGGTTAGGCTACGGGTAGGGTTAGGGTACGGGTTAGGGTTAGAGTTAGGGTTTGGGTTAGGGTTAGTGTACGGGTTAGGGTTAGGGTTATTTTTAGTGTTAGGGTTACGGTACGGGTTAGGGTTAAGGTTACGGTATGGGATAGGGTTAGTGTACGTGTTAGGTGTAGGGTTAGGGTTAGGGTTAGTGTGCGGGTTAGGTTTAGGGTTAGGGTTAGGGTTAGGGTTAGGGTTAAGGTTAAGGTACGTGTTAGGGTTAGGGTTTGGGTATGGGTTAGGGTTCCGTTTAGGGTTAGGGTATGGGGTAGGTTTAGGGTTAGGGTAAGGGTTAGTGTTAGGGTACGGGTTATGGTTAGTGTACGGGTTAGGGTTAGATTAGGGTTATGGTTAGTGTTAGAGTACGGGTTAGGGTTAGTGTTAGGGTTAGGGTTAGGTTTAGTGTACGGATAGTGTTTGGGTTAGAGTTAGGTTTAGGGTACGGGTTAGGGTTAGGTTTAGGGTATGGGATAGGGCTAGTGTACGGGTTAAGTTTAGGGTTAGGGTTTGGTTTAGGTTACGGGTTACGGTTAGGGTATGGGTTAGGGTTAGGTTTCGGTGCGGCTTAGGGTTAGGGTACGGGTTAGGGTACGGCTTAGGGTTAGTGTACGGGTTAAGGTTAGTTTTAGGGTTAGGGTTAATGTTAGGTTTATGATACGGGTTAGGACTAGGGTTAGGGTGATATGGTTAGGGTACTGGTTATGTCTAGGGTTAGGGTTAGGATTACGGTGCGGGTTAGAGTTAGGCCCTGGGTTAGGGTTAGGTTACGGGTTAGGGTTAGCGTATGGGTTACGGTTATGGTTAGTTTACGGGTTAGGGTTAGGGTTAGGGTTAGGGTTAGGGTTAGGGTACGGGTTAGTGTTAGGGTACAGGTTAGGGTTAGGCTATGGGTTAGGTCTAGGTTTAGGGTTAGGTTTAGGATGCGGGTTAGGGTTAGGGTTAGGGTACAGGATTAGGGTTAGTGTTAGGATCAGGGTTAGGGTTAGGTTTAGGGTTATGTTTAGGGTTGGATACGGGTTCAGCTTACGGTACGAGTTAGGGTTAGGGTAAGGGTTAGGTTTAGGGTTAGGATTATAGTAGGGGGTTAGGGTTAGTGTTAGGGTTACATTTAGAGTTAGAGTACTGGTTAGGGTTAGTGTTAGGATTATGGTTAGTGTTAGGGTTAGGGTTAAGTTTAGAGTACGGGTTAGGGTTAGGATTAGGTTTAGGGTTAGGTTTAGAGTACGGGATAGGGTTTCGGTTAGGGTTAGGGTTAGTGTACGGTTAGGGTTAGGTTTAGGGTCAGGGTTAGGGTTAGGGTTAGTGATAGTGTACGCGTTAAGGTTAGGGTTGGGGTTAGGGTACGGGTTAGTTTTAGGGTTAGGGTACGAGTTAGGGTTACAGTTAAGGTTAGGGTTAGTTTAGGGTATGAGTTAGGGTTAGGTTACGGTTTAGGGTTATGGTTTGGGTTAGGGTTAGGGTTAAGTTTAGGGTGCGGGTTATTGTTAGGGTTAGGGTTAGGCTTAGGGATAGAATACGGGTTTGGGTTAGTGTTAGGGTACGTGTTAGGTTTACCATTTGGGTACGTGTTAGGGTAAGGGTTAGGGTTAGGGCTAGGGTTAGGGGTTAGCGTTAGAGTTAGGGTTAGGCTACGGGAATGGTTAGGGTACGGGTTAGGGTTAGGGTTAGGATTAGAGTACCGGTTTGAGTTAGTGTTAGGATACGGGTTAGGTTTACCGTTTGAGTACGGGTTAGGGTAAGGGTTTGGTTTAGGGTTAGGGGTTAGGGTTAGAGATAGTGTTAGGCTATGGTAGAGTTAGGGTACGGGTTAGGGTTAGGGTTAGGGTTCGTGGTAGGGTTACGGTACGGGTTCGGGTTATGGTTAGGGTACGGGATAGGGTTAGTGTTGGTGTTAGGTCTAGGTTTAGGATTAGGTTTAGTGTGCGGGTTAGGGTTAGGGTTAGGGTTAGGGTTAGGGTTAGGGTACGGGTTAGGGTTACATTTAGGGTTAGGGTACGGGTTAGGTTTCGGGTTAGGGTTAGGGTACGGTTTAGGGTTAGGGTACGGGTTAGGGTTAGATTTAGGGTTAAGTTTAGGGTTAGGTTTAGGGTTAGGGTTAGGGTTAGGGTACGCGTTAGAATTAATGTACGGGTTAGGGTAAGGTTTAGGGTTAGGGTTAGGGATACATTACGGGTTAGGGTTAGAGTTAGGCTTAGGTTTAGTGTTAGAGTATGGGGTAGGGTTAGTGTTAGGGTTAGGGTTTGTGTTAGGGTTCGGGTTAGGGTTAGGTTACGGGTTAGGGTTAGAGTACGGGTTAGGGTTAGGTTTAGGTTTAGGGTTAGGTTTTGTGTACGGATAGGGTTAGGGTTAGGGTTAGTGTATGGGTTAGGTTTATAGTACGGGTTAGGGTTAGGTTAGGGTTAGGGTTAGTGTTAGAGCATGGGTTAGGGTTAGTGTTAGGGTTAGGGTTAGGGTTAGTGTACAGATAGGGTTAGGGTTAGAGTTAGGGTTAGGTTACGGGGTAGGGTTAGGTTTAGGGTATGGGATAGGGTTAGTGTAGGGGTTAAGTTTAAGGTTAGGGTTAGGTTTAGGTTACGGTTTAGGGTTAGGGTTAGGAATAGTGTAAGGTATTGGGTTAGGTTTAGGGTCAGGGTTAGAGTTAAGTGTTAGGTTTAGTGTTAGGGTACCGGTTAGGGTTGGGGTTAGGGTGCGGGTTAGTTTTAGGGTTAGGGTATGTTTAGGGTTACGGTTAAGGTTAGGGTTAGGCTTATTGTATGGGTTAGGGTTAGGTTGGGGTTAAGGGTTATGGTTTGTGTTAGGGTTAGGTTTAAGTTTAGGGTGCGTGTTAGGTTTACGGTTAGGGTTAGGGTTAGAGTACGGGTTTGGGTTAGTGTTAGGGTATGGGTTAGGGTTAGGGTTGGTGTTAGGGTATGGGTTAGTTTTAGGGTTACATTACGGGTAAGGGTTACGGTTAAGGTTAGGGTTAGGTTTAGGGTATGGGTTAGGGTTAGGTTACGGTTAAGGGTTATGATTTGGGTTAGGGTTAGGGTTAAGTTAAGGGTGCCGGTTTGGGTTAGGGTTAGGGTTAGAGTACCGGTTTGGGTTAGTGTTAGGGTACAGGTTAGGTTTACCTTTTGGGTACGGGTTAAGGTAAGGGTTAGGGCAGGGTTAGGGTTTAGGGTTAGATTTAGGGTTAGGCTACAGGTCGGGTTAGGGTACGGGTTAGGGTAGGGTTAGGGTTCTGGTTAGGGTTAAGGCTGGGCTACGGGATAGGGTTAGTGTACGTGTTAGGTCTAGGGTTAGGGTTAGGTTTAGTGTGCCGGTTAGGGTTAGGGATAGGGTTAGGGTACGTGTTAGGGATAGGGTTTGGGTACGGGTTAGCGTTACGTTTAGGGTTAGGGTACGGGTTAGGTTTAGAGTTAGGTTTAGGGTACGGCTTCGTTTAGGGTACGGGTCAGGGTTAGGGTTAGGTTTAGAGTTAGGGTTAGGGTACGGGTTAGGGTTACTGTACGGGTTAGGGTTAGGTTTAGTTTTAGGGTTAGGGTTAGGGAAAGGGTACGGATTAGGGCTAGGGTACCGGTTAGGGTTAGGGTTAGGGTTAGGGTTGGGGTTAGGGTTAGTGTACGAGTTAGGGTTAGGGTTAGGTTTAGGTTATGGTGTAGCATTAGGGTTAGGGGTTAGGGTAATGGTTAGTGTTAGGGTACGAGTTAGGGTTAGGGTATGGGTTAGGGTGAGGGGTAGGTTATGGGTTAGGTTTATGGTTAGGGTTAGGATTAGGGTTAGGGTTATGGTACGTGTTAGCGTACAGGTTAGGTTTAAGTTTAGGTTACGGGTGAGGGTACGGGTTAAGATTAGGTTTAAGGTACGTGTAATGGTACGGGTTAGGGTTAGGGTACGGGTTAGGGTTAGTGTACGGGATAGGGTTAGGATTAGTGTTAGTGTTAGTGTTAGGGTTAGGGTACAGGTTAGCGTTAGTGTTAGGGTATGCGATAGGTTGAGGGTACGGTTTAGGTCTAGGGTTAGGGTTAGGTTTAGTGTGTGGTTAGGGTTAGGCATCGGGTTAGGGTTAGTGTACGTGTAAGGGTTTTTGTACGGGTTAGGGTTAGTGTTAGGTTTATGGTACGGGTTAGGGTTAGGGTTAGAGTTAGGTTTAGGATGCAGGTTAGGGTTATGGTTAGGGAACAGGATTAGGGTTAGGTTTAGGGTCAGGGTTAGATTTACGGTTAGGGTTAGGGTTAGGGTACGGGTTAGGGTTAGGGTTAGGGTTAGTGTACCAGATAGGTTTAGGATTAGGGTTAGTGTTAGTGTTAGGGTTAGGGTACAGGTTAGCGTTAGGGTTAGGTTACGGGATAGGTTTAGGGTATGGATTAGGTCTAGGGTTAGGGTTAGGTTTAGGGTGTGGGTTAGGGTTAGGCATCGGGTTAGCGATAGGGTACAGGTTAGGGTTAGGGTACGGGTTAGTGTTAGTGTTAGGGTTATGGTACGGGTTAGGTTTAGGGTTAGTGTTAGTGTACGGGTTAGGGTTAGGGTACGTGTTAGGTCTAGGTTTAGGGTTAGGTTTAGGATGAGGGTTAGGGTTAGGGTTAGGGTATAGGATTAGGTTTAGGGTTAGGGTCAGGTTTAGTGACTAACAGTAACACTGTTAGTGTTAAGGTTACGTTTATGGTTAGAGTACGTGTTAGGTTTTGTGTTAGGGTACGGGATAGGTTTGGGTACGGGTTAGGTCAAGGGTTAGGGTTAGGTTTAGGGTGTATGTTAGGCTTAGGGTACGGGTTAGGGTCAGGGTTAGGGTTAGGCTTAGGGTACGAGTTAGGGTTAGGGTTATGTATAGGGTACGTGTTAGGGTTAGGGTTAGGCGTAGTGTACGGTTTAGGTTTAGGGTACGCGTTAGGGTTAGGTTTAGGTGCGGGTTAGGGTTAGTGATAGGGTTATGGTATGGGTTAGGGTAAGGGTTGGGGTTAGGGAATGGGTTAGAGTTTGGGTTAGAGTACGGATAGGGTTAGGGTTAGGGTTAGGGTTAGAGTACGGGTTAGGGTTAGTGTTAGGGTTAGGGTTAGGGTTAGGGTAAGGGTTATGGTTAGGGTTAGTGTTAGTTAGTACGGGTTAAGTTTAGGGTTAGTGTTAGGTTTAGGTTACAGATTAGGGTTAGCGTATGAGTGAGGGTTAGGTTTAGTGTGCGGGTTATGTTAGGGGTAGAGTAGGGGTTAGGGTTAGGTTTAGGGTCAGGTTTAGGGTTAGAGATAGGGTTATGGTACGAGTTAGTGTTAGGTTAGGGTTAGGGTTAGCTTTAGGGTTAGGGTGCGGGTTAGGGTTAGGGTTATGGTTATGATTAGGGTTAGTGCTCGGGAATGGGTTAGTGTTACTGTTAGGGTTTGGGTAAGGGTTAGTTTAGGGTTAGGTTACGGGATAGGTTTGGGTCCGGGTTAGGTCAAGGGTTAGGTTTTGGTTTAGGGGACAGGTTAGCGAGAGGGTTAGGATTATGTTTAGGTTTAGGGTATGGGTTAGGCTTAGGGTACCTTTTAGGGTTAGGGGTAGGGTCAGGGTTAGGTTTAGGGTACGAGTTAGGTTTAGGTTTAGGGTACGTGTTAGGGTTAGGGTATTGGTACGGGTTAGTGTTACAGTACGGGTTAGGGAAAGGGTGAGGGTTAGGGTTAGGGTTAGAGTACGGTTAGGGTTGGTGTTAGGGTTAGGGTTAGAGTACGGTTTAGGGTTAGTGTTAGGGTAAGGGTTAGGGTTAGAGTTAGGGTACGGGTTAGGGTTAGGATTAGGGTTAGGTTTAGAGTACGGGAAAGGTTTGGGTACGGGTTAGGTGAAGGGTTAGGGTTAGGTTTAGGGTACAGGTTAGGGTTAGGTTAGGTTTAGGGTTAGGGTTAGGGTATGGGTTAGGTTTAGGGTACGGTTTAGGGTTAGGGTTAGGGTCAGGGTTAGGGTTAGGGTTAGGGTATGAGTTAGGTTTAGTGTTAGGTTTAGGTTACGGGTTAGGGTTAAGGTTAGGGTTAGGGTTAGGGTACGTGGTAGGGTTAGTGTTAGTTTTAGGGTTAGGGTTAATGTACGGGTTAGCTTAGGGTTAGGTTAGGGTTAGGATATGGGTTAGGGTTATATTTAGGGTACGGGATAGGGTTAGCCTACGGGTTAAGTTTAGGGTTAGGGTTAGGTTTAGGTTACGGGTTAAGGTTAGGGTACGGGATAGGGTGAGGTTTAGGTGTGGGTTAGTGCTAGGGTACGGGTAAGGGTTAGGTTTAGTGTCAGGGTTAGGGTTAGGCGTAGGGTTATGGTATGGGTAGGGTAGGGAGTAGGGTTATGGTTAAGGTTATGGTTAGTGTTTGGGTATGGGTTAGGGTTTGGGTAGGGGTAAGGGTTATGGTTAGGGTCAGGGTTAGGTTTAGGTTTAGGGTGCGGTTAGGCTTAGGATTAGGGTTAGGGTTAGCGCTAGGGTATGGGTTAGGTTTACTGTTATGGTTTGGGTACGGGTTAGGCTTAGGGTTAGGGTACAGGATAGGGTTGGGTACTGGTTAGGTCAAGGGTTATGGTTAGGGTTAGGGTATGGGTTAGGTTTAGGGTATGAGTTAGGGTTAGGGTAAGGGTCAGGGTTAGGGTTAGGGTTAGGGTACGAGTTACGGTTAGGGTTCGGTTTAGGGTACAGTTTAGGGTTAGGGTTAGGGTACGGTTTAGGTTTAGGTTACTGGTTAGGGTTAGGGTTAGGGTCAGGGTTAGGGTTAGGGTACGAGTTAGTGTTAGGGTTAGTGTACGGGTTAGGGTTAGGGTTATGGTACGGGTTAGGTTTAGGTTTAGGTTTAGGGTACGGGATAGGGTTAGCGTACGGGTTATGTTTAGGGTTAGTGTTAGGTTTAGGTTACAGATTAGGGTTAGGGTATGAGTGAGGGTTAGGTTTAGTGTGCGGGTTATGTTTAGGGGTAGAGTAGGGGTTAGGGTTAGGTTTAGGGTCAGGTTTAGGGTTAGAGATAGGGTTATGGTACGAGTTAGTGTTATGGTTGGCGTTAGGGTACGGGTTAGTTTTAGGTTTAGTGTACGGGTTTGGGTTACGGTTAAAGTTAGTTTTAGGGTTAGGGTTAGGGTTAGGGTTAAGTACGGGTTAGCGTTAGGGTTAGGGTTAGGGTTAGGGTTAGGTTTAGGGTTAGGGTTAGGGTCGGGTTAGGGTTAGTGTACGGGTTAGGGATAGGGTTAGGGTTAGGGTTAGGGTTAGTGTTAGGGTTACGGTACGGGTTAGGGTTAAGGTTAGGTTACGGGATATGGTTAGTGTACGTGTTAGGTCTAGTGTTAGGGTTAGGTTTAGTGTGCGGTTTAGGTTTAGGGTTAAGGTTAGAGTACGTGTTAGGGTTAGGGTTTTGGTACGGGTTAGGGTTACGTTTAGGGATAAGGTACAGTTTAGGTTTAGGGTTAGGGTTAGGGTTAGGCTTAGGTTTAGGGTGCGGGTTAGGGTTAGGTTTAGGGTTAGCGCTAGGGTATGGGTTAGGGTTACTGTTAGGGTGTGGGTACGGGTTAGGGTTAGGGTTAGGGTATGGGATAGGGTTGGGTACGTGTTAGGTCAAGGGTTAGGTTTAGGTTTAGGGTACGGGGTAGGGTTACGGTTAGGTCTACCGTTAGGGTTAGTGTATGGGTTAGGCTTAGGGTACGGGTTAGGGTTAGGGTTAGGGTCAGGGTTAGGTTTAGGGTTAGTGTACGAGTTAGGGTTAGAGTTAGGTTTAGGGTACGGTTTAGCTTTAGGGTTGGGGTTAGGGTACGGTTTAGGTTTAGGATACGGGTTAGGTTTAGGGTTAGGGCCAGGGTTAGGGTTAGGGTTAGTGTACGAGTTAGGGTTAGGGTTAGGTTACGGGTTAGGGTTAGGGTTATGGTATGGGTTAGTGTTACAGTACGGGTTATGGTTAGGGTGAGGGATAGGGTTAGGGTTAGAGTACGGTTAGGTGTGGGTTAGGGTGAGGGTTAGAGTACGGTTTAGGGTTAGTGTTAATGTTAGGGTTTGGGTTAGGGTTAGGGTAAGGGTTATGTTTAGACTACGGGGTAGGGTTAAATTTAGGGTTAGGGTTAGGGTTAATGTACGGGTTAGGCTTAGGGTTATGTTTAGGGTTAGGATACGGGTTAGGGTTAGGTTTTGGGTACGGGATAAGGTTAGGGTGAGGGTTAGTGTACTGTTTAGGGTTAGGTTTAGGGTCAGGGTTAGGGTTAGTGTTAGTGTTAGGGTACGGGTTAGGGTTATGGTTGGGGTTAGGGTACGGGTTAGTTTTACGGTAGGGGTACGTGTTAGGGTTAGTTTTATGGTGCGGGTTAGGGTTAGACTTAGGGTTAGTGTAAGGGTTAGTGTTAGGTTTAGGGTCAGGTTTAGGGTTAGGGTTGTTGTTAGTGTACGGGTTAGGGTTAGGGTTGGGTTTAGGGTACGGGTTAGTGTTAGGGTTAGGGTACGGGTTAGGGTTATGGTTAAGGTTAGGGTTAGGGTTAGGGTATGGGTTAGGGTAGGTTATGGTTAAGGGTTATGGTTTGTGTTAGGGTTAGGGTTAAGTTTAGGGTGTGGGTTAGGGTTAGGGTTAGGGTTAGAGTACGATTTAGGGTTAGTGTTAATGTTAGGGTTTGGGTTAGGGTTAGGGTAAGGGTTATGTTTAGACTACGGGGTAGGGTTAAATTTAGGGTAAGGTTAGGGTTAATGTACGGGTTAGGCTTAGGGTTATGTTTAGGGTTAGGATACGGGTTAGGGTTAGGTTTTGGGTACGGGATAAGGTTAGTGTGAGGGTTAGTGTACTCTTTAGGGTTAGGTTTAGGGTCAGGGTTAGGGTTAGTGTTAGTTTTAGGGTACGGGTAAGGGTTATGGTTGGGGTTAGGGTACGGGTTAGTTTTACGGTTAGGGTACGTGTTAGGGTTAGTTTTAGGGTGTGGGTTAGGTTTAGGCTTAGGGTTAGTGTAAGGGTTAGGGTTAGGTTTAGGGTCAGGGTAAGGTTAAGGGTTAGTTTTAGTGTACGGGTTTGTGTAGGGTTGTGTTTAGGGTACAGGTTAGTGTTAGGGTTAGGGTACGCGTTAGGGTTATGGTTAAGGTTAGGGTTAGGTTTAGGGTATGGGTTAGGTTAGGTTACAGTTAAGGGTTATGGTTTGTGTTAGGGTTAGGGTTAAGTTTAGGGTGTGGGTTAGGGTTAGGGTTAGGGTTAGAGTACGGGTTTGGGTTAGTGTTAGGGTACAGGTTAGGTTTAACTTTTGGGAACGGGTTAGGGTAAGAGTTAGAGTTAGTGTTAGGGTTAGGGGTTAGGGTTAGAGTTAGGGTTAGGCTACGGGTAGGGTTAGGGTACGGGTTAGGTTTAGGGTTAGGGTTTGGGTTAGGGTTAGTGTACGGGTTAGGGTTAGGGTTAGGGCTAGGTTTAGGTTTAGGGTTAGTGTTAGGTTATGGTATGGGTTAGAGTTAAGCTTACAGTACGGGATATGGTTAGTGTACGTGTTAGGTCTAGGGTTAGGGTTAGGTTTAGTTTGCGGGTTAGGGTTAGGGTTAGGGTTAGGATACGTGTTAGGATTAGGTGTTGGGTATGGGTTAGGGTTACGTTAGGGTTAGGGTACGGGTTAGGTTTAGGTTTAGGGTAAGGGTTAGTGTTAGGGTACGGGTTAGGGTTAGGTTTAGGGTTAGGGTTAGGGTTAGAGTACGTGTTAGGGTTAGTGTTAGGGTTAGGGTTAGGTTTAGTGTACGGATAATGTTACGGTTAGGGTCAGGGTTAGGGTACGGGTTAGGGTTAGGTTTAGGGTACGGGATAAGGTTAGTGTACGGGTTAAGTTTAGGGTTAGGGTTAGGTTTAGGTTACGGGTAAGGGTTAGGGTAAGGGTTAGGGTTAGTTTTAGGTGTGGGTTAGGGTTAGGGTACAGGTTAGGGTTAGGTTTAGGGTCAGGGTTAGGGTTAGGGGTAGGGTTATGGTACCGGTTAGGGTACGGTATAGGGTTATGGTTAAGGTTAGGGTTAGTGTTAGGGTATGGGTAGGGTTAGGGTACGGGTAAGGGTTATGGTTAGGGTCAGGGTTAGGTTTAGGTTTACGGTGCGGGTTAGGCTTAGGGTTAGGGTTAGAGTTAGTGCTAGGGTATGGATTAAGGTTACTGTTAGGATTTCGGTACGGATTAGGGTTAAGTTTAGGGTATGGGATAGGGTTAGTGTACATGTTAGGTCGAGGATTCGGGTTAGGTTTAGTGTGCGGGTTAGAGTTAGGGTTAAGGTTAGGGTAAGGGTACGAGTTAGGGTTAGGGTTTGGGTACGGGTTAGGGTTACTTTTAGGGTTAGGGTATGGGTTAGGTTTAGGGCTAGGGTTAAGATACGGTTTAGGGTTAAGGTACGGGTTAGGTTTATGGTTAGGGTCAGGGTTAGGGTTAGGTTTAGAGTAAGGGTTAGGGTACGGGTTAGTGTACGGGTTAGTTTTAGGGTTAAGGTACGGGATAGGGTTATGTTTAAAGTTAGGGTTAGGGTTAGGGTACGGTTAAGGGTTATGGTTAGGGTTAGGTTTATGGTTAATTTTAGGGTGCGGTTTAGGGTTAGGGTAAGGGTTAGGATTAGAGTACGGGTTTGAGTTAATGTTAGGGTACGGGTTAGGTTTACCGTTTGGGTACGGGTTTGGGTAAGGGTTCGTGTTAGGGTTAGGGGTTAGGGTTAGAGTTAGTGTTAGGCTACGGGATCGGGTTAGAGTATGGATTAGTGTTAGGTTTAGGGTTAGGGTTAGGGTTATAGTACGGGTTAGGGTTAGAGTTAGGGTTAGGTTTAGAGTTAGAGTACGGGTTAGGGATAGTGTTAGGATTAGGGTTAGTGTTAGTGTACGGGTTAGGGTTAGAGTATGGGTTAGGGTTAGGTTTAGGGTTAGGGTTAGGTTTAGAGTACCAGTTAGGGTTAGTGTTAGGGTTAGGGTTAGTGTTAGGGTTAGAGTACGGATAGGGTTAGGGTTAGGGTACGGGTTAGCGTTAGGTTCAGGGTACGGGATAGGGTTAGGGGACGGGTTAGGGTTAGGTTTAGGTGAGGGTTAGGGTTAGGGTTAGGGTTAGGTTTAGGTTTAGTGTCAGGTTTAACGTTAGGGATAGGGTTAGGTTACGGGTTAGGGTTAGGTTGGGGTTAGGGTATGGGTTAGTTTTAGGGTTAGGGTACCGTCAGTGTTATGGTTAAGGTTAGGGTTAGGGTTAGGGTATGGGTTAGGGTTAGGGTACGGGTAAGGGTTATGTTTAGGGTTAGGGTAAGGTTTAGGTTTAGGGGACAGGTTTGAGTTAGGGTTAGGGTTAGCGCTAGGTTATGGGTTAGGGTTAATGTGAGGTTTTGGGTACGTTTTAGGTTTAGCGTTAGGGTACGGGATAGGTTTGGGTACGGGTTAGGTCAAGGGTTAGGGCTAGGTTTAGGGTACGGGTTAGGGTTAGGGTTTGGATTAGGGTTAGGTTTAGGGTATGGGTTAGGCTTAGGGTACGAGTTTGGGTTAGGGTTAACGTCGGTGTTAGGGTTAGGGTTAGCGTTAGGGTACGGTTTAGGGTTAGGTTTAGGTTATGGGTTAGGATTAGGGTTACGGTTAGGGTACGGGTTAGGTTTAGGGTACGGGTTAGGGTTAGGTTTAGGGTCAGGGTTAGGGTTAGCATTAGGGTACGAGTTAGGGTTAGGGGTAGGGTATGGGTTAGGGTTAGGGTATTGGTATGGGTTAGGGTTACAGTACGGGTTAAGGTTAGGGTGAGGGTTAGGGTCAGGGATAGAGTACGGTTAGGGTTAGGGTTAGGGTTAGTGTTAGGGTTAGGGTACGGGTTAGAGTTAAGGTTAGGGTTAGGGTTAGAGTACGGGGTAAGGTTAGTGTTAGGGTTAGGGTTTGGGTTACTGTACGGGTTAGGCTTAGGGTTAGGTTTAGGGTTAGGATACGGGTTAGGGTTAGGTTTAGGGTACGGGATAGGGTTAGCGTACGGGTTAAGTTTGGGTTAGGGTTAAGTTTAGGTTACGGATTAGGGTTAGGGTATGGTTTTGGTTTAGGTTGAGGGTGCGGGTTAGGGTTAGGGTTAGTGTAAGTGATAAGGTTAGGTTTAGGGTCAGGGTTAGGTTTAGGATTAGTGTTAGTGTACGGGTTAGGGTTAGGGTTGGGTTCAGAATACGGGTTAGTTTTAGGGTTAGGATACGGGTTAGCGTTATGGTTAAGGTTAGGGTTAGGGCGAAGGTATGGGTTAGGGTTAGAGTACGGGTTTGGGTTAGTGTTAGGTTATGGGTTAGGTTTACCGTTTGGGTATGGGTTAGGGTAAGGGTTCGGATTAGGTTAGGGGTTAGGGTTAGAGTTACGTTTAGGCTATGGGTAGGTTTAGGGTACGGGTTAGGGTTAGGTTTAGGGTTCGGGTTAATGTTAGTGTCCGGCTTAAGTTTAGGGTTAGGGTGAGGGTTAGGGTTAGTGTTAGGGTTATGGTACGGGTTAGGGTTAAGATTAGGGTACGGGATAGGGTTAGTGTACGTGGTAGGTCTAGGGTTAGGGTTAGGTTTAGTGTGCGGGTGTGGATTAGGTTTAGGGTTAGGGATAGGGTACGTGTTAGTGTTAGGGTTTGGGTACGGGTTAGGGTTACGTTTAGGGTTAGGGTATGGGTTAGGTTTAGGGTTAAGGTAAGGCTTAGTGTTAGGGGACAGGTTAGGGGTAGATTAAGGGTTAGGGTTAGTTTAAGGTTAGGGTTAGGGTTAAAGTACGGGTTAGGGTTAGTGTTAGGGTTAGGGTTAGGGTTAGTGTACGGATAGTGTTAGGGTTAGGGTTAGGGTTAGGGTACGGGTTAGGGTTAGGTTTAGGGTACGGGATAGGTTTAGTGTACGGGTTAAGTTTAGGGTTAGGGTTAGGTTTAGGTTACGGTTTAGGGTTAGGGTATGGGTTAGGGTTAGGTTTGGGTCAGGGTTAGGGTTAGGGATAGGGTTATGGTACTTGCTAGGGTTAGGGTTGGGGTTAGGGTACGGGTTATTTTTAGGGTTAGGGTATGGGATAGGTTTACGGTTAAGGTTAGGGTTAGCTTTAGGGTACGGTTTAGGGTAAGGGTTAGGGTTATGGTAGGGTTAGGGTTAGTGTCAGCGTTAGCCTACGGGTTAGGGTTAGGGTACGGTTTAGGGTTAGGGTTAGGGTTAGTGTACGGGATAGGGTTAGGATTTGGGTTAGTGTTAGTGTTAGGGTTATGGTACGGGTTAGCGTTAGGTTTAGTGTACGAGATAGGGTTAGGGTACGGGTTAGTTCTAGGGTTAGGGTTAGGTTTAGTGTGTGGGTTAGGGTTAGGCATTGGGTTAGGGTAGGGTTAGTGTTAGGGTTAGGGTACGGGTTAGGGTTAGGGTTAGTGTACGGGTTAGGGTTAGGGTTAGGGTTAGTGTTAGGGTTAGGTTTAGGGTACTGGTTAGGGTTAGGGTTAGGGTCACGGTTAGGTTTAGGGATAGTGTAAGAGTTAGGGTTCGGGTTAGGTTTAGTGTACAGTTTAGGGTAAGGTTACGGCTTAGGTTTAGGGTTAGGGTCAGGGTTAGGGTTAGGGGTAGGGTACGAGTTAGGTTTAGGGTTATGTTTAGGGTACAGTTTAGGGTTAGGGTTAGGGGTTAGGGTTAGGTTTGGGTACAGGTTAGTGTGTGGGTACGGGTTAGGGGTAGGTGTAGGGTATGGGTTAGGTTTAGGGTTAGGGTTAGGGCTAGGTTTATGGTATGGGTTAGGGTACAGGTTAGGGTTAGGGTTAGTGTTAGGGTACGGGTTAGGGTTAGGGTTGGGATTAGGGTACAGGTTAGTTTTAGGGTTAGGGTACGGGTAAGGGTTAAGGTTATGGGACGGGATAGGATTAGTGTACGTGTTAGGTGTAGGGTTAGGGTTAGGTTTAGTGTGTGGGTTAGGGTTAGGTTTAGGCTTAGGGTTAGGGTACGTGTTAGGGTTAGGGTTTGGGTATGGTTTAGGGTTACGTTTAGGGTTAGAGTACGGGTTAGGTTTAGGGTTGGGGTAAGGGTTAGTGTTAGGGTACGGGTTAGGGTTAGATTATGGGTTAGGTTTACGTTTAGGGTTAGGGTTAGTGTTAGAGTACGGGTTAGGGTTAGTGTTAGGGTTAGGGTTAGGGTTAGGGTTAGTGTACGGATAGGGTTAGGGTTAGATTTAGGGTTAGGGTACGGGTTAGGGTTAGGTTTAGGGTATAGGATAGGGTTAGTGTACAGGTTCAGTTTAGGGTTAGGGTTAGGTTTAGGTTACGGGTTAGGGCTAGGGTATGGGTTAGGGTTAGGTTTCGGTGCGGGTTAGTGTTAGGGTATGGGTACGGGTTAGGGTTAGGTTTATTGTACGGGTTAGGGTTAGTGTTAGGGTTAGGGTTAGTGTTAGGTTTAGGATACGGGTTAGGACTAGGGTTAGGGTACGGGTAGGTTTAGGGTACGGGTTATGTCTAGGGTTAGGGTTAGGTTTACGGTGTGGTTTAAAGTTAGGCCCTGGGTTAGGGTTAGGGTACGGGTTAGGGTTAGGGTAAGGGTTAGGGTTATGGTTAGCGTACGGGTTAGGGTTAGGGTTAGTGTTCGAGTTAAGGTACGGCTTAGTGTTAAGGTATGGGTTAGGGTTATGCTACAGGTTAGGTCTAGGTTTAGGGTTAGGTTTAGGATGCGTGTTAGGGTTAGGCTTAGGGTCAGGGTTAGGGTTAGGTTTCGGGTTAGGGTTAGGGTTGGGTACGGGTTTGGGTTACGGTATGAGTTAGGGTTAGGGTAAGGGTTAGGTTTAGGGTTAGGATTATAGTAGGGTGTTAGGGTTAGTGTAGGGTTACGTTTAGGGTTAGAGTACTGGTTAGGGTTAGTGTTAGGGTTATGGTTAGTGTTAGGGTTAGGGTTAAGGTTAGAGTACGGGTTAGGGTTAGGATTAGGGTTAGGGTTAGGTTAGAGTACGGAATAGGGTTAGTGTTAGGGTTAGGGTTAGGGTTAGGGTTAGTGTACGGTTAGGGTTAGGTTTCGGGTCAGGGTTAGGGTTAGGGTTAGTGTCAGTGTAAGTGTTAAGGTTAGGGTTGGGGTTAAGGTACGGGTTAGTTTTAGGGTTAGTGTACGAGTTAGGGTTACGGTTAATGTTAGGGTTAGCTTAGGGTATGGGTTAGGGTTAGGTTACGGTTAAGGGTTATGGATTGCGTTAAGTTTCGGGTGCGGGTTAAGGTTAGGGTTAGCGTTATGGTTAGAGTACGGGTTTGGGTTAGTGTTAGGTAACGTGTTAGGTTTACCGTTTGGGTACGTGTTAGGGTACGGGTTAGGGTTAGGGTTAGGGTTAGGGGTTAGGGTTAGAGTTAGGGTTAGGCTACGGGAAGGGTGAGGGTACGGGTTAGGGTTAGATTTGGGTTAGGATTAGAGTACGGGTTTGGTTAGTGTTAGGGTACGGGTTAGGTTTACCGTTTGGGTACGGGTTAGGGTAAGGGTTAGGGTTAGGGTTAGGGGTTAGGGTTAGAGTTAGGGTTATGCTACGGGTAGGGTTAGGGTACGGGTTAGGGTTAGTGTTAGGGTTACGTTACAGGTTAGGGTTAAGGTTACGGTACGAGATAGGGTTAGTGTAGGTGTTAGGTCTAGGGTTATGTTAGGTTTAGTGTGCTGGTTAGGGTTAGGGTTAGGGTACGTGTTAGGGTTAGGTTTTGGGTTCCGGTTAGGGTTACATTTAGGGTTAGGGTACGGATTAGGTTTAGGGTTAGGGTTAGGGTACGTTTTAGGGTTAGGGTACGGGTTTGGGTTAGGTTTAGGGTCAAGGTTAGGGTTAGGTTTAGGGTTAGGGTTAGGGTTAGGGTACGCGTTACGGTTACTGTACGGGTTAGGGTTAGGGTTAGGGTTAGAGTTAGGGTTACAGTAGAGGTTAGGGTTAGAGTTAGGGTTAGGTTTAGTGTTAGAGTACGTGGTAGGGTTAGTGTTAGTGTTAGGGTTAGTGTTAGGGTACGGGTTAGGGTTATATTACGGGTTAGGTTTAGATTTAGGTTTAGGTTTAGGGTTAGAGAACGGGTTAGGGTTAGTGTTAGGGTACGGGTTAGGGTTAGGGTATGGGTTAGGGTTAGAGTTCGGTTTAGGGTTAGGTTTAGTGTTAGGGTTAGGGTTAGTGTACGGATAGGGTTAGGGTTAGGGTTAGGGTTAGGTTACGGGTTAGGGTAAGGTTTAGGGTACGGAATAGGGTTAGTGTATGGGTTAAGTTTAGGGTTAGGTTTAGGATTAGGTTACGGATTAGGTTTCGGGTATGTGTTAGGGTTAGGTTTAGGTGCGGTTTAGGGTTAGGGTTAGGGTTAGGGTTAGGTTTAGGTGCGGGTTAGGGTTAGGGTTAGGGTTAGGGTTAGTGTTAGGGTTAGGGTTCGGGTTAGGGTTAGTGTACGAGTTAGGGTTAGGGTTAGGTTTAGGGTTAGGGTTAGGGCTAGGGTTAGGATTACGGTTAGTGTTAGGGTACTGGTACGGGTTAGGTTTAGGGTTAGGGTTAGGGTACGTGTTAGGGTTAGTGTTTAGGTACAGGTTAGGGTTACATTTAGGTTTAGGGTACGGGTTAGGTTTAGGGTTAGCGTTAGGGTACGGTTTAGGGTTAGGGTACGGGTTAGTGTTAGGTTTAGGTTCAAGATTAGGGTTAGGTTTAGGGTTATTGTTAGGGTTAGGGTACGCGTTAGGGTTACTGTATGGGTTAGGGTTATGTTTAGAGTTAGGGTTATAGTACGGGGAAGGGTTAGTGTTATGGTTATGGTTAGGGTTAATGTACGGGTTAGGCTTAGGGTTAGGTTAGGGTTAGGATACAGGTTAGGGTTAGGTTTAGGGTTCGGGATAGGGTTAGCGTATGGGTTAAATTTAGTGTTAGGGTTAGGTTTAGGTTACGGGTTAGAGTTAGGGTACAGGTTAGGGTTTGGTTTAGGGTGGGGCTTAGGGTTAGGGTTAGTGTAAGGGTTAGGGTTAGGTTTAGGGTTAGGGTATGGGTTAGGTTTAGGGTTAAGGTAAGGCTTAGTGTTAGGGGACAGGTTAGGGGTAGATTAAGGGTTAGGGTTAGTTTAAGGTTAGGGTTAGGGTTAAAGTACGGGTTAGGGTTAGTGTTAGGGTTAGGGTTAGGGTTAGTGTACGGATAGTGTTAGGGTTAGGGTTAGGGTTAGGGTACGGGTTAGGGTTAGGTTTAGGGTACGGGATAGGTTTAGTGTACGGGTTAAGTTTAGGGTTAGGGTTAGGTTTAGGTTACGGTTTAGGGTTAGGGTATGGGTTAGGGTTAGGTTTGGGTCAGGGTTAGGGTTAGGGATAGGGTTATGGTACTTGCTAGGGTTAGGGTTGGGGTTAGGGTACGGGTTATTTTTAGGGTTAGGGTATGGGATAGGTTTACGGTTAAGGTTAGGGTTAGCTTTAGGGTACGGTTTAGGGTAAGGGTTAGGGTTATGGTAGGGTTAGGGTTAGGGTTAGTGTCAGCGTTAGCCTACGGGTTAGGGTTAGGGTACGGTTTAGGGTTAGGGTTAGGGTTAGTGTACGGGATAGGGTTAGGATTTGGGTTAGTGTTAGTGTTAGGGTTATGGTACGGGTTAGCGTTAGGTTTAGTGTACGAGATAGGGTTAGGGTACGGGTTAGTTCTAGGGTTAGGGTTAGGTTTAGTGTGTGGGTTAGGGTTAGGCATTGGGTTAGGGTAGGGTTAGTTATAGGGTTAGGGTACGGGTTAGGGTTAGGGTTAGTGTACGGGTTAGGGTTAGGGTTAGGGTTAGTGTTAGGGTTAGGTTTAGGGTACTGGTTAGGGTTAGGGTTAGGGTCACGGTTAGGTTTAGGGATAGTGTAAGAGTTAGGGTTCGGGTTAGGTTTAGTGTACAGTTTAGGGTAAGGTTACGGCTTAGGTTTAGGGTTAGGGTCAGGGTTAGGGTTAGGGGTAGGGTACGAGTTAGGTTTAGGGTTATGTTTAGGGTACAGTTTAGGGTTAGGGTTAGGGGTTAGGGTTAGGTTTGGGTACAGGTTAGTGTGTGGGTACGGGTTAGGGGTAGGTGTAGGGTATGGGTTAGGTTTAGGGTTAGGGTTAGGGCTAGGTTTATGGTATGGGTTAGGGTACAGGTTAGGGTTAGGGTTAGTGTTAGGGTACGGGTTAGGGTTAGGGTTGGGATTAGGGTACAGGTTAGTTTTAGGGTTAGGGTACGGGTAAGGGTTAAGGTTATGGGACGGGATAGGATTAGTGTACGTGTTAGGTGTAGGGTTAGGGTTAGGTTTAGTGTGTGGGTTAGGGTTAGGTTTAGGCTTAGGGTTAGGGTACGTGTTAGGGTTAGGGTTTGGGTATGGTTTAGGGTTACGTTTAGGGTTAGAGTACGGGTTAGGTTTAGGGTTGGGGTAAGGGTTAGTGTTAGGGTACGGGTTAGGGTTAGATTATGGGTTAGGTTTACGTTTAGGGTTAGGGTTAGTGTTAGAGTACGGGTTAGGGTTAGTGTTAGGGTTAGGGTTAGGGTTAGGGTTAGTGTACGGATAGGGTTAGGGTTAGATTTAGGGTTAGGGTACGGGTTAGGGTTAGGTTTAGGGTATAGGATAGGGTTAGTGTACAGGTTCAGTTTAGGGTTAGGGTTAGGTTTAGGTTACGGGTTAGGGCTAGGGTATGGGTTAGGGTTAGGTTTCGGTGCGGGTTAGTGTTAGGGTATGGGTACGGGTTAGGGTTAGGTTTATTGTACGGGTTAGGGTTAGTGTTAGGGTTAGGGTTAGTGTTAGGTTTAGGATACGGGTTAGGACTAGGGTTAGGGTACGGGTAGGTTTAGGGTACGGGTTATGTCTAGGGTTAGGGTTAGGTTTACAGTGTGGTTTAAAGTTAGGCCCTGGGTTAGGGTTAGGGTACGGGTTAGGGTTAGGGTAAGGGTTAGGGTTATGGTTAGCGTACGGGTTAGGGTTAGGGTTAGTGTTCGAGTTAAGGTACGGCTTAGTGTTAAGGTATGGGTTAGGGTTATGCTACAGGTTAGGTCTAGGTTTAGGGTTAGGTTTAGGATGCGTGTTAGGGTTAGGGTACGGGATTAGGGTTAGGCTTAGGGTCAGGGTTAGAGTTAGGTTTAGGGTTAGGGTTAGGGTTGGGTACGGGTTTGGGTTACGGTATGAGTTAGGGTTAGGGTAAGGGTTAGGTTTAGGGTTAGGATTATAGTAGGGTGTTAGGGTTAGTGTTAGGGTTACGTTTAGTGTTAGAGTACTGGTTAGGGTTAGTGTTAGGGTTATGGTTAGTGTTAGGGTTAGGGTTAAGGTTAGAGTACGGGTTAGGGTTAGGATTAGGGTTAGGGTTAGGTTAGAGTACGGAATAGGGTTAGTGTTAGGGTTAGGGTTAGGGTTAGGGTTAGTGTACGGTTAGGGTTAGGTTTCGGGTCAGGGTTAGGGTTAGGGTTAGTGTCAGTGTAAGTGTTAAGGTTAGGGTTGGGGTTAAGGTACGGATTAGTTTTAGGGTTAGTGTACGATTTAGGGTTACGGTTAATGTTAGGGTTAGCTTAGGGTATGGGTTAGGGTTAGGTTACGGATAAGGGTTATGGATTGCGTTAAGTTTCGGGTGCGGGTTAAGGTTAGGGTTAGGGTTATGGTTAGAGTACGGGTTTGGGTTAGTGTTAGGTAACGTGTTAGGTTTACCGTTTGGGTACGTGTTAGGGTACGGGTTAGGGTTAGGGTTAGGGTTAGGGGTTAGGGTTAGAGTTAGGGTTAGGCTACGGGAAGGGTGAGGGTACGGGTTAGGGTTAGATTTGGGTTAGGATTAGAGTACGGGTTTGGTTAGTGTTAGGGTACGGGTTAGGTTTACCGTTTGGGTACGGGTTAGGGTAAGGGTTAGGGTTAGGGTTAGGGGTTAGGGTTAGAGTTAGGGTTATGCTACGGGTAGGGTTAGGGTCGGGTTAGGGTTAGTGTTAGGGTTACGTTACAGGTTAGGGTTAAGGTTACGGTACGAGATAGGGTTAGTGTAGGTGTTAGGTCTAGGGTTATGTTAGGTTTAGTGTGCTGGTTAGGGTTAGGGTTAGGGTACGTGTTAGGGTTAGGTTTTGGGTTCCGGTTAGGGTTACATTTAGGGTTAGGGTACGGATTAGGTTTAGGGTTAGGGTTAGGGTACGTTTTAGGGTTAGGGTACGGGTTTGGGTTAGGTTTAGGGTCAAGGTTAGGGTTAGGTTTAGGGTTAGGGTTAGGGTTAGGGTACGCGTTACGGTTACTGTACGGGTTAGGGTTAGGGTTAGGGTTAGAGTTAGGGTTACAGTAGAGGTTAGGGTTAGAGTTAGGGTTAGGTTTAGTGTTAGAGTACGTGGTAGGGTTAGTGTTAGTGTTAGGGTTAGTGTTAGGGTACGGGTTAGGGTTATATTACGGGTTAGGTTTAGATTTAGGTTTAGGTTTAGGGTTAGAGAATGGGTTAGGGTTAGTGTTAGGGTACGGGTTAGGGTTAGGGTATGGGTTAGGGTTAGAGTTCGGTTTAGGGTTAGGTTTAGTGTTAGGGTTAGGGTTAGTGTACGGATAGGGTTAGGGTTAGGGTTAGGGTTAGGTTACGGGTTAGGGTAAGGTTTAGGGTACGGAATAGGGTTAGCGTATGGGTTAAGTTTAGGGTTAGGTTTAGGATTAGGTTACGGATTAGGTTTCGGGTATGTGTTAGGGTTAGGTTTAGGTGCAGTTTAGGGTTAGGGTTAGGGTTAGGGTTAGGTTTAGGTGCGGGTTAGGGTTAGGGTTAGGGTTAGTGTTAGGGTTAGGGTTCGGGTTAGGGTTAGTGTACGAGTTAGGGTTAGGGTTAGGTTTAGGGTTAGGGTTAGGGCTAGGGTTAGGATTACGGTTAGTGTTAGGGTACTGGTACGGGTTAGGTTTAGGGTTAGGGTTAGGGTACGTGTTAGGGTTAGTGTTTAGGTACAGGTTAGGGTTACATTTAGGTTTAGGGTACGGGTTAGGTTTAGGGTTAGCATTAGGGTACGGTTTAGGGTTAGGGTACGGGTTAGTGTTAGGTTTAGGTTCAAGATTAGGGTTAGGTTTAGGGTTATTGTTAGGGTTAGGGTACGCGTTAGGGTTACTGTATGGGTTAGGGTTATGTTTAGAGTTAGGGTTATAGTACGGGGAAGGGTTAGTGTTATGGTTATGGTTAGGGTTAATGTACGGGTTAGGCTTAGGGTTAGGTTAGGGTTAGGATACAGGTTAGGGTTAGGTTTAGGGTTCGGGATAGGGTTAGCGTATGGGTTAAATTTAGGGTTAGGGTTAGGTTTAGGTTACGGGTTAGAGTTAGGGTACAGGTTAGGGTTTGGTTTAGGGTGGGGCTTAGGGTTAGGGTTAGTGTAAGGGTTAGGGTTAGGTTTAGGGTCAGGGTTACGGTTAGGGTTAGTTTTAGGGTATGGGTTATGGTTAGGGTTGGGGTGAGGGTATGGGTTAGTTTTAGGTTTAGGGTACGGGTTAGGGCTATGGTTAATGTTAAGGTTAGGTTTAGGGTATGGGTTAGGGTTAGGTTACGGTTAAGGGTTATGGTTTGTGTTAGGTTTAGGGTTAAGTTTAGTGTGCGGGTTAGGGTTAAGGTTAGCTTTAGGGTTAGGGTTAGAGTACTGGTTTGGTTTAGTGTTAGGGTATGGATCAGGTTTACCGTTTGGGCACAGGTTAGGGTAAGGGTTAGGGTTAGGGTTAGGGGTTAGGATTAGAGTTACGTTTAGGCTACGGGTAGAATTAGGGTATGGGTTAGGGTTAGGGTTTGGGTGAGGGTTAGTGAACGGGTTAGTGTTAGGGTACGGTTTAGGGTTAGTGTTAGGGTTATGGTAATGGTTAGGTTTAAGGTTAGGTTACGGGATAGGGTTATGGTGGGGGTTTGGGTACGGGTTAGTTTTAGGGTTAAGGTACGGGTTAGGGTTACGGTTAAGGTTAGGGTTAGTTTTAGGGTATGGGTTTGGTTTAGGGTACGGGTAAGGTTTTCGGTTAGGGTTAGGGTTAGGTTTAGGTTTAGAGTGCGGGATAGGTTTAGAGTTAGTGTTAGGGTTGGCGGTAGGGTATGGCTTAGATTTATGGTTAGGGTTTGGGTACGGGTTAGGGTTAGGGTTATGGTACGGGTTAGGGTTAGGGTACGAGTTAGGGTTAGGGTTAGGTTTAGGGTACGGGTTAGGGTTATGGTTAGGTTCGGTGTAGGGTTAGAGTACGCGGTAGGGTTAGTGTTAGGGTTAGGGTTAGGGTTAATGTTCAGGTTAGGCTTAGGGTTAGGTTAGGGTTAGGATACGGATTAGGGTTATGTTTAGGGTTCGGGATAGGGTTAGCGTACGGGTTAAGTTTAGGGTTAGGGTTAGGTTTACGTTACGAGTTAGGGTTAGGGTATGGGTTAGGGTTATGTTTAGGGTGCGGGTTAGAATTAGGGTTAGGGTTAGTGTAAGGGTTAGGGTTAGGTTTAGGGTCAGGGTTACGGTTAGGGTTAGTTTTAGGGTACGGGTTATGGTTAGGGTGGGGTGAGGGTACGGGTTAGTTTTAGGGTTAGGGTACGGGTTAGGGTTATGCTTAAGGTTAGGGTTAGGTTTAGGGTATGGGTTAGGGTTAGGTTACGGTTAACTGTTATGGTTTGTGTTAGGGTTAGGGTTAAGTTTAGGGTGCGGGTTACGGTTAGGGTTAGGTTTAGGGTTCGGGTTAGAGTACGGGTTCGATTTAGTGTTAGGGTACGGGTTAGGTTTACCGTTTGGGTTCGGGTTAGGGTAAGGTTTAGGGTTAGGGTTAGGGTTAGGGGTTAGGGTTAGAGTTAGGGTTAGGCTACGGGATGGGTTAGGGTACGGGTTAGGGTTAGGGTTCGGGTGAGGTTTAGTGTATGGGTTAGTGTTAGGGTTAGGGTTAGGGTTAGTGTTAGGGTTACGGTACGGTTTAGTTTTAAGGTTAGGGTATGGGATAGGGTTAGTGTACATGTTAGGTATGGGGTTAGGGTTAGGTTTAGTGTGCGGGTTAGGGTTAGGGTTAGGGTAAGGGTTAGGGTACGTGTTAGGGTTAGGGTTTTTGTACGGATTAAGGTTAGGGTACGGGTTATGGTTAGGGTTAGGATTAGGTTAAGGGTTAGGGTTAGGGTTCGGGTTAGGGTTAGGCTTAAGGTTAGTGTTAGGGTACAGGTTAGGGTTAGAGTTCGGGTTAGGTCTAGGGTTAGTGTTAGGTTTAGGATGCAGGTTAGTGTTAGGGTATGGGATTAGGGTTAGGGTTAGGGTCAGTGTTACGGTTAGGTTTAGGGTTAGGTTTACGGTTAGGGTACAGGTAAAGTTAACGGTACGACTTAGGGTTAGGTTTAGGGTTAGGTTAAGTTTTGGGTTATAGTAGGGGGTTAGGCATAGTGTTCGGGTTAGGTTTAGGTTTGGGGGATGGGTTAGGGTTAGTGTACGGGTTAGGGTAAGAGTTAGGGTTAGGGTTAGGGTCAGGGTTAGGTTTAGGGATAGGGTACGAGTTAAGGTTAGGGTTAGGTTTAGGGTACGGGTTAGGGTTAGTGTTAGGGGTTATGATGACGGTTAGGGTTAGGGTAAGGGTTTGGGTTAGGCATAGGTTATGGGTTAGGTTTAGGGTTAGGTTTAGGGTTTGGGTTAGGGTTATGCTACGTGTTAGGGTACAGGATAGGGTTAGGGTTAGTGTACGGGTTTGGGTACGGTTTAGGGTTAGGTTTAAGTTACGGGTAACGGTACGGGTTAGGGTTAGGGTACGGGGTGGGGTACGGGTTTGTGTTAGTGTTAGGGTATGGGTTAGGTTTAACGTTTGGGTACGGGTTAGGCTACCGGTTAGGGTTAGGGTATGGGTTAGGGTTAGGGTTAGGGTTAGGGTTAGTGTATGGGTTAGGGTTAGGTTTAGGGTACAGGATACGGTTAGCGTACGGGTTAAGTTTAGGGTTAGTGTTATGTTTAGGTTACGGGTTAGGCTTAGGGTACGGGTTAGGGTTAGGGTTATTGTACGGGTTAGGGTTACAGTACGGTTAGGGTAGGGTGAGGGTTAGTGTTAGGGTTAGAGTACGGTTAGGTTTAGGGTTAGGGTTAGGGTTAGCGTACAGGTTAAGGTTAGGTTTAGGGTACAGGATAGGGTTAGCGTACGGGTTATGTTTAGGGTTAGGGTTAGGTTTAGGTTACGAGTTAGGGTTAGGGTACGGGTTAGGGTTAGGTTTAGGTGAGGGTTAGGGTTAGGGTATGGGTTAGGGTTAGGTTTAGGGTCAGGGTTAGCATTAGGGATAGTGTTAGGGTACGGGTTACGGTTAGGGTTGGTGTTAGGGTACGGGTTAGTGTTACGGTTAGGGTACAGGTCAGGTGTACGGTTAAGTTTAGTGTTAGGGTTAGGGTTATTGTATGGTTTAGGGTTATAGTATGGTTAGGGTTAGGGTGAGGGTTAGTGTTAGGGTTAGAGTACGGTTAGGGTAAGGGTTAGGGTTAGGGTTAGAGTACGCGTTAGGGTTAGTTTTAGGGTTAGGGTTAGGGTTAGGTTTAGGGTACGGGTTAGGGTTAGGGTTTGTGTTATGGTTAGAGTACGGGTTAGGGTTAGTGTTAGGGTTAGGGTTAGGGGTAGGGTTAGAGTACGGATAGGGTTAGGGTTAGGGTTAGGGTTAGGGTAAGTTTATGGTTAGGTTTAGGGTTAGTGTACGGGTTAGGGTTAGGGTTAGGGTTAGGGTTAGGGTTAGGGTTAGGGTTAGTGTTAGGGTTACGGTACGGGTTGGGGTTAAGTTTACAGTTCAGGAAGGGTTAGTGTACGTGTTAGGTCTAGGGTTAGGGTTAGGTTTAGTGTGCGGGTTAGGGTTAGGGTTAGGGTATGTGTTAGGGTTAGTGTTTGGGTATGGCTTAGAGTTATGTTTAGGGTTAGGGTATGGGTTAGGTTTAGGGTTAGGCTTAAGGTTAGTGTTAGGGTACGTGTTAGGTTTACCGTTTGGGTATGGGTTCGGGTAAGGGTTAGGTTTAGGCTTAGGGTTAGGGGTTAGAGTTAGAGTTAGGATTAGGCTACGGGTAGGGTTAGGGTATGGGTTAGGTTTAAGGTTAAGGTTCGGGTTAGGGTTTGGGTATGGGCTAAGGTTATGTTTAGCGTTAGGGTATGAGTTAGGTTTAGGGTTAGGGTTCGTGTACGGCTTAGGGTTAGGGTACGGGATAGGGTTATTGTTAGGGTCAGGGTTAGGGTTAGCGCTAGGGTATGGGTTAGGGTTACTCTTAGGGTTTGCATACGGGTTAGGTTTAGGGTTAGGGTACGGGATAGGTTTGGGTACGGGTTAGGTAGAGGGTTAGGGTTACGTTTAGGGTTTAGGGTTAGGATTAGGTTCAGGTTTAGGGTTAGGGTATGGCTTAGGCTTAGGGTATGTTTTAGGGTTAGGGTTAGGGTCAGTGTTAGGGTAGGCTTAGGGTACGAGTTAGGTTTAGGATTAGGTTTAGGGTACGGTTTAGGGTTAGGGTTAGGTTTAATGTACGAGTTAGGTTTAGGGTACCGGTTAGGGTTAGGGTTATGGTCATGGTTACGGTTAGGGTTAGGGTACGGGTTAGGGTTAGGGTTATAGGACGGGTTAGGGTTACATTACGGGTTAGGGTTAGGGTGAGGGTTAGGGTTAGGGTTAGAGTACGGTTAGGTTTGGGTTAGGGATAGGGTCAGAGTACGGGGTAGGATTAGTGTTAGGGTTAGGGTTAGGGTTAGAGTACGGGGTAGGGTTAATGTTAGGGTTAGGTTGGGGTTAATATACGGTTTAGGCTTAGGGTTAGGTTTAGGGTTATGATACGGGTTAGGGTTAGGTTTCGGGTACGGGATAGGGTTAGCGTACGGGTTAAGTTTAGGGTTATGGTTAGGTTTAGGTCACGGGTTAGGGTTAGGGTTCGGGTTAGGGTTAGGTTTTGTGTGTGAGTTAGGGTTAGGGTTAGGATTAGTGTAATGGTTAGGGTTAGGTTTAGGGTCAGGGTTAGGGTTAAGTTTAGTGTTAGGGTACGGGTTAGGGTTAGGGTTGGTGTTGGGTACGGGTTACTTTTGGGGTTAGGTTATGGGTTAGGGTTACGGTTAAGGTTAGGGTTAGGGTTAGGGTATGGGTTAGGGTTAGGTTACGGTTAAGGGTTATGGTTAGGGTTAGGGTTACTGTTAAGTTTAGGGTGCGGGTTATGGTTATTGTTAGGGGTAGGGTTAGAGTACTGGTTTGGGTTAGTGTTAGGGTATGGGTTAGTTTTATTGTTTGGGTACAGGTTAGGGTAAGGTTTAGGGTTAGTGTTAGGGTTAGGGTATGTGTTATGGTTAGGGTTTGGGTACGGCTTAGGGTTAGGTTTAGGTGTGCGTTAGGGTTAGGGTACGGGTTAGGGTCAGGTTTAGGTGAGGGTTAGGGTTAGGGTTAGGATTAGTGTATGGGTTAGGGTTAGGTTTAGGGCAGGGTTAGGGTTAGTGTTACGGTACGAATTACGGTTAGGGTTAGGGTACGGGTTAGGTTTAGGGTTATGGTACGGGTTAGGGTTACAGTACGGGTTAGAGTTAGGGTGAGGGTTAGGGTTAGGGTTAGATTACGGTTAGGGTTAGGGTTAGGGTTAGGGTACGATTTAGGGTTAGGGTTAGTGTTAGAGTACGGGGTAGGGTTAGTGTAAGGGTTAGGATTAGGGTTAATGTACGGTTTAGGCTTAGGGTTAGGTTTAGGGTTAGGATACGGGTTATGTTTAGGTTTAGGGTACGGGATAGGGTTTGCGTATGGGTTAAGTTTAGGGTTAGGGTTAGGTTTAGGTTACGGGTTAGGGTTAGGGTTCAGGTTAGTGTTAGGTTTAGGGTGCGGGTTAGGGTTAGGGTTAGTGTAAGGGTTAGGCTTAGTTAGGGTCAGGGTTAGGGTTAGGGTTAGTGTTAGGGTACGGGTTAGGGTTGCGGTTAGGGTACGGGTTAGTTTTAGGTTTAGGGTACAGGTAGGGATTATGGTTAAGGTTAGGGTTAGGGTTAGGGTATGGGTTAGGATTAAGTTACTTTTAAGGGTTATGGTTTGGGTTAGGGTTAGGGTTAAGTTTAGGGTGTGAGTTAGGTTAGGGTTAGGGTTAGGGTACAGGTTAGGTTTAGGGTACGGGTTAGGGTTATGGTTAGGGTTAGGGTCAGGGTTAGGGTTAGGGTTAGGGTACGAATTAGGGTTAGGGTTAGAGTACGCATTAGGGTTAGGGTTATGGTATGGGTTAGGGTTACAGTACGGGTTCGGGTTAGGGTGAGGGTTAGGGTTAGGGTTAGGTTACGGTTAGGGTTAGTGTTAGGGTTAGAGTACGGGTTAGGGTTAGTGTTAGGGTTAGGGTTAGGGTCAGGGTTAGAGTACGGGTTAGTGTTAGGGTTAGGATTAGGTTTAGAGTACCGGGTAGTGTTAGTTTTATGGTTAGGTTTGGGGTTAATGTACGGTTTAGGCTTAGGGTTAGGTTTAGGGTTAGGATATGTGTTAGGGTTAGGTTTCGGGTACGGGATAGGGTTAGCGTACGTGTTAAGTTTCGGGTTATGGTTAGGTTTAGGTCACGGGTTAGGGTTAGGGTTCGGGTTAGGGTTAGGTTTTGGGTGCGGGTTAGGGTTAGGGTATGGATTAGTGTAAGGGTTAGGGTTAGGTTTAGGGTCAGGGTTAGGGTTAGGGTTAGTGTTAGGGTACGGGTTAGTGTTAGGGTTGGGGTTAGGGAACGGGTTACTTTTGGGGTTAAGGTATGGGTTAGGGTCACTGTTAAGGTTAGGGTTAGGGTTACGGTATGGTTTAGGGTTAGGTTACGGTTAAGGATTATGGTTTGTGTTAGGGTTGGCGTTAAGTTTATGGTGAGGGTTATGGTTAGGGTTAGGGTTAGGGTTAGAGTACTGGTTTGGGTTAGTGTTAGGGTACAGTTTAGGTTTACCATTTGGGTACGGTTTAGGGCAAGGGTTAGGTTTAGGGTTAGGGTACGTGGTATGGTTAGAGTTTGGATACGGGTTAGGGTTATGTTTAGGGTCAGGGTTAGGATTAGGGTTATGGTTGGGGTTACGGTAAGGTAATTTTTAGGGTTACGGTATGGGTTAGGGTTACGGTTAATGTTAGGGTCAGTGTTAGGTTATGGTTTAGGGTTAGGGTACGGGTAAGGGTTATGGTTAGGGTTATGGTTAGGTTTAGGTTTAGGGTGCGAGTAAGGCTTAGGGTTAGGGTTAGGGTTAGCGCTAGGGTATGGGTAGGGTTACTCT